>FR990084.1:5597139-6009589 GCA_905404285.2 Erannis defoliaria
AATCAATCAATCAATATCGATCGATATTTTGCGATCAGTCTAAGCTACCACGTCAAGCGATCAACCTCAGGGAAGTCGATTAGTTATTAGATCGGGTGGTGTAGTAACAACCTTACACTCCTCATGTCATGTGAAGTATAATATTATACACAATACACCTGGTATTGTGTGTATGACTTCACAGTAAATTTTCCATAGCTGATAATATTATGATCTAAATTCACAACTTATTTTTTGAGCCAAGCACATTATTTTCCCTTGTTTTCTACCATTATAAAAATCAAAATGATCATGACATGTATAAATGCAACTAAAAATGTGACGTATTAGAGTAGGCGTAGGCTGCGTAGGTTTTAGTCTTCTAGTACTTATTCGTTTTTTTTAGGGAACATTTTTAGGCTTCGGTTCAAGCTTTGCTTAGTGTGGGGCTAGATAGCGCTGTGTGAAAAACGTCCAATATTTTTTTTTATATAGCTTTAGATGTCTTGTTACTACATTTCAGTCAACAACCTTATGGTGGCACTTCACATCGTATGTTAGACGATTAAATAGGGACGTATATATGCGGCCTGCATACGTGCATCTCTTTTTAATCGGCAAACATAGGCAATATTAAGGGCCACAATTATACATACTACATAGGTAGGTAGGTAGGTACAACTTTATATTTCGATGCACAGACCAACTCTTGACATCTTCTTTTTCATCTCTCAATATCTTGAGATTATGACATCTCTTTTTAGATTAAAGGTTTGCGTTTGACTGGTATCTTGCCTGACGTATTTTATGTAGATTTCATTTATTATCAAAGGTGCTACGCATCTAAGCATGTTATATTTCTATACGTTGATCAAAAGACTTTGATTCTTAATTAACTACGTAAGTAGGTACATAATTAATCTTCGTTCATATCTCTCCCACTCTGCGACGTTCGCAGTTGACTTGACCTCATTATAAAATGGCAAGACGACATCCAATAATTGTACGCAATTAGCTATTATTTTCATTTGAGGAAATCTTACGGGAAAACCGCAGTAAAAGTTTATTAATACCTAACTATTAGCTGCACGCCGCCATTCCTGCGTGGTGATGAAACGAATGATTATAATGATGATTATAAAAAGTTACTTATACAGGGTTAGTTCTAATCAGTCAGCATCCTATCAAGGGCATATTCTGTGCATCAAAACAAACAACTTTTACTATGGGGCCAACATTGAAAACGCAAAAAAACAGCAGTTCCATACATTTTGCCCAAGGTCGATGAACTTCTTGTATAGAACAGCTGATAAGTTTTACGCGGTTTCATTGTCAAGTTGTTTGTTTTGATGCACACAATGTGTTCAATTTTGAAGGCTTTAGTTGACAGTTCTAAACTAATTAAAATATTGCTGTCGCTTTTTTACTAGGCATGTTAGCTAAGGACAGCAATACTTTCGTTAGTTTAGTTTTGTCAACTAATACCTTCAAAACCGACCACATTATGCCCTTAAAAGGATGCTAACTGATTAGAACTAACCCAGTATAGCTAAACCACAATATACCATCAACTACAATCATATCACATTCAGTGCAAGCTAATAGGTTAGATGACTGGTTTTTTTTATTGTCCTAATAAAATGTGGCCCATAAATATAGCTGATTGGTGAAAAGAAAATGAAAATCTGATTAAAAATAAGCAACTTAAAAGCATTTTAATATCATGCTAGACAGAGAGGCGAAACAGCAAATCGTGACGTC
Source organism: Erannis defoliaria (assembly GCA_905404285.2). Taxonomy (NCBI): domain Eukaryota; kingdom Metazoa; phylum Arthropoda; class Insecta; order Lepidoptera; family Geometridae; genus Erannis; species Erannis defoliaria. The sequence continues at coordinate 5,598,880 of FR990084.1, forward strand.
ACTTCTCTGTACGCCATATAAATTCTATTCTGACAAGTAAGGCGTGACGTCATTTTTAATTTGGGGAAAGGGACAGAGTTGTCTCTACCAAAAACTTTAAACGCTCATATATCAGAACATTATTAACCGATTATTTTTTTCCATAAACATACTATATTTACATAAATTCTTCATCAAAGCTATTGGTTTCAACGATTTAAACATCATCAAACATCATCTACCCTATTATGTAGGTACTCTATTTGTGTAAAATAGTGCCGATAATCCTGTAGCATTGAGGCGCGGGCGCAGGCGGCGGGTAGCCGCGTGACGGCAACGATCCAAGTGCTACAGTGGAAAATCGACATTACTGTCTTATACAAGTAAAATACAAATTAACTTGTACTAAATATTACATTGTTGTTGTACGAGCCCACTGTACATTTTGTTAGTTTTTGCCAATAAATCAGTCGACACGAAAATAATATTATATATTATACTATGCATTGATTACTTAAAACTCACTCGCGCTGATGATCCCACCTTCGAAAGATCGAAGGACAATTATGCAAGGGCTGATACTCTGCATAAAATAATGATAAGGATAGTTGAGTACCGCAGAACAACACAACAATACAACACAATACAAACAATGATACAATAACAATGATACTGCGCATCTGTATAATATAAAATTCAAAGTCCTGACGATATCAACGCACAGCCTAAGCCGCTGGTCCTAGAGACATGAAATTTGGGTGTGTTCCTTATTAAGATAAGGAACACACATATAAGTACATAGTATATAATACATATAATTATATCTATAGATACTGCGTGTGTTCGCGTCAACTGATTTATTGACTCTAAATACCTACTAAATATAGAAATGTAGGGTGGGCTCGTATGGCTATAGGTGGAATAATCGTTGGTATAAGTAGCGGCACGTAAGTCTAGCGGTGAGCGAGCGGTGACTCTCTTTCTCGCATAGGGCAAGGGTGGGGTGAGTGAAAGAGAGGTACCCCTCGCTCAGCGCTAAAGATACGTGCCGCTAGCTATAACTACGTGTAGACGCGTGTACGGGCCCACCGTACAAGTACGGAGTACTATTATTTATTCTGTGGTACAAGTGCATTTCCTTAGTACCAATAAAGCAGTTAACGTGAACACACGCTTTTATCATTGTTCCCGCACGCGGTTCCCTCATTAAACCAAAAACCTTTAGTTCTACGACTTTTTAAAATTCACAAAAAGAACAGGATTTCCAAACATTTTGTCCAATGTTTTGAACTTTTTGTATGGAACAGTTTTTTTCTGGGAATTTTCAGAAACTCGTTGAACAGCAGAAGTTGTTTGGTTCAATGTACGTAGGGCGTTCAATAAAAAGTGAGAATGTGTATGTTGCCGGTAACTTTTATTAAATGTTATTTTATTTTTCGATATTGTCGCCTTTTAGCGTAATACACAATTTTAAGCTTAGAATAAAAATATTCCATCTTAAAAAACTCTTTATCTTGAGCACCTAAAAACTCCTTTACTGTAGCGACTACTGCTTCATCATTTTCGAACCTCTGTCCTCTCAGAGACACCTTCAACCTCGGAAATAGATAGAAATCACTAGTGCATGGTCGGGTAAATATGGAGGATTCTCAAGTATTTCGAAGCCAACATCACGAATTGCAGCCAAAGCAACGGCGAACTTGTGAGCCGAGGCATTTATCTTGATGAAAGAAAACAATTTTTGCTAGTTTGCTTAGCCGTTTTACGCGTATTTCGTTACTTCGTTACAATTTTTTTATTTGTTCTGCATACAAAGAGCCCGTTACGGTCGAGATATTCTATCATGACCACACCTTTACTATCCCAGAAAAGAGAGCCCATGATCTTTCCGGCGGAACGACTCGCCTTAAATTTCTTAGGAGTTGGAGATGATGGTATTTTCCAAGTCACAGATTGTAATTTTGTTTCAGAATCGTAATGGGTGAAGCCATGTTTCATCCATTGTTATGAATCGACACAAAAAACGATCAGGATCTTGTTGTAACATTTCCAATGAAGCTCGAGAAATGTTCAGCCTGGTTTGTTTTTGTGCATCGGTAAGCATTCTGGTGACCCAGCGCGCGGATACTTTTTTCATCCCCAAGCATTCGTGTAAAATGCTATGCACACTACCAGTCGAAATATTTGTTTCATCAGCTATAAAACGTACCGTGACACGACGATCTGCTAAAACAATGTTCTCGACTTTTTTTACCATTTCTTCGGTCACTAACGTTATGGCGCGGCCCGGGCGAGGGTCATCTTTGGTGGATGTTCTTCCCCGTTCAAATTCGGTACACCAACGAGCAACTGTAGAATAAGGTGGTGCATTTGCTCCTAAAGTATCCTGCAAGTCTTGATTAGTTCGTTCAGTAGTTAAATTTTTCAAGCACAGATACTTAATAACCACGTGCAATTTTTTTTCTCCATTTTCGACAACATGCTACGACAGACTGGAAACAAAAGACTTCCATTATTTCATAACAAAAGATATTCAAATTATTTCCTTTTTTTTAATCTTACCAATATTCCAGCTTTACTAGCCAGTATTTACTTTTTTCGGTTCCAAAGAGTTTGTACCTCAATCTCACTTTATAAAGAACACCCCTCGTATAGAAGCCGCCTGCGAAATCGAATCAGTATATTAGAGTTGACCCTGTATAACTTACGCACCTAATAAATACTTGGAAAATTTACAAGTGTTATAATAATTGATGGACTGTCTTATACACTGAAGAGAGAAGTGATTAGAACGGAAATGTGCCGCGCTAGCCGGTATTAAGTGCAAATGCGCTTAATGACAATTCTAACAATATACCTACATGTTTTTAAACGGGTTCGACGCAAAACGCAACCGGCCAAAACACAAATTCTTGGTCATTCGCGTATTTCAATGCTGACCAAATCAGTAAAGTACCTACCATTTCCGCTAAAGACCAAAGCTAAAATTTTTGGTCAGAGGCATATTTTAATGATTCATTGGAAAATGATCAAAACATAACCATAACCCAACTTTTTCTTAGAACACATGTTTTTTTGTAATTGTTTTAATGATAACTTGGTTCTTATTGAAATTGTAAAAGAGCTGGTTGTATGTTTAATTTTAAAAGGAGAGTAGGTTTTTTATTTTATTTTAGTATAAATGTATTTTTTTTAATTTGCCTTTTTTTATGCAGAGGATTATATTTTGCCGGGACCTACTTGTAAAACAATCCAAATTGTCCAAATTATTGCCTTTTGCGCGATTAGATAAGGTTTTGGCGATTTGCGTTTATGGCACAATGCGTGTTATAGGTTTGGCCATTTGCGTTTTGGCATAACGCGTAACAAAGATTTGGTAAATCGCGTATATGATACTTACTTTGTATTTATTTGGCACTACACGTATGAGGCTTAATGCGTATTTTGGCCTTATGCGTTTTTGGTCATATGCGTCTAGTGTTGCCCAAATTCAGTCTTGGTCTTGCAGTCTTGGTCTTGTTCTCGCGTTTTTGCAAGACCAAGACCAAGAACAAGACCGCGTATTTTTAGCAAGACCAAGACCAAGACTGACCGTGCAAGACTTGAGCAAGAACAAGACATAGCCTGCAAGACTCTTGCGTCTTGCAGCTAGGACTTAGCGCTATTTCACTGAGTAGTTAGGTGTAACAGTTCGGTGTATAGGTAGGTACGCTTAGGAATTCTATGAGACGCAAAAAACTGTATCAAAGAATATGAAAAACTGGACCTATGCGCATTACGACTAATACCATAAACATAGCGAATAAAAAAATATCTATTAAAATCAAACTGAGTGCATGCATAGTTATGTTTTAACCATCGGCACTTTGATAATGCGGCATCAAAGGTTTTGTACTTACTTCTCAAAGAAATTTGCCGCTTTTCGGAAGTACATGGTTATGATACACGCGCCGGCGGCTTCTTTTGAAATCTAAAACAATCGTTGCCGCCACGCCGAAATCATAACATTTGACACTATTTGATTGCCGCCATAGGGCGTAGGTATACTCATGCAAAATAATTTCGAATTTTAAGAGTACCTACAGGTGTTCCAAAGAATAAATAAGTTTCAGAGTGCTTAGAATGAAAATGAATACATTATACTGATCACGCAAGTAGTATTATGATTGGGATAAAATGGTAAGGATAGGTAGTAGATGTCATATTAATTCATTCTAGTAAGTATATATTATAATATTGATTACTTATATGGTTTTAAACGAATTACTTAGGTACTATTATTGTACATTTAGTCATTATATTTCTTAAGTTTTTACAAGAAAAAATAGCAAAAAAGTGTTCAAATATCACCCCGCACCCGTTTAATAAATATTGTAGCCACTTTTAAATATACTTGAAACGTGTAAAAAAATTCTACAAAACTAATAAAATAATATAAAAAGCGTAGGTACTTACCTACTAATAAAATAAAAAGCCTGCGATAAGAGTTTTGTATTACTTACCAGCCCGAATATCTCTGAGAGAGATGATGAGAGTAAGTATTTACTAGCTGTGCCCGCGACTTCGTCCACGAGGAATAGTAACTTTGGAGGTATAGTGACGTTCAGGACTTATTTATTTATTTTAAAACTTCTGTCATCAAACATACAAACGAACTCTTCAGCTTTATAATATTAGTATAGATGTACGCCAAAACATTCACTTATATGTAAAGAATAGTGATTGGCACTAATTCTTTACATATATTTTATTCACGCGTCGCGTCTGTACAAGTAGGTAATATTTAGTGTGTGTTTGTACGCCGCACGCGGCATTGTTTGATTTGCGGCGGCATCCTTTTCATAGAGCCGGCACGTGGCGAGGCGGCGCGGTAGATAGCAAGGAAACGTACAATAAATAAAGGAATTATTTTAATTCCAGTCATTTCCAATTGAGCTGTGCTTCGAGTCTAACTTAATAATTGTTTTTACTAATTCTCGTTGTTTTCTAAAAACGTATCACGTGTACAATTTATTATGAGTGACGAAGATTCAAATTATTCTAGTCCGAGTAACGAGAGTTTGGGTCACAGATCTAAAAGACCCAAAAGCAAATTTGAGGAGTTTTTCGAAATAATTCATGCATCCCAAACTGCCTTCTGTAAATTGTGCCAACATAAAAAGATTGAAATAAAAATGAAAAACAGAAACACTTCAGGCTTAAGGAAACATCTAATATCTTTCCACAAAAAGGAATCAGAAATATTTCTTCCTGTTAAACCAAAATTAAGTGGAGATATCACAAGCTTTTTAGTAACCGCTGGAAAAAGTGGACAGGTAAGAATATTTTTTTAACAGTTAAAAGAATTTTAACTCTGCGTAGCTATTCATGCGATACTTTCAAAAACGCCATTAACTTACGTAAGTATTTTTGAGTTAGTGGTGTTTTCATCATTCAGCATCATAACACAAGATTTATTGTTTTGTTTCAGTCGGAAAACAGCAGTGACAACATCACGACAGCTACAGTTGATTGGGTGGTGAAAAAATATCTTCCCTTCTCATTTTTCGATGACGAAGCTACACAAGTATATTTTCGACGTATTTGCCCTAATATGGTGTTTCCTAAAAGGTCTACACTTAGAAGGAAAGTCAAAGAGCGATTTTGAAGAGCTCCAATTGAATCTCAAGGAACGACTTCAACAATTATCATCTAAAATGTCTTTTACCATTGATGGGTGGACGTCAATTGCTGGTAGGAGTTACTACGGGGTTACTATTCATTATATAGACAACGAATGGAAGTATCAATCTGTAGTTCTTGATTTTATACCATCACGCGGTCGACATACTGGGGAAGATATTGCAACGATTTTCCATGAATGTTTATTAGAATATGGCATAATTGATAAAATACAAGGTATCACGGTCGACAACGCAACTGCAAATACCAAATTTATGTATGAACTGGGCAAACAGCTGCCGCTACACTTTGATTCAGACAATCAACATTTCCGGTGCTTTGCTCACATTTTAAACCTTGGTGTACAAGATTTATTAAAGACCTTAGCATTACACTGTGAATCTGACACTAACGCGCAAGATCAGCAGTACGAAGACTATGCAGACGAAACTGAGGATGAGGAAGATGAAGAATCTGCACCAAATATTGCTGACTCGCGTACATCTGTAACAAAGTTACGCAGTATTTCTAGTAAAATAAAAAGAAGTGAGATAGTGAAGAAGAAGTTTCAGTCTGCTTGTGAAGCAGCTGGCGTGCCATCAAATCTAAATGCCATTCTTGACTGTCCAACGAGATGGAATTCCACACATGATATGATTGGATTTGGTTTAAAAGTGAGAGCGGGCATTGACATATTGTGCAGTTCTGTCACCGAATTAAATGATTTTCAAATCACAGCTAATGAATGGCAGGTACTCGAAAAATTACATAAATTTCTAATAAACTTTAAACTTTTAAGTACAAAACTTGGTGGAGACAAATATGTTACATTACCGCTAGTCATTGTATCATTCAATCTCTTGCTAGATAAAATTGAATCTATGGTAAAACAGTTAGATGAGAAACCTAATCGATCTGAAGTGGATGAAAGGCTCATTCTAGCTTTCCAAGCATCTCGAGACAAAATGCTTAAACATTACAAGAAGAGCAACTGGATTTATTGTACTTCTTTAATTTTAGACCCAAGGCATAAGGCTCAGACTTTTGACCTGACAATGTGGGGGAAGCAACTTAAAACAGAAAGTCTGCGCAAGTTCAATGAACTTTATGAAGAATATAAAAGTCTACACTCACTGAACAAATCTCTGGAATTACCAGAAAAAGAAAATAAAGTATGTGATGAAGATGAAGACGTAATAGACTTTGATAAACTCTATGAATGTCCCTCGACGTCATCTGGATCTTGTCTTCAAGGCTTAGTGATAGACGAGTTGGAGGAGTACCTGAGAAAACCAAGAACTGCCAGCTCGGAAGACATCTTAGATTGGTGGAGGACGCATGAGACAGAGTATCCGATTTTATCGAAAATGGCCCGTGATTTTCTCTCAATACCTGCAACTTCAGTACCTGCTGAGAGGTTATTTTCTAAAGCATCATTAGTAATTAGAAAACATAGAAATAGGTTAAGTGATGAGTCAGCCAGATGGTTACTTTGTATTAATTCTTGGTCAAAAAAATTGATATAAAGTATCATAACCTAATGATAAAGCTGTTGATTAGTGTTGTATTTTATTTTTTATTCAAATAAATGATAAATCGTAAAACTCTTTTTTTTAATTTCTCATAAGTTGAGGGTTCAATCTCTTTCTAGACAGATAAGTATTGTTCTTTAAAATACAGTCAAGTTATTGTAATTAATTTGTTTTTTTACATGTTTTAGCAAATGTAAGCTTATAAATCATAAATGTTTATTAAGAAACAGTTACTTCCATGAAAAACGACATATAGGTCAGTTGATTTTTCGAATTTCTTATCAAATCTTCAGTTATTTATTAATCTGCTTGATCTTTACTATGGCTATGTTAATTCAAGCTCACAATGTTCCAATTCTAATACGTTTTTCTAAGATTTAAAGTAAACTTTAATAAATAGTAATAGACTAATAGGTAATTGCAAGACTTGCAAGACTCTTGCTGCAAGACCAAGACCAAGACCAAGACTGGGAGCGCAAGACCAAGACCAAGACCAAGACCAGGTGTATTGGCGCAAGACCAAGACCAAGACTGGCTAAATCTCGTCTTGTTCTTGCATTTGGGCAACACTATATGCGTCGAACCCTTTTAGATTGAGAATCCCAAAAAAGGCAAATCAAATAGACGCGTAGGAAACCAAACCACATTGGATCGTAATTAGATCAATTTTAATGTTGCAAAATGGCATTTTGAGCGTTTCACTTCAAATGCGCTGCCAATGATTGGCATTTTTTCGTCGTAGTTTCTATACAAATATTTTACATACAATTGCTTTACAACATTGTTTTGGCAGCCGTTATATATAAGAAGTAGGGCTTTCGCTTTTCTGTGGCCTTAAAGGTCAGTTGGTAGCATGTCTGCTGCCTTCAGAGCTGTAAGGCATGGGTTCGATCCCCACCCAGGGCAAACATTTATGTGACATAGATGTTTGTTCTGTGTCTAGGTGTAGTACGTATTTACAAAACAAAATTGAAAGTATATAAGTATTTTTGTTTTATTTATACGGGAATACTCACGTTTAATTAAATCGGATACTCCGACTATAGTTTCAATCACATCCGGTGACCTTTTTCAAAGAGTGAAAACAGGGCCCGACGCGCGTGCAGCTGCGTCCTGCTTAGCACACTAAGGGCCTTACTTAAAAAACTTCTCAATCGATAATCACTGATTACAATGCTCTGCCATCTTCTCTCTGACGTGAAGTGTAACATGCAAGAACAAGATAGAGAAGTTTAATTAGTGACTAAGAGAATCGAGATTATTTTAGGTAAAGCTGAAAGTAAGTAAGTAAGTTATATAAGTATTCTATCAGCTATCTAGTTTCCATATTAGAAGCTTAGCTTAGTTTTGGGCTAAATGGCGCTGCAGGAAAACTGTCCACCTATATTTATTTACTTACTTATTTATTTAAACCTGCTGCTTTAGAGCTTGGCGAGAGAATTGATTTTCCTGCATCAGAAATAGATGAGTAGGTAATTGATTCATTTTCAATCCAATGCCTACAATCTCGTAACAGTCTATAGCTACTAACCTTTGAGTTATGTTTTATAAGTGCTTATTAAAGCTAAGATCAATTTTATTAATGTGTGTAGCGTACATAACAAAAAAGGTTTTGATCTTATCTAGATTTAGATTTATCGGTTAGCTTTAGTAAAACGCTATCATATTACAAGTAGGTAAGTATCTTGGCCGTGCTAGCCTTAATAGGGAAACCGTTTAACTTGAAATCGTGAGGTTGCGGATTTATACCCGGGCCCGTACCAATGAGCTCTTTGGAGTTTATGTACGGATTTCATACCACTGACTTTTCGATGAAGGAAGAATAATGATGAAACCTGCACACGTCCAAAAAAGAAAATCAATGGCGTATGTGAACCCACCAACCCGCAACTGGGCCAGCGTAGTGGAATTACTCCCTGGTCTGACCCCGCGATTTTCGTCAGGGTTGGCTCCATAGTAAAAGTTGTTCATAATGATGAGTACAATGATAGTCTAGAAGTATAACGGTGTTCAAACTAACACCCGGTATATAATTATTATAGCTTAAAACTGAATCCGTATTTTGAAGAATAACTGTCCTATCTTATAAAAAATACACAATTAGCCAATATAATTATCAATAATCCAAGTATTATGGAATATTTTGAAGTAAACACCGCGAAATGCGAATTTTACCCCTGTAGCCCGGAAGCAGCGGAGTCGAGCGCAGATTTCACGTCCCTTATTCCCGGGATTAGAATCATGGACCGAAAATCTCTTTTCCTCCTCGGCTCGCCCATTTTCCTGGAGGGCATGCAGGATAGCTTGGCCTGCAAAACGCAGACCCTGACATCACTGGCTAGTCACTTTCAGCACCTCCCAGCTCACGTATCCTTGTCGCTTTTGAGGGCTTGCTTTGGGATGCCCAAGTTGACATATGTCATCCGGACAACGCCAACTTGGGAGTTCCCGGAGGAGGTCCTCCGTTATGATGATGTACTCAAGCGTATTGTCGAGGAGGTGCTGAATATAAGCCTAAGTGAAGCGCAGTGGTGTCAGGCAAGTCTGCCTATCCGGTTTGGCGGTTTAGGAGTGCGCCGTTTGCAGGAGTGCGGCCCAGTTGCTTTCCTCGCCTCTTCCTACGGGGCTTCAGGTTTGGTCGGTTGTTTGTTGCATAATTTGGATGTTGATGTCAGCATTCCCTTTGTCAGAGAAGCTCATGGCATGTGGAGACATTTATATCCGGGCACTGACCCGCCTGCGAAGCCAAGTGTACAGAGAGGTTGGGATGATGTGGCTGGGGCGCACATACTCGCTCATCTGCGCAGTGGAGCCTCGGGAGTCGAATTGGCTCGTCTCAACGCTGCCTCTAAGCCGGAGTCCGGCGCCTGGCTGCGTGCCCTACCATCCCCTAACTTGGGCACGCTGCTGGACGACGACTCCCTTAGGGTGGCTGCGGGTCTTCGACTCGGCTGCGCTGTTTGTGAGCCTCACACGTGCGTTTGTGGCGCAAAAGTGGAGGCAGACGGTCTGCACGGGCTTAGTTGTGCTCGGTGCGCTGGTCGAAGACCTCGGCACCACGCTATTAATGAGCTATTAAGAAGGGCGCTTGTTTCTGCCGACATCCCCTGCGTTTTGGAACCCCCCGGGCTGTCTCGTTCGGATGGCAAGCGCCCAGACGGACTCACCCTAGTCCCGTGGCAGAAGGGTCGGTGTCTGATATGGGATGCTACATGCGTCAGTACATTTTCAGCCTGTCACCTTTCTGCCACACAGAGGACGGCCGGCGCGGGTGCGGAGTCAGCGGCTTTAGGCAAGCACAATAAATACGCTGCCCTTGAATCGGGTTATAACTTCGTCCCTTTTGCCGTAGAGACAGCGGGCCCGTGGTGCTCTGAGGCAAAAAAGTTCGTGGCCGACCTGGGTCGCCGCTTGCGGAGCAGTGGGCGTGACCCACGCTCGGGTCAATATTTGACCCAACATATTTCGTTGGCCATACAACGCGGGAACGCTGCCAGTCTGATGGGTACGTTTGGGCGAGTGGTAACGGATAGGTAGTATAGGTGTAGACATGTAATAATCATTATTATTATGTAATTGTTAATATTATTTAATTCATAAGACGTGAGAGTATTATGAAGGTAGTTTTTTTCTTTCCTCCTACGAGGATTAAGGCGTCGCACTTTGTGCATTTGCCAGTGTCAAGTATTTATTTAGATCAAGTTTTTCATTAATTTTGAGTCAAGTCAAGTTAGTCACAGTCAAATTCACACTTAGTAAGTCACAGTCAAGCCCAGTCATGCCCTAATAAAGTCGTGGCAACTTTACTACAAGCTTCTTCGGAATTTTGGAAACAACACGAAACGACACATTTCACTAGAATATGTCACTTGCTTGCCTTTTTTGTCACTTGCTCTTGCGCGTAAATGCTTGAATAAAACGCCACTCGAAAAAACAGAAGTTTTGGAAAACAATACAATGCAGCGACATAATTTTTTCGCGTTCCCACCGAAACTCCACGTAGTAATATGTGTACGTACAATTAACTTAATTCAAATTTAGAAAACAGAAAAATAAACAAGTGACAATGTCCTTTTTTATAACGATTAAAATGTAACTGTAGCTTCATAACTCAATACTCTCCAATTAATAACCATAACAAGTTTGACTCACGCGTGAGATTGGGGGTGTGTGATAACACAATGACTTGCAAAAACCCACTGCACCGTCACGTCACTCCTTACTCACACGCCATGCTAGCACGCTTCGTACAAACCCAAACACGAACCAACTATCATTTAACCTGTGTCCAAACAACCACCATCACAAGCCCCTCTACTCCTCCCGCGGCAATCATAACCCAACTTTATTGAGGGAAATGATTCACGTATCGAGAGGTCTTCGATAAATTGGCGGCGACGCCGACGGGCAAAACAACTCGTGACGTCATGATCGGAAAGATGGACCAGTGTAGTTTAGTTTTGAATGGGTTTTTACGTCGCCTTTAGAATGTCTAGAAATACCGTTACAAAAATGTAAATTGACTGAAAAATGCGTGACGACAAGGGGGTGTCACTCCGCTGTTTAGGTATGTTCGGCCGGCGCTCCGTCCGGGAGGACAATGCAAGGCAGAAGTCAGTGGCCGCCCGCACCCTAGCCTCGTCGCACGTAACTAGGCATACGTGATAGAAAGAGAGCGGTATATCTAGGTGGATATAGCGAGCGGTATCTAGCGCTGTGCGAGTGGAATTGCTGCTTTATTGCCTAGTAGATGGAGTCCTTATTTATTTCAATTCCTTTGCGGAGTGAACTTTCTGTACGTAGTACTATTATTTATTCTGTGGTGAAGATACCATGTAAAACTTTACGCATATGGCGCCAGAGGCGGTCCGGATGTCCCACAATCAAATTTACTTGTTAATCGTTGCATAAACCTATCTGCTCTTGATGAGGGCGTTGTCCATAATCTAGTGCAAGGAAAAATACTGGGCACTCTACGGGCACTGTGCCTTGTTTTAAGAATCTATGTGTTCTTATAGTATTTTTTTTTTTTTTTTCAGTTTTCTATGTTCACGTTAGAAATATTTCTAAGCTCCTCAATTTCACCCATCATCGTTTTGGTTTCGATCCTTTAATATTAATATGACACATGTCGCTTAGTAAATAGGATCGAGTTCACTCGATCACAGGATAGGGTAGGATTGGGATCAATTTGCTGATACTAAGCACGAATTAGTACTTTTACGCTAAAGATTTATCAAATACTAAGCATTCAACAGCCGGAAGACGTCCACTGCTGGACGAAGGCCTCTCTTTTAAAGGGAGGTGTTGCCATAATCCCCATGCTTGGCAGGCGGCTTGGGGATCGCAGAATGGTATTAAGCATTTTTAAGTATACTAAGCATTAGTATGAAGTATTAGCTACGAAATCCCGTGTAGTCCGAAGTAGTCATCACTATGACTACTTACACCACTAATTAACACTTATTAACTAAGTGGACTGACGACATAGTGAAAGTCACAGACAGCCGGTAATGCAAAGGCAGGTTGTCTAAATATGGCGGTCTAAGGGACCCTTGTTCAGCAAATCTTTGGGCTTGTGATGATGATGATAACAACTTTACTTACATTACTTACATGTAGCGCTCGTGGCGTAGCATGTCTAGGTGATTCTAAACGATCACCGATGTTAAGCAACGGACGGTCCGGTCAGTCTTCGGATGGGTGACCGTGAGTGGCATTTATTTCTGAGCGCTACCGTGGATCGGATGACACGTTAAATTGTTGGTCCCGGTTGTTTATTCTAGTTTCTATAACAACAACCGTCAGCCATGTCAGAGGCCTTTGGGTGACACGTTAACTCTGACACTAGGGCTGGCCACTCAGCCTATACGAACTTACTTACATTAATTGTATATTTTTTGCTATATCATAAAGTTATTGTCCGGTTATCCAACGATGCCACCTCTACATGACCTAACTCTATGTGCCTGCTGATAAGCGTAGTCTGCGGCAGCATAGCGTCTCTCTTCCGTATTTATACAGAAAAGTTTCTCAATCGGCATCAGTCAACATTGCACTACGGTGCATAACGGTGCCCTAACGTCTGCAAATTGCCGCATTCACTTTACTGAAGATTTCAGACCACTAGGATACAAACAGGTGAATACTTAAGCTTAGTACGGGTACTAATAGTTTATTACGCCGAAGGACTTAACGTCAAAAAATAAGCCAGGAGATTAATTTTACGGAATTATTTTGAGTATAATTTAGCACTAAATTAATTATTAACGCGGATTTGTTATAATTAAATGCTCTAAACAAGCTGCTCTAGTTTGTCTTGACTCTGTTTTGTTTTAAATTATGAGTTGACTGTTTACAAAGTGACCAATTTGTATTTCGACTATGTTAGAAATGAAAATTATACCTATTTTGGATTATCTTTATTTATACGGGAATACTCACGTTTAATTAAATCGGATACTCCGACTATAGTTTCGATCACATCCGGTGACCTTTTTGAAAGAGATAAAAATGTGTCAAAACCACGTCAATTTCATAATAAAATTATACCTCCTTAATAGTTTCTAAATTGTTTAACTAAAATAAATCTTGTGTTTTCTGGATTTCCAATATACAAGTCGAAATAAAAGCAAATTTTTGTAAGTTTTTGTCATGTTATAAAAGTATTGGGGAAAGTTTTTGGTCAATTGTTTATTAGTTTAAAAGTACAAACGTAAGTGATATTTGCCAGACTACGTGTATGTAGACATAGATGCCTTTTATAGAGAATATTTTTTTACTAAATATTTTTAACAGCTTTTGAAGTAAAACTTTTTTTTTTTTACTTTTTGAAAATCTCAGTATCAGATGGACCGACTTTCTCTAATAATTAGGTACCTACCTACCAGATAACTTTTATCTTTAACGGCTACTCAGACAACGAATACTCAGCTACATAATAATAATATAATAATAGTATTTATTAATAAAGCATAATCTACTTTAAATCTTTGCAGTTCTTGAAATACTTAAGCGAATTATTCAACTTGCTCTAAGATAAATTATACATTGCATAATTATAATTTTGTGTTCTTGTAAACCTTCATAAATCAAGCTTTTATGAAGCTATGAAATACAAACTTTATTAGACGCTATTATATGCCTCAAATATAGAACACGTGCTAATTAAATAGCTCTACTGGTTTTACTATCTAATTAAATTGCAAATCAATAGTTTATTTATACAAAGACGAATTGGACGTATTTGGACCTGGGTAAGTGCTAAAACTGCATCCAGAAATGTCGGACGAAGGCGTCCTCACTGAGCGTCCTGCGATCCCCAAACCGCCAGCCAAGCGTGGGGATTACGACAACCCCTCCCTATTAATGGGGAGGCCTTTGTTCAGCAATGGACGTCTCCCGTCGATAATAGAGATAGACGTTAGTAAACCATTGCGGTCCCAGCGCTACCAAAGTAGAGGCATTAGATGTAGAAACATAAAAAAACTTTAGAGGAAATATTAACAAGTCAACATGAACACGTTTTTTAAATAATTATAAGCAAGAAAAATAAGAGAAAAAAATTGTAGGTTGATATTTATATAAATATCACCGGCTACTTAATCATTCACTTTGAAAGCTGGTTCGTTTGACATTATACTTAAAATCTACCTCTTACTAAATCTTTCAAAAGTAAAAATAGCCATTATGCTTTGCCCTTCAAGGGTCTGACTGGCTGATATTACTGCACTAGGCCGTCAACAGGAAAATCAGAATCAATATCGGTCTGAACTGGTTACAAAACTACTATAAAATGTTTTTATTTGTTTTCCAGACACGATGACAGTGACCAGAATCCTATTAGCATTAGCTTTCGTGTGCATCGTTCAAGCTCAGAGACCGTTTTATGCTGGACGCAGACCCATAGGATACCCAGATAGTCCATCAGTGGATATCACAAACAGGTTTGGCGAAACAGACGATGCGCCGATCGAAGCGCTGGGTGATAAGAATCTTGTAAACAGAATAAACAAAATGCCCGTTGATAAACAACCGTTTTGGTATTTGAACTGGAGGTATTACGATGCTTTGAGACAGCGGCCCCAGACTTACCCTCAAAGGCCTAACAACTTCATTGATAGATTTAGAAGGTAACCACAGAAGCAAGACATTGAAGACGAAGAGATATAGTTATATAGAAGTACCGTGTGAGGAGAGTGTGTAAATTGAAGATATGATCGGTGCAACAGCAGCAATTCAAATTGGAGTCTAGTTCACAGCAAATCAGAAACAATATTTGAACAACGAAATCTAGGCCAGTTTTTGAAAAGGAGTGTTGAAATAGAAATGTATTGAGCCAAGATCAAAAAACTTGCAAGAAAAATTGAGTTGGCAAATAAAGTGAGCATAAAAAGTACAAAATGGTTAACAGTAACCGATGAAAAAAGCTCGAGTCAACTCGCACCAAATTAATGTAACTGACACTACCGTTAAGACCGTTGCTGTACTTGATGACTGTAATAATAACTGTATTTTAATAAAAAGTATCTGCTTTAAGAAGTTATAAATAAATATTTAGTTTTATAATAATTTTATTTTCTGGACTACTTTATCAATAAGAACCTCCTAGAAAGGACCTCGTTCTTTGGTCTGATTTTATTTAAACAAAGAATGAATAGGTAGGTATTTATTTCTATTGTATTAGCCGTCATATTGTCTGGATAGAGCGAAAGCAACGGGCAATGCAATGGAGAGAGCTATGCTCGTTACTTTGCGCGATAAAATCCGGAACGTGGATATTCGCCAAAGAACCAAAGTCACCGACATAGCTCGCATGGTTTGCAAGTTGAAGTGGTAATGGGCAGGCCACATCGTTCGACGAACTGATAGCCAATGGGGAAGAAAGGTTCTTGAGTGGCGGTCGCGAACCGGAAGACGCAGTGTAGGAAGGCTTCCCGCTAGGTGGACCGACGACATTGTGAAGGTCACGGGCAACTTGTGGATGCAAGTAGCAGGTTGTTGTGCAGTGTGGCGGTCTAAAGCCTTCGTTTAGCAGTGGACGTCTCCGGGCTGATGATGAGAGCGAAAGCCCTACTTTTAAGATTGTTTAAGTTATTTTTGTTTAAACTAAAAGCTACTTCAAGTGTTTTGTGGTAGTGGTAGGACTTTATTGCAGAGTCTGCCTGAGGAAGTACAACACCTTTGCCAGTTATTCAACTGCAAAACAGTCCGTTATTTGCCCGTAGTCTTACCGCGTAGTTCTACTAGTAGGACCACGGGTGCTATTTTTTTGGTGGTCCAGTTGTGTACAGCATGTCTGTGTTTTGCTTTGACAGGCAATAAAGCTATTAGAGAAATTACTGGGCAAGAAGATATTTGATATCATATATCTCAGGGTGACGAGCGCAGTACAGTGTGGCGCAGCTTTTATTTCATCAACAGCCAGAAAACTTCCACTGTTTTGTTCGCTAGTCCACAATTCTAGCACTGCTACCGTTATGGGCAGGCGTGATGCTTACCACGCTTGTCTCGTTACTACTTTACATAAAAAAACAGCATCTGCAGCGAGAACGACTGCCGGAGATAGCCTCTCGAAGGGATAATATCTAAGTGCCTGCGATTTTTTTTTAGACAAGCCGGGACAATTTTATGATATTTTTAATATTAGATCACGTACCGTATGGGATTATATCTCAGGCTTTTTGGAAGCAGATAACAATAGAATAACATATCTGTCTTGGACCTATAATGTTTTTTTTATCGAACTTGAATATTGCTGGTAATAATAAAATGTATTCAAAAGTTTGGTCAGAGTTTACATTATTTATTCATTTAATACCCAGAAAGATCAGCCTTAATAAACTAAAAATAAAATTATTACTAAAATAATTTTATACTATTTTGCAGGTGTTTAAAAAGTAACAAAATATACACAAAACCTGACTACCTACACTACTATTAAAACTAACTAACATGCTCCATCTTCGACTGCAGCGTTGTTTTCCATCAGACGAGTAATTGACGGTCAAACAAGGTTTAGTAGTGGTAGGACTCTACTGCAGAGTCCACCTGGGGAAGTATCACACCTTTGCCAGTTATTCAACCGCCAAGCAGTGTGCAAGCATTACTGTGTTCCGGTTTGAAGGGCAATGTTACCAGATAAATTACTGGGTATGATGAGATTTAACATCTAATATCTCAGGGTGACGAGCGCAGTGCAGTGCGGCGCAGGATTGTGTTCGCAAATTCACAATTCTAGCACTGCTACTGTTACTGGCAGGCGTGACGCTTACCACCAGGAGAACGTCTTGCCCGTCTCGTCACTTGATAGAATAAACCAAAAAAAAAACGTAGACGTAGGTATACAATAAAATAAAAAAAATAGAATAACTTGACATTAAATAATCCATTTAGAAGACCGTTAATGTATCTATAAGCATCAAACAAAGATAAACGTGTAGTGGAAATGACTCAAGGTTGCTTAGAATAAGCTACATTATACTGTTAACCTTTTACATTCATTCTGTTTGCTTAAATTCTTGTATAGTATATAATATTATAGTTTATTACTTCATAAAATCAGCTACACTGAGTTTTAAATTGTTATTATTATTATTTTGTTCGTTTTTGGCTTCGCACTTTGTGCATTCAGCCAGTGGTATTGTGCATTTTGAAGTTTTTATAGTATCAAGACGGAGTATTGAAAACAAACGAAAATAAATGTTTCACCATATTATACCACATGCCCACACTCGTGCATGTAATTCAACATTCTGAATAAAACACATTATTTTTAATCATTAATTCGCGAATAAACACTAGTTTAAGAAAATAATAGAATGCAGTGACATGTTTTATTTATACGGGAATACTCACGTTTAATTAAATCGGATACTCCGACTATAGTTTCGATCACATCCGGTGACCTTTTCCAAGAGTGAAAACAGGGCCCGACGCGCGTGCGGCTGTGACCTGCTTTGCACCGTTTTCACTCTTTGAAAAAGGTCACTGGATGTGATCGAAACTATAGTCGGAGTATCCGATTTAATTAAACGTGAAACCACGTCAGTTTTTATAATAAAAGTGTTCCCTGTTCCCGCCAAAATTCAAAATTGTTATTATTATTATCAAATTATTCAAATTATTAACAACATTTTACACTTAATAACTTTAAAAAATAACTCTTTTAAATACTCTCGGTTTATAATAACAGATTATTCTTCTTCCCCAAAACTGTTATCTGTTAACTCTTGGATAACATTTCTTTATTTTGGTAAAACCCTAAAATATTTCTAGTATAAGACAATCAGCTGAAGCAATTTTATTATTTTACGACTATATTAATCGGTAATAAAGTGATTAAGAGGAAATAGATTTGACGTAGACAAGGAAAATGTAACGGTGCCAACAGAAATTAAAGATGAAATAGGAATTATTACGGAAAATCCCAGCTTGTTACAAGTCATGTTACAATAATGAGTTTAAGTCTTAAAATACCTAGTATCATCAATTTAATTGCCGTGTTAGTTAATATAGATTTTACGGGGACAGGATTAGAGTAAAATAATACAAATACAGAATAGTTATTTTGTATTTTTGAGTGGTTCAAATATAGAATCCTGAGCATAGCAAGGTGTCCAAAGGTACGAGACGCAGAATAGCTTTGCTGCCGAGCGAAACACACAACTTTTCACCTCACTACAGCGAGTAAAAAGCTAGTTTTTTTTTTTCATGCAGTGTTCGAAATTTTGTCTTCGAAATAGCAATTCAACTCGCACAGCGCTGGATACCGCTCGCTATACTCACCTAGATATACCGCTCTCTTTCTATCACGTATGCTTAGTTACATGCGACGAGGCTAGCGTGCGGGCGGCGACTGACTTCTGCCTTGCATTGTCCACCCGGACGGAGCGCCGGCCGAACATACCTAAACTGCGGAGTGACACCCCCATGATCCAGTTAAGGGCATATTCTGTACATCAAAACAAACAACTTTTACTATGGGGCCAACATTGAAATCGAGAAGAAAATATCAGCTGTTTCATACAAAAAAGTTCATCAACCTTGGGTAAAATGTAAGGAAGAGCTGTATTTTGGGGTTTCAATGTTGGCCTCATAGTAAAAGTTGTTTGTTTTGATGTACAGATTATGCCCTTGAAAGGGTGCTAACTGATTACAACTAACCCTGTATATCAACGTCATTCGGTGTGTGCCTTATTTCAATGCATTCAGTATCGATCTTATATCTCAGGGTGACGAGCGCGGTGCAGTGCGGCGCAGGATTGTGTTCGCAAGTTCACAATTCTAGCACTGCTACTGTTAGTGGCAGACGTGACGCTAACCACCAGGCGAATATCTTGCTCGTCCCGTCACTTGATTGTGTACAAAAAAAAAGTATGAAATTTGTATAGAATGGCAAGCCGCCCGTGCCATAATCCGCGCCCGACGTCATTTCTGTGTGCCCTGCGACTTGACAAGATAGGCTGGTAAGTAAAAACTCTGGTCGATAGGAAGAATTGGAATCCTGCAGACGAATCGAGCTACTTGAAAGGATGTCACGTCCACTATCAATTGCCTATCCATCTTACAGTCGATCACGAACAAAAGATAAGTCACCCGCGATGCCGTCTCGATGAATAGAAGGAAATAAACAAGACTTGATGTAGTGTGCCGAGAAAATAAATTCTGGTACGTCGAAAGAGGTGATATGGTTCTTCCATTGGGTTGATATTGTTTGTGTTATTTATTATTGTTGTTAATTTTGTTATTGTTCTTTGTTTACTTTTTGAATTTAATGATGTTGAGATTATTGTCCCAAACATTTTTGATGTTGAAACCTATAGTTTTTAAGAAACCCATAATAGTACATTATGATACAAGTGTGCTATGTTGGTCATTACACTAGAGGCGGTATTATGCGCGCGAGCCGTAGGCGAGCGCGATAAGGAAGCCGAGAGTGTATTGAAACATAGCACAAGAGTTTCATACGACTGTTTTCGTCACACTTGCGAGGAAAATACAAATTTTTATTGATAATAATCAACCACACAGCGAAAACGTCAACAAACATTTGCGGAAAATGGCGCCCAAATCAGTAATTCGCGCGCAGGTTGACATTTACTTCAGCGGTATAAGAACTCTTTGTTGGTATTACAAAAAAACTGTAAGTATTACCCGGCTATATTAAGAGTGCTTCGTATACGTACATCTAATTGCAGTCACGTACAAACTTGACTTTACCGGGTTATATCTATTATAGCACCATGTGCCGTAATGTAAAGTAAACAGCACGCGTGCGTAATAGCTTGGATTATGAGCCTAAAACCGATGCAATAAGATCCACTTTACGAGCAAGTGTGATGAAAACATTATTATGGTTATGGGTTTCTTCGAATCTTCGATTTCTTGATCTTCCTCGACTTCAAAATGTTTGATTTTATAATATTATTATAAAATCAGTCAAGTGCGATATGAACTTGCGCAGTGAGGGTCCCGTATCTAGGTTCACTTACCATAAAATCGTATTTTTTTGTTCTGTTCACAGTCCGTAGAGATATTATGACTCACACTTGGCAGTTTTTATTATTTTGTTGTTGTATATTAGAATTTAGTCTAGCTATACTAACACCACATATAACATGGTACTAATAACAACAAGTTTGATGCTTCTATGCTTCGAGCATACAGGTGCCATTGAAGATACGAATGGCTTCCTGCCTACTTATAGGCATGGCCCAGTTGATACAAGATAGATATGCGACATTTTGTACGACGAGGCCATCTATGTATAGGAAATGTCCTAAGCCTTTTATGCCACTTTGTACAGGGGATGAGGGACACACGCATGGCACACTTGTGTTAGGTTACATTATAGTCTAGTTAAGTATTGTAAGAGTTAACGTTATTATTATTTAATTTATTTTGTACTAGAGTTTAGTTTGGCTACCAATAATTGATGAAGATTATTTTTGTGATCTACTATTTGTATAACTAATATTATTTTTGATTATTGGTTGTTGATTATTTTCCTTAGTATCCACATATTTTCATAAAATACTATTTAATAACCTATACGAATGGAAGATAATTAATTTCATGCATATTTTATATCATTTAATAAGTTATACTTTGTTTTTTTTTATAATGAGTAAAACCTATTCCCGCCGTCCCGGCATTTAAAAAAATGCGAGCAATGGAGATCGGCGCAACGAAAGCAGTCGCGCTAGAGCAAACAAAGTAGCAACAAGGGAAGATTAAAGTGTCCGCGTTGGAACAAGATTACTGCAGCTAATTACGATTACCTGTATCGGATCTGTGCTAAAATTGTAGAGTGATAGATGGCAGCGCTGGTTTTAGAAATAAATGTGTCAAAATCTGAAACCGTGGTCTGAATTTCTGGCGTAGCCAAAACTTGTGAAACAATCTGTTTGTATGACACACAAGAACTCACAATTTCTTGGTTCGACATTTATTCTGCAAACTGCTTATCAGTTGGATGGTCTTCCTTGCGCGAATACAGTGATTAAGGTTGAGAGAGGATCTAAATATGATACATAAGTCATTCAGCTGTTAAAAGTCAACGTAAGAAGGGAAAAAAAGTCTCTACACACATGTCATGGTGTCTTTTAGGCAAGCCTATATAAACTCCATCGTAGATTTCATCTTCGTTTAACATCAGGCGCGTTAGATCAAACTTATGTTATCCAAATTTAAAAACAGACAGACAGACAGACGGACAACGGAGTGATCCTATAAGGGCTTATATTTTCCTTTTGAGGTACGGAATCCTAAAAAACGCATTATAATTATCAGAACAACCCTTATAAATAAATAAAAATTATATTATCCGAATTGAGTCTTTAATTGATTACCCTATTCAATTTGTACGCGCAATGCATCTGGTCGCATTTTCTGCTATAATTTTTCATCGCAAACATTCGCAATTCGCATATTAATCCTGGAATAATGGCCGAGGTAATCATTAAATTCATGTTCGCAGGCGTATTTTAATTTAAAAGGAGGGTCCGTCTATCATGTAGATATAGTATAGGTACCCTTCAGTATTGTTGAACCTCTTTGTTACACTTTGTACCTATAGGCAGCGACAATGATAAGATGAATGGACGGGAAATAAGCGCACGGATTTTGAAAACTATATGTTAAGCGCCGGCTCTCCACTCGCTTCAGTCATACTCTGCCTTTGCGACATGCGAGCCGTACGATACGACAATACAAACTTCTAATACATGTAAATGTGTTCTCTTTTTGTCATGCAGTAATTAGATTCGCTATCTCTATTTTCCGGCAAATGTAATATGCATACTTTTAGCTAGGTATGTCTAGGTTGTCTTGTTAATTTTGATCGATTTGCAAGCGCTGGGCCCGTCCATTCCATTATCACCGTCGCTGCCTATAGGGAAACTAGCTGAATAGGTACCCGCAATAACTATTCATACGGGAACACTACACTCTCAAATAAGGTGTAGCAGATTTGGAGGCTTATAATTACAAAAATCGTTTTTAAAGTTTAAACAGTAAGAAAAATTATGACCTCTGGCAGGACTTGACTTTGGACCTGCATACGAGCGAGCAGTCAAAGGGTTTCCGTCCCAACTGTTAGTAAGCATCTAATATCTGAGATATTAGATGTCAAATCTTTTCATGTCAGATGTTTCCCCTGATAGTAAGCAAACCGCCTTACTTAAAAACTTTACTTGCCATTACCTTCTGCGCAATACAAAAGGTTCAATGAAAATCCCAAGGAATATAATTAAAGTGATTTGAATTTGGAACGTTAAAATTCGCATGAAAACTCTTAGCATATTAGATAAGTACGAGCATGAGTTTTGGCGGGAACATGGAAAAATCATGTCGTTGCATTCTATTATTTTCTTTAAATTGTGTTTTTTCGGGAATTAATGATTAAAAATGGTGGTGTTGTATCCATTGGGTGTTGAATTACATGCACAAGTGTGGTCAAGTGATATAATGTGGTGAAACATGTGTTTTCGTGTTGTTTTCAAAACTCCGTAGAAGCTCATAATAAAGTCGCCACAACTTTACTAGGGCATGACTTGGACTCGACTATGACTAATTTCGTATGACTGACTGTGATTTCATGACAAATTTGACTAGATTTTAACAAAAAAACTTGAAAATTCATAAACTTGACACTGGCAGAATGAACAATTAACGTGCGATGCCAATAATAAAAAAAAAGTACGAGCATTGTAAAGAGACTTTATTCAAAAATAGAACTGGCCACCTCAGGCAGAAACAAATTAAAAACAAAAAAGGCGCGACTGGGTTTTTATTTTTATTGTCTCGAAAGAGGTAGTAATGAAAAGTATAGTTTGCATTCACCTATGAGATAAAAGCTCGAAAAAAATCGCGGCGGCGCGGGCGGCTTGAACCCCTCGCCTCACTCAGACAGGCGAGTCTACATAAAGTCTCGCTACGCTCGAGAGTTAACTCTAGAGACCCTCGTTACGTAGTAGTTGTGTCTGTAGTGGTAGGACTCTACTATAGAGTCCGCCTGGGGAAGTACCACACCTTTGCCAGTTATTCAACCGCCAAGCAGTAGTGTGCAAGCATTACTGTGTTCCGGTTTGAAGGCCAATGTTACTAGAGAAATTACTGGGTATGAAGAGATTTAAGATCTAATATCTCAGGGTGACGAGCGCAGTACAGTGCGGCGCAGGATTGTGTTCGCAAGTTCACAATTATGGCACCACTACTACTGTTAGTGGCAGGCGTGACGCTTACCACCAGGCGAAGGTCTTGTTCGCCTCGTCACTTGAACTTTTACTTACTAATGTAAGGCCGTAGTTGCCGATGAGTTCCTTCAGGCTTAAAACTACCTTTCCGTGTAACCCCATTTATGCATCTGTTTTAAATTATATTCCACGCATTCTTTGTACTCAAGTAAGTCATTAGCGAAGGTCCCTCGATTAAGCGGAGACACGCGCTCACGCGTTCCCTTTTAATTTGTGGATGCTTAACATTTTTTATATGGGGCAAATACGTGTGACAAATGCGAAGGTAAAGTGTTAAATAATGAGAATATGAGGGTCATTTTGTACATTATTTTATCTGTTGGAGTTTGATGGAGTCTTTATTATTCATCCTAGCAGTTAGATAAAAGGGATTTTTATGGTAATAACTAACGAGCAAAATAAACAAGTGATGATAAGAGATAGGGCCTACCATTTACCATTGCAGTGCTGTACCCAAACAGCGACAGTGAAAATGGAATGGACAGGCACAGCGCTTGCAAATCGTTAAAAATTAACAAGTCAACACAATCAAGCATACCTAGCTAAAAGTATGCATATTACATTTGCCAGAAAATAGAGATAGCGAATCTAATACTGCATGACAAAAAGAGAACACATGTATTTCGCAAAATGTCGCAAAGACAGAGTATGACTGACGCGAGAGGAGAGCTGGCGCTCAACATAATTATGGTCTTCAAAATCCGTACGCTTATTTCCCGTCCATTAATTTTATCATTGTCGCTCGTCTAGGGTACAAACATAGAAGGTTTTTTACACCATGCTGACATTTAAACATCAAATATTTTTTTGTAGTTTGGTAGGAACGCAAAAAAACGTTATGTCGCCGTAATGTATTATTTTCCAAAACTTGTGTTTTTTCGGGTGTTAATGCATAAAATAGTGGTGTTTTATTCATTACGTGCCGACAAACGTGCATGAGTGCAGGAACAATAATAATGGAATGGACGGGTCCAGCGCTTGCAAATCGTTCAAAATTAACAAGTCATCACAATCAAGCATACCTAGCTAAAAGTACGCATAATACATTTGCCATAAAATAGAGATAGCGAATCTGCATGACAAAAAGAGAACATATGTATATGTATTAGAAGTTTGTATTGTCGTATCGTACGGCTCGCATGTCGCAAAGACAGAGTATGACTGAAGCGAGTGGAGAGCCGGCGCTCAACATATAGTCTTCAAAATCCGTGCGCGTATTTCCCGTCCATTCATTTTATCATTGTCGCTGCATGAGTGTGGGAAAGTGATCTAATATGGTGAAACATGTCTTTTTGTATTGTTTCCAAAACACCGAAGAAGCTTGTAGTAAAGTTGCCACGACTTTACTATGGCATGATTTAACGTGACCGTGACTTACTCTATGTGACTTGGACTGTGACTACTACTCATTTGACAGGAGAAAGAAGGATCGATGAAGAAATATGTATTCGGCTGAAGGACTAGTATCCATGGCCAGGAATAACTAAAAACAAAAAACATTTAATTTTTTTAGCGGTAGAATGGCAGGGCTCGATTGCAGAGTCCATCTAGGGAAGTACCACATTTGATAGTTATTATAATACGCCAAGCAGTAGGTGGACCTGGGTATGTCCTTAAACTGCAACCAGACCCACCGGAGGACAGGCAGCAGCGTCCTCTTGGTTAACGGTGGTGAGCTTTCTGCGATCCCCAAGCCGCCTGCCAAGCGTGGGGATTATGGCAACACCCCTCTATTGGGATGCCTTCGTCCAGCAGTGGACGTTTTATGGCTGACGACGAAGCAGTAGGCGGTAGGTGGTATTACTGTGTTTAAGTTTGAAAGTCTTGAAGTAAGTTGAAGGCGACATTACTTTGACATAGCGAATGCTTTTGAGCATGTGGTATGTCTCTACTACTTCAGAGGTTGACTATGTTTTTTTTAAAGTTGTTTATAAGATTCTGTAGGTATAAGCTCGATAGAAGCAATAATGGCCCATACTTCATACGATTTTCTACCATTTAGTTCCGTACAGGGCCGTAGCCAGGGCAGAGCAGGGAGGCAGCATTGAGGGGCAATGCCCTACCTTAAAATAAGTAAAGTACTGTGAAGCGCCCTACCTGTAAAAACAGCTGCCCGACCTTAATTTCAGGTCTAGCTACGGCCCTGGAGCCGTACCATGAACGCTTATTCCGGGACCGAATATACGCTCAGCTACCGATACCAATTTTATCGCCTCGCAATAAGATTCGCGGTCGCGCAGTGTCGGCAGCTGAACCTATTCGGTCCCGCTATAAGCGGTTCACGGTACGGCCCCTGGTTCCGTACTGGGTAATTACTTTACTTTATTACTTTAAGCTTATTTCTTATATAGGACTTTAGTTGCAGTTGTTTACGTGATATCAAACGCAGGTCCTCCTTTTCAGGTCAACGCACTTTCAAAACATTTTAAACGTTAACGCAGTGTTCACGTATCATTTGAAACATGTTTGACACATGGGGGAATTTCATTAAGACACCCATCTCCCGATTCAGACGTTATCAAGTCTCTTAAGTTCTTCGCCCACTCGTCTTTAATCTCCTGAATATAGCCCTGAATGTACTACGCCTAACAAGTATAGGTAAGTAAAATTACTAATCATGAAGAGATTTGACATCTAATATCTCAGGGTGACGAGCGCAGTGCAGTGAGGCGCAGGATTTTATTCGCAAGTTGACAATTCTGGCACTGCTACTGTTATGGGCAAGCGTGATGATTACCATCAGGCGAACGTATTGCTCGTCTCGACAACCTATTGCGTAAAAAAACAGGGCTTCTTTGTTATGGTATAATTATGTGAGTTTGTGCCACACACTCACTAAATATACCATTTTCATCTACCTTAATTAAGGATCGACAAGTTGACGGCTCGAACTCATTGGTGGGCGCAGCTATAAAGCATGCTCTCTTCATCAAACAAACTGTGGGAAAGGGAGAAAGAAAGATAAATGAGTGCACAATTTTTTTTTGTCGACCTTTGGCTGCAGTGTTTTGGTTCAATAAACTCTGAGTTAATTTATTCCAACTTAAGTTATTTGAAATGTTTATGGACTAAACTATGCCGCTTGATAAATTATTTCAGAGTTTTCGTATTCCTTATGTTATTTATTTACGTCCAATGTGGCGTTAAAATTGAGCTAAAATACAAGATTAGTTTCTTGGCTCATAACTTTCATGTTTATTAACTTTTTACTTTCGTAATAATTTACAATCCTAGATAATGAAGAGATTAATCGATATAATACTTAGTCTTGGACCTACAAAATTACATAGTGGAGTAGTAATACTACCGCGTTTCTATGGAGAAGTGACCAACTTGTCTACTCTTAACCGGTATTA
Organism: Erannis defoliaria; assembly: GCA_905404285.2. Classification (NCBI taxonomy): domain Eukaryota; kingdom Metazoa; phylum Arthropoda; class Insecta; order Lepidoptera; family Geometridae; genus Erannis; species Erannis defoliaria. The sequence goes on from FR990084.1 coordinate 5,626,165, forward strand.
GTTACATTTTTATTGTTATCTCATATTTTGGGAAGACACTGTCTGCTGCAACACAGCTAACGGTAAAGCTGCAGGCAGGGTTGTTCAATGTTTTTAAAGCTTAAACAGGAAGAAAAATTATGACCTCCGGCAGGACTTGAACCTGCATACGAGCAGTCTCTATTGGTTTCCCTCCCATCTGCTTTGTCAATTAAGCTAGAGACGTCTCTGCCTTAGATGCCAAATTTTCCCAACCTGTTACAAGCTACCAACTAAAGCATTGGGTGGCGCCATCTGTAAATTTTTGTAACACAAATATTTACCCAAGCCGAAACCGTTACAGGTTCCAAGGCCTGACGAGAGAATTCGCACTGGCTATAATTTGGCTTGGTTATTTTTTTAAATATTCAAAAAAATATTCATTAAAGGGCTGTTCAAATTCTTGTTCATAATTATTAAGTTTTTGAAACAATAAACTATTTTGTATTTGTATTTCTATTTTATGATGTTTGGTTAACATCAGTCTTCAGAATGGGTGACCACATGTGTGGTTTGTGTCTGAGCACTATCCTTGTTATCAACTCAGTTTCAGTTCAAGTTTTATAGCGGCGGTTATACAATTTTGGTCAAAGTTTTCGAAGAAAAAGTGTTGCCTTTCTGTGTTTTTTGTACAAAGTTAGGTACATTTAAATGTGCCTAAATATTAACCACAAACAATTTACTCCAAAGCCCACGTTTCGAAATAGACTGTTTTGGGAATTAAATTGAAATTAATGTACACAGGTGTGAGATTGTGAGTATAGAGAAAATTCCCATCTAATTGGATTCTGGGCTATAATAAGGTTATTGAGAGCAGCGGTTATATATTTGTTTTTTAAATAAAATAGTATAAACTGAAACCCAGCCCCAGCAAAATAGTTATTTGTTATGCAAGACTGCAAAGTTGTTTTTTGGCGCGAGTACTTGTATTGATCCTGAGCGTAGCGAGGTTTTCAAAAGTACGAGACGCTGAATAACTTTGCTGCCGAGCACAACACATGACTTTTCACCTCACTACAGCGTGGAAAATTCTAGTTTTTAATGCAGCCTTTTTTTGTTCATGCAGTCTTCGTGCTGGCCAGTGCGATTATTCTAAAAATGACGTGACGTGATAGTTTTTAGTGGACTGGCAGAAGATAATATCTTCTGCCAGTCCACTAAAAATGCACCATGTACTTGTACACCATGTACTACTGTTATTTATTCATGTCAGTGCGCCAACGTCATTTAATAAAATAAAATAATAATTTATATAAAATTATAGAATAGAAAGATTCTAATTTTAAAAATTATTTTCACGTTATCGGGCAAAATCCTAAGAGTAGGGCCTTCGCTTTTCTGCGGGCAAAATGCACTTTTGCACTCAGATTTCGAATGACAATAGAATATTTCCAAGCTTGTGAGATGAAAAAGTAATTTTTGTCGCAAAAACTTAATAATCGAAAAAAAGAGGATATTATATTCATGTACTTATTAGCTATTATTTTATTTCTACTACTACTTAGTAGATTAGGCCTAGAAATTTACAACTATACGCCTAGACTAGATTTACCCAGCGACAATGATAAGATGAATGGACGGGAAATAAGTGCACGGATTTTGATGACTATATGTTGATTCCGGCTCTCCCTCGCTTCAGTCATACTCTGCCTTTGCAACATGCGAGCCGTACGATACGACAATACAAACTTCTAATACATGAACATCTGTTCTCTTTTTGTCATGCAGTAATTAGATTCGCTATCTCTGTTTTCCGGCAAATGTAATATGCATACTGTTAGCTAGGTATGCTTGATTTTGATAGATTTGCAAGCGCTGGGCCCGTCCATTCCATTATCACCGTCGCTGGATTTACCTACCGATGTCATTCTATTCACTGTTTAATCTAGTGTTCTGAACATAGAGAAGCGGCGGAAGGACGCGGCCGCACGCAAGCCAGGCTGTTTTCACCTCTTGAAAAAGTCACCGGATGTGATCGAAACTATAGTTGGAGCATCCGACTTATTTAAACGTGAGTAAACCGTACGTAGAAATAAAACAAAAATGTATTTCAGTCATATTATTTTCTTGTAAAAATGTCTGCTCTATGCCATATAATATTAAGTAAGAAAACATTATGTACAGACGCGTCGTTATGGTCCAGGGAGTTGGGAATTTGGACCCTTCCTTGCCTTCGTAACGAGGTTTTTATGATCCTATAAAGGGGTCACAAGATTGCTGTAACTAGCAGAATAGTCATTTAGGCCGGGATTGTCACCTTTTCTTGATTATTTCGGGTAGAATCTTAATAATATGATTTTTATATTATATTTTAGTTCTTTTGCGAGAGGTTCAGGTAAACGTTCAAAGTCTAGCCGTTCGTACAGTCAAAGCGCTATGTTTGAATTTTTGGGACGTTCACCAAGAATTGTTGCAATTATGTCAGGAGAAATTTAATGGCGTACCTATGGGAATCCGATAACCCAGTCTGAGCTAGCGTGGTGGCTAATTATAACCCAATCGCACTAACAGGGTTGCTCTATACCAATGGTTCTTAACCTGTGGTCCGCGGACCACCGGTGGTCCCTGGAAGCACCCGAAGCCATCGGTAACATTTTGAATAAGTAACAACGACGAGACTTTGACCTGGGTATGTCGTAAAACTGCATCTCGAACCACGGGAAGTGGTAACACTCTGTGATCCCCAAGCAGCCTGCCAAGCGTGGGCAACTATGGCAATCCCTCCCTTTAAGGGCTCCCCTTCGTCCAGTAGTGGACGTCTTCTGGCTGATGAGTGAACAACGACGCGTGGTGCGAGTTGCACTATTAGTGAAGTAGCGTATAAAGCCATTGCCGCATTGAATAGTTGTTTGCATGTTTTATTTATAGTTATAACCAATGATATTATTTAAATAAGGAGGGTTATAACAATCCTTTCTAACAACCATCATTTACTGTATTTACCTCCAAGCAGTAAGTGGTCCTGGGTATGTCCTTAAAATGCAACCAGACCCACCGGAGGACAGGCAGCAGCGTCCTCTTGGTTAACAGTGGTGACCATTCTGCGATCCCCAAGCCGCCTGCCAAGCGTGGGGATTATGGCAACACCCCTTTATTGGGGAGGCCTTCGTCCAGCAGTGGACGACGAGTAAGTGGTCATCGGCAAGACATTTAATTTACAAAAAATGGTCCCTCTTCACGAAAAGGTTAAGAACCACTGCGCTATACTTAGCATAGGGATATTGCAGTTATTATAGTGCTATTATCATGCAATCCTAATCCTCCTAACCTAATCAACTTGCACTGTAATTTGCGTGCAATCTATGGGCTGAGTACAGTGAAAGGGCCTACAGTGCCCTCCGCGTTCAGTATTATAATGCTTTCCGGGCGGTATTGGGGCTGCCCCGCTTCTGCAGTGTTTCGGGCATGTTTGCGGAGGCGCGCACTGACTGCTTACAAGCCACCGTGTGTAAGCGGTGGTTCCTTCGCAGGGTGCGGGCCAGCTCCAATGCCGTCCTGGCGATTTTTGTGGCAAGATACTATAACGTACTCAATAAAAGAGGTTCTCAATTCGACTGTATGTTTTTTTTTTTACGCGATTTCTCCTTTCGATTATGAACTGATTTTGATTATTTTTTTGTTTGGTAGGTTTTCAGAGGTGGTCCCATTTAAATTTTATTGACATCGGTTCAGTAGTTTGGTTTTTAAATCAAAATTACTAGAAAATGTGAAGATGTCATCCAGGTATTCGAAGTTGAAACCGGCTGTTTTTTTTTTAAATCGTATTATATTGTTTTAATGATATAGCAAAAATCAATCTGTCTCACTTTGACATGCATGAAGTAATGCTCCCTTATATGTTTTATTTACAATTATTATCAAAAGACCTTTGTTCTTAAGGTCTTGGTTTCGTGAGTTTAAGCTTATAAAGCTTGTAGTTGCCCTAAGGTGTCTCTGTGACAGTAGACAGTAGAGATAACTCACACCTCTCCTGCTATCAATTCGAGTTAATAAACAAGTATGTTATGCGTCTTGTAGCGTTGCTTTATCTCTGGTCGTTTTTATTCGTCTGTACGGGCCACCATCTCTCTGTGCGTCGTGAAGGTTCGTGTACTCGAACCACACCTCCGGCACTAAAACGCCGACAGTGAAATTTGGACCTCAAGTAATCTCCTATAGTCTATGACCGCTTTCGGCACGAAATTCGAATTAAACCAATGAATCTGCATTTGGGGACTTATGTTGGCGGTATCGAAGTCTGGCGTGGACAGCTTGACAATGGATTGGCTCTACAATTTGCAGCCCGGAATGTTGGCAGCATTGATTAGCAGGCTCCGATTGGAAGGCGCGGGTGCGCGTGCGGCTGGAGAGTTTTGATTGGCCGAGACCGGGTTTAAAGCGCCCCCTGTTCATTGGATTCCATACATAACTCTAATATACAATGTATCAAAGAAGACAGTTTGACCACGAGGTTTTTTTTCCTGTTGGACATATCAGTTAGACTATCTATGTAGTTTGTCCACTGAAGTGAGAAGTAAATAGGGCTTTCGCTTTTCTGTGAGTTTGACCACGAGGAAGCACCCCTAAGCACGTCTCTCGCCGCTGCAGTGAAAACATGTTTTGATTTTCATCTTTTTATTTAACGTCCTGAAGTTCTTTTATAAACGTTTCTGAAAGAAATATGCAAATAAATTAATCGTGACTGTGGATATAACAATCTTGAAACTACAAATGAAAAAATAAGCAATCTAACTATGCCATTAGCTTCTATTTTATGTATAACTATTACACTCTCGTGCAGCTAAATCGACTCACCCCGACAAATTGTATTTTTTTCTATAAGGGTAAAATATTTACTGATATAATGTACATAAAATGATACATTAAGTATTTAAAAAAGTAACGTTTAAGCATTCAAACGCATATTTACCCTTTTTGTGGTCCGACTTTCTTCCGCATGCGGACGAAGTCGCGGGGGACCTCTAGTTAGATATAAGAAAACTAATATCACAACATCTGTCGCCAGGCCTTTGGACTTTCAACATATTTCTATACTCGAATCTGATAACAGCAGGGATCGTTGCATATTAATGCATAATATAATCTTCTCAGTAACGATGTCTTATTATTAGATCAAAGCGGATTTGACGTATATTTGTATAATGAAAGCTCAAACAAAATAAAGGTAAAGATTTATGGTAAAGATATTCCGGCAACTGACGATCTGCAGCCAGGTTTTTATGGACACTTGCTTATATGATGAACTATTAGCACATAAGAAATAATAGTACTATGCTAGCTTGGTATTTTCCGTTTTTTACGCTCACGTGCTTTAATTGAGAATTATTATCAGATGGTATTTTCCATGTGCGTCCGTGTATACATAATACACAAAGAACAAGTTATTCTGTTATCAGCTGGGTATTGTGATTGTGAACTGAGAACTTATCGTGACCCGTGCGCCGCGTCGGGAGCCGTAAGTACTTACCTCTATTTATGTCTTTACCAATTAATAAGAACGATTTCTTACAAAGAACACCTACTTTTCTTACTGACTTTTCTGTTTCATTTACTTCATTCATGTTGTTGCTAAATGGCACGGGCGGCGGCTTGATTTCATTCAAATTTCATACTAAGCTCATTCAAATAAGGCACATACCGAATGACGTTGATCGGGCGCTTCCGCGCCCGATACTCGCCCGATGATCGACGTTCGGTCAATAATAGTACTTGATACTATTATTTATTCTGTGGTGTGTCCTACATTGTGCGTTATTGCAATATGATTAGTATGAAATCTAAATGGCGAATACATCACTCACCTTCGCTTTGCCGATGATATAGTCATCATGGCAGAGTCGCTGAAGGACCTCAATACTATGCTCAGCGACCTCAGTAATGTTTCCCAACCAGTGGGTCTTAAAATGTACATGGACAAGACAAAGATCATGTCCAATGTCCATGTTGTGCCCGTATCGGTTGTCGTTGGGGACGATACTCTCGAAGTTGTTGACCACTACAACTACCTTGGACAGATTGTTCAGTTAGGTAGGTCCAACTTCGACAAAGAGATCGCCCGAAGAATCCAACTCAGATGGGCAGCGTTCGGAAAATTGCGTAATATCTTCTCGTCCAAAATCCCTCAGTGTCTGAAGACAAGGGGTCTACGACCAGTGTGTGTTGCCAATGATGACATAGTGAACTGAAACGTTGTTTTTAACTGCTGGCCTTTTGGAGAAACTCAGAGTCTCGCAACGGGCAATGGAGAGAGCTATGCTCGAAGTTCCTTTGCGCGATAGAATCCGGAACGAGGATATTGGCCAAAGTACCAAAGGTACCGACATAGCTCGCAAGGTTTGCAAGTTGAAGTGGCGCAGGGCAGGCCACATCGCTCGAAGAACTGATAACCGATGGGGAAGAAAAATTCTTGTTGCCACTTCAACTTGCAAACCCTCCGTGATTAAATTATAACTAAAGTCAGTGCATGGAACACTTCGATTTTTTACCAACCCCAATGTGGGATATAATGAAATGGCTAAAAAGTTGCACTAAAGTTGTCTTACTATTTTTCTTTAGTATGAAACTAGTATAAAAAATAATAAAACAACAGCTACCATAGCCTATCATTAATTTTCATTATAAACTGAATCGCGTTGTATTCAAAGTCCCACCAGAAATAATGGAAATTTTTCATTAATACTGCATGTGATTAAAAGGGACGGACAGCCCATGGCAAAGCTATATCTCCTTGCGAACTTACTTATAGAGAAAAGGTTCCATGAGAAAACACGGGTGTTTGCGTCGATTTCGCAACATAGTTGAGAAACTAAGTGGAAAACTTTTAGAATAAAATAACTCTTGCAGTATTTACTTGTTTACAGCTTAGAAAATTCGTTGACGAACAAATAAAGTAACACCTCTGGTTTTGGCATCAATTTAACTTAACACAAAATAAAAGTAACTATGCCAGTTACTATTACTTATTCTGGTGTCGAACAGTTAGTGTGTAAACGTTTCATATCCAATATAGTGGTAATTTTGTAGTGGTAGGACTCTACTGCAGAGTCCGCCTGGGGAAGTACCTACCACACCTTTGCCAGTTATTCAACCACCAAGCAGTAGTGTACAAATATTACTATGTTCCGGTTTGAAGGGCAATGTTACCAGAGAAATTACTGGGTATGAAGAGATTTAACATCTAATATCTCAGGGTGACGAGCGCAGTGCGGTGCAGCGCAGGAATGTGTTCGCAAGTTCACAATTCTAGCACTGCTACTGTTAGTGACAGGCATGACGCTTACCACCAGGCAAACGTCTTGCTCGTCTCGTCACTTGAAAGTATAAACAAAAAATTGGGTTATTCCCCATCTCGACACGAAGGGCTGGACGCCTATGTCCAGTTGGCGAAACTGAAAATAGGTACTACTTGTTATTTCTTCATCTGGACACGCTAAGATTTTCACGCGTGTCTAGATAGTGAAATTTGCAATAAATTACATGCTTGTATACGTTTCATACGTAAAATAAAAACCAAAGTCATATGCAATTTATTAGATTTACAAAATCATCGCTATTAATACCTAATCTAATAATAACAAAAGGCTTATATCCAGACCGATGAAGACGTAGAGACAACCTGAAGAGCTTGTTTGTGTAGAAAACATAATGATGGCCCTCACCTAACGTTTCAGACGACAGAAGCGGTGCCAGTGCCATCCTAGTTGTTATTTAGGTATACCAAAGTTGTGTTTTCTAGTGAAATTGCGTGTTTGTTCGCTCCTGTTACTTAAATAGTTATAACAGCTGGATACAGTCGCTTGATAGTAATTAGCTAGAGCTAGTTTAGCGATATCAAGTGCGAAGCTTGTTATCTTGTAAAGATATCTTGCAAAGGCACAGCACTCAGCCCCATCTTCGGTTCATTACTAACTAAATGTTGTTATGATCTCTAAATTATGAGAATTAAGAAAATAGGTGGTCCAAACACAAAAAAGGTAAAAGGTCTTTGGTAAAAGACTTGAGTACTATTAGTAAGTAATAATAAGTTTAGGCTCAACTTGAGAGTTCATTAAAATATAAAATAGATTCTAGATTCATAAAATTCTAGAATAAAAGCTACTATTATATAATGCGGCAAGTGTCTTACTTCTCTAACGCTCTTAAGTATCACGACCGGATGATAACGAAGCCGATGTTCGACTGAAGCCACACTAGAGAGAATCGAGTCCGAAAAAAACAGCTGTTCCATACATTTACTCCAAGGACAATGAACTTTTGTATGGAACAGTTGATTTTTTTGTTGCGATTTCAAGGTTAGTTCCATAGTAAAAGTTATTCATAATGATAAGTACATACATACCCTCCAGTATTGTTGAACCTTTTTGTTACACATCGTAGGTATATCTTTATTATATAAAATTAATCCTCACACTTCATATTAAATGTTTACGTAAGAAATAGGGTATGACAGTCATAGGTTCTCAGCTGATTTAGGTAGGTACGAGACACGCGTCGCGTCAAATTTGATTTCCGATATTCGGCAATAAGATGGGGCACAGGAAATCGAACCTTGATTAGATCTCTTAGGAAATATCCATGAAATTGCATTTTACGCTTATGCTTAGGAAACGTTAATTTCTATTGAGATTCTTGACTTGTTTTACATATTAAGTAAACTACTAACCATAGATAAATAAACGATAAAGTATCCAGCTTATAAAAAAGGATGGGATATACCTAACATTTTCAGCCTAGGTCTTCGGCGAAGAGAACGAATCCACGTGCCTTAACGAAATTTGTAAGTAGAGCTGAATATAATAATTATATCACACTATACATTTATGTATGGGCCAGGATATGTCTTTAAACTGCAACCAGACACACCGGAAGACGGGCAGCAGCGTCTTTTTGGTTAACGGTGGTGAGCATTCTGCGGTCCCCAAGCCGCCTGCCAAGCGTGGGGATTATGGCAACACCGCTCTATTAAGGGGGAGGCCTTCGTCCAATAGTGGACGTTTTATGGCTGATGACGATACATTTATGTATAATATTATAAATGCATAAGTTGTATAATATAGTATGTATGTGTGTTTGTTTTTTATATCTTCACGCCAAAATACGGCTGACCGGATTCGGATGAAATTCCATTATTTTTTTACAAAAAAAACAATATAATTAAATCTACAGTATGTAGAAGACAGGTATTTTTCACGCCGACACCAAAAAAAACAGTGTTTTAATAAAAATTATGTAAGTCAGCACACGCATAATGAGCCTTTTTAATTTATTTTTTAACTTGGCTTACACTTGAAAGGCGATAGAACCATATTCTCCACGCTGGCCCAGTTACGGGTTGGTGAATTCACATACACCGTTGAGTTTTTTCTCTGTATGCATCCAGGTTTCCTTCACCGAAAACCCAGTGGTATTGAAATCCGTTCATAAACTCCTAAGAACCCATAGGGCCTGGGATTTGAGCCCGCAACCATAGCTTTTAAGTCAAGCGGTCTCTCGAATCGACGTAGGCATGTACGTATCGCCTGTCATTTATCATGTATCATACAAGGCAAGGTGAGCGGCAGTGGACAGCCGGGCGCTCAGTTCATACTAAAATATTAATAGGCTAGATGACTGTTTTTTTTATTGTCCTATTAAAATGTGGCCCATAAATATAGCTGATTAATGAAAAGAAAATGAAAATCTGATCAAAAATAAGCAACTTAAAAGCATTTTAATATCATGCTAGACATCACTTCTCTATACGCCATATAAATTCTATTCTGACAAGAAAGGCGTGACGTCATTTTTTGTTTTGTGGGAGAGGGACAGAGTTGTCTCTAACAAAAACTTTAAACGCCCATATATCAGAACATTACCGATTGAAATATTTTTTTCAATTAATGTACTATACTCGTATTTACTTAAATTATTCATCAAAGCTATTGTTTTCAACGATATAAACATCAGTAATCTACCCTATTGTAATCATGCTTATGATTGTGATTACTTACTTATATTATTATTATATTATGATTACTTTTTCTATTTAGTTTAAATATATATGAATAAGTTAACCAGAGGCATTTATATACTCGCAGCCTGGAAATCGTATTTGATTCCCGCGATACAGGCTTGGCCTAGTGCGGGAATTGCCATCATGTCGCATAGCTATCCCTCACGTAAACGTAAGCCTAATAATTGTAACTATTAATTATAAATTTGATGTTAGCTTTATGTTTATGTAAATAAATATTTTATTCATTTTCATTTTCAGTTTCATATGCTTTTTGTTTACTAGCAAAGGGCCTAGCCCTAAGACGAACCTCTGCGAGGTTTAGTAGGTGCTACCGAAACCTTTATTGTATTAAATGTAACTGAGAATTTTAAAAAAGTGCCTACATAAGCTAAGCTCAGACTAAATAAATAAATATGTCAACCTACATCCCTACATCCCAGAATTCCCGTACATAACTTATCCATTACCACACGTAGTTCTTTCTACATTGTACTTTACAATGCACTAGACTTGAACAACCAAGAGAAATGTCTTTACGTGGTTGGATTTAATAGGGCTACTGTAGTAGTCTACTACTAGAGTAATGTTATGAGTTATAAGCGGCAGCAAGGACCGAGTCGAAGTAGGGTGCCATGTTAGGCATTAAAACTTTTTTCTAAGTTAGCTCCTAGACATTGTTTCTTTGTATGAGTAAGACATTTTAGTTATTAAAGTTTAGTTAGTACATTTTTTAGACCTTAACCTTAATAAGACTATATATATAAGACTATAGATATATAAGACCCTTAATAGGGGGCTGCCATAATTCCCACGCTTGTCAGTTACTTGTCATATGGCATTTTTCAACCGACTTCAAAAAAGAAGGTTCTCAATTCAACTGTGTTTTTTTTTGTTATCTGATTTTGGTGATTTTTTTTTTGTTTGGTAGGTAATACTTCAGAGGTGTTCCCATATAAACTTTATCGAAAGCGGTTCAGTAGTTGGTTTTTTAATCAAAATTACTAGAAAATATGAAGATGTTATCTAGGTATTCGAAGTTGAAGTCGGTTGTGATTTTCAAAGCGTATTATGGTATAAAATCATAAGAAACATTATCGCGGATGAATTATTTATTAGTAGCTTCGTACCGCGGTTTCACCCACGTGATGATGAAAAACGGTGATGATGATTGTGGTAAAAAGTAGCCTATATGTTATTCGGGGAAATAAGCTATCCCCATTCCGAGTTACATCCAAATCCGATTAGCCGTTCTGGCGTGAAGACATAACAACGCTCACTCGCGCACTCACACGCAAACACACCCACACACATACCGACAAACTTTCGCATTTATATTATTAGGGTATTTATATTAATATTAATTATTATACAATGTGTAACAAAAAGGTTCAACAATACTGAAGGGCATATATGGACTCATCATTATGAACAACTTTTACTATGGCGCCAAACTTGAACGGAGGTCGCGGGCTCGCTTCGCTCGCCACCTCTCCGCCCTTCGCTCCACTCAGCCTCGTATGGCTCGCTCCTCTCAGGACCTCCCTTGATCTTCTGGCTCCCGCGCTTTTTATATACACTCTAGAGGTAGGGACCACAAGACTACGTGGAGTCGGGTGCTCTGATTCGGATCTGACGCACCATTTCGAATCTAACCAACTCTAGTGGGGAGCACCATGGAGGTGTAATTACGCTTCGATTTAATATACATACAGTGTTGCACGAATAATGACGATTTTTGGGTTGAAATAAAAAAACCTTCGCTTTGCTCCCGCCTTAGCTTAACCTATCCGAGTCAGATCTGTCACCGGGCTTTAGTATAGGTACATACAGTATGTTCCATTTTCCGTAACACTACTAACTGAGCTAATTCACAAAAAAAAAGAAAAGCTAACTGCACTAATCATTCTTAGGAACAATAATCTATGAACAAAGAAATTAGTAACATTGCTATTTATAACAACTAATCTTAGGATGTATAACCATTATGTCACACTACTAATTAGGATCGATAAACAAGAACAAAAAATAATTCTTTTTTTTTAAAAATTGTGTGTTAAACATAAGTGTGGAATCACTTCATACAAAAATATTCAAATAGTATAGCCAGTGCGACTTCTCTCGTCAGGCCTTGGAACCTGCAACGGTTTCGGCTTGGGTAAATATTTGTGTTACAATAATTTACAGATGGCGCCACCAACGCTTTAGTTGGTAGCTTATAACAGGTTGGGAAAATTTGGCATCTAAGGCAAAGACTTCTGTAGCTTAATTGGCAAAGCAGTTGGGACGGAAACCCATAGAGACTGCTAGTATGCAGGTTCGAATCCTGCCGGAGGTCATAATTTTTCTTCCTGTTAAACAGGACAGGACAGCTTTAAACTTTAAAAACACAAAAATATAATTATGCCGGTAGAAAATTATGTGCAAGTATCATTATGACTAGATGCGTATGATTAATGACAAAAGGACATAAATCAGTATGTCAATTCTTACGACCCCGGTATGATGTGGTGAAACATGTCTTTTCGTGATGTTTTCAAAACTCTGTAAACGCTCATAGACCATGTAAACGCCATGACTTAGACTCGGCTGTGCTGCGACTAATTTCGTGTGACTGACTGTCATTTGATAACACATAATATATAACTTGATACTATATAAATTTGAAAATGCATAATACTCGACACTGGCTGAATGCACAAAGAGCGAAGGCAAAAACTAAAAAACTTTTTTTTTGTAAATTCATATATTTCTTACTATTACATACAACACTCAGACACAGAACAAAGATCTATGATCATAACATAATACAAATGTATGTCCTGGGCCCACCCAAATCGAACTACGGACCGACGCGCTACAGCTCTCAAGGCAGACATACTACGAACTGAGCTATATGGCAGTCAGATATAAAATACCATACTAAAATACTCAAGAGCTTCATTTTCGGAAGCAATTTATTATTATTCAAAGTTCACAATGCCCATTGTCATTAACGATTCACAAGCACTAAGGAAATGAAAGGAGACACATCAATCAAAATTATGAAGAGATGCTATCAGATCAATTCTTATTCTTACAGAAAGTACATAAATAGATTATTTTGAAGACACAAAAGATGAATGCGCAGAAGTATTTTAATGAAGCGTAGTTGTTTTTGATGATTAAATTTATCCTGCTAAATTATTAATGCGAAAGTTTATCGGTGTGTGATTTGGGCTGTTTCACGCTTAAACGGCCGAAACAGCTGAACAGAAAAAAAAAAGTTCAAAGTATTTGGGAGGGAGTCATCTGTTCCGTTTCTAGCAAAACACGTGCTTGTATAGCATTTTTTGGGATCGTGTACTTTGACGTCATTAAGCTTTAGTGCCCTCCCTGTCTAACATGAATCTAAAATGTTTTTTACAACACATTTGCTCGAAAAATGCATTTACGAAGCATATATACATCGTTCGAAAGTTGAACATTACGCACCATACAACGGAGTGTGCGGTAAAATAGGTACTCTCAGCTAAGTAGCTATTTTACCGCACACTTCCTTGTATAATGCGTAAACTTTACGGTATTTTTTTAATTTCCATAATAATAATTTAAGAACTCCATCAAAGAGTTTCACATTATGAGCATAAATAAGTTGAATGATCGAACCTCCTTGGAAGCGCTTTTGCTCAATACGTTTGTCTTACTTTAATACTTAACAGAAAATGTGACGAAAGAAATTCTCACCACTAATTTCTTAATTTTTTTCTAAGTTTCACCACGCACACGTAGTGGCATTTGTTAATTCGCGCCATTTCATCTTTCCCCTTAGGAGGATTATGGCGTAGCACTTTGTACATTTGCCAGTGTCAAGTATTTATTTGTATCAAGTTTTTGATAATTTCCGTCGAATGAGTCTAAGTCACAGTGAGAGTGATGTCACATTTTGTAAGTCACAGTCAAGTCCAGTCATGCCCTAGTAAAGTCATGGCAACTTTACTATAAGCTTCTTCGGAGTTTTGGAAACAACACGAAAAGACACTCATATTAGAAACGTTTTAACGCAGACGAACTTTAGCACGAAGTTTTTTCTTCTTCTTTCCTCCAAGGCGGGTTATGGCATCGCACTTTGAGCATTTGCCAATGTCAAGTAGGAATTTAGTTGCGACTTCCCATCGGATAAAAAAAAAAAAAAGTTTGGCTCATTATCTCTTGTAAGTACTTCTGTTATCTGTTTTCTCTCAAATGTGTTGTAAAACGTTGTATGGCACTCGTGCGGTATTTGTTTTTACAAACTCGTGACTATGGTAAGCCCTCGACTTCGTCTCGGGCTTACATACCATCCATACCAACTTACCGCACTAGTATCATAAATAACTATTACTTCGTTATTTGTGCACATATTAAGATTTTATTTTCGACGTTTTGTTTTGTTGCAGTCAGCTTTTTTGTGAGTCAATAAAAAAAACATATATATTCCGTACAAGCTACAGAAGTACCAGCTACAACTATAACCACCACAACCTATACATTTTACTTGCTATTTTTCTGGAACAAACAGGTAAGAAGGGTGCATAATAAGACAATTTTCTATCCACACACCCAAAGAAAACCAGATTTTCGCATTAACTGTGAAAACACTTTTCAATTTAGTTGATTCAAGACGTGACGTAGCTATCTCGAGTAGGATGAGCAATATCTCTCGTGTTTCTAGATCATTCTCCGTTCCTTAAAGAAAATTTTACCATAACCCTCCAGTTTTAAGGCTCAGTATCATTTGTGGGATGAAAACATGCATTTGCGCTGGATATTATGATATGATAAAAACGGTTCAGTTTCAAAGTGGCCTTTCATTATATAGAGAGGGTTGAAGTTACTGCTGCAATTTGTGTCGAAAACTGATAGTTTTGGGACTAAAACTACAGTAATAAAGGCAGGAAAATTAACTGAAACTCAAAGCTATTACGAGTAAGAATAGGGAATATGCATGTGTTTTTTTTATTGGCTCACATAAACCTGACTGGCAACAAAACAAATCATCGAAAGTAAAACTGTAATATATGTGCACAAATAACGAAGTTATAAACATTTTAGTTTCATGTCAGACAGGGAAGGCACTATACTAGGTTTATGACTTCAAAGTTCACGATTCCAAACAAATTCTAATAGGCATGTGTTTGGCTAGAAAGGGACAGAGATAACTCCCTCCGAAATACTTTGAACGTATATATTTCAGAACTTTACCAGCCGATTTCAATTTTTTTTCTACGTAAGTATCAGATTCAGTTAAACTCTCCATTTATCTTATTATTTTTAATAATTGAAACATATTCATATTCCCTAATACTTCTAGCGCCGTGTTCTAGGAACCGTATTATACTATAATACTAGATACATTTTTTACCTTCTAGGAAAAAATAGGGTTTTGTAAATACTACACCTACTACTCATCATTATGAACTACTTTTACTATGGGCCTAGCTCGAAATCGCGAAAAAAAACAGCTTTTCCATACAAAAACTTCCCTGACCTTGGAAAAAATGGAACAGCTGTTTTTTTCGTGATTTCAAGGCTGGCCCCATACTAAAAGTTATTCATAGTGATGGGTATTTTTTTCGTGAAGGTAAAAATGTTCACCCAGTATTTCCGGAATAAAAGTGCTCAACCTTTGACTTATTTTTTCTGGCATAAGCCTTTATTAACCACAACTACTTAACTATTTATTCTTTTTGTTCTTACACTGAAAGAAAAGGATTGTATCCAGAATTATAATATAATCATCATCATCATCATCATCATAAGCCCGGAGACGTCCACTGCTGAACGAAGGCCTCCCCTTTGCCATAATCCCCACGCCACAGAATAAATAATAGTCCTCCGTTCCCACGCTTTGTGCAGGCAGCTTGGGGTTTGCAGAATGATCACCACTGACGCTGCGGCTCGTCCTCCGGCGGTTCTGGGTGCAGTTTAAGGACATACCCAGGTCCAGGTTTTGTAATATTGGTAGCCGTGAATTACAATTTAAATCCAAATTAATAATATGTTTAATTTACTGAAAATCAGTAAAATTGTATTTAAGACTATTTTAAATTTGCTAGCACGACTGCCCAAAAAAGGAGTGTAATGTTTTCAGGGTTCATATACCTATTTATGTATGTGAGTTTATTTAATCCACTATAACTTTTAAATGCCTGAACAGATTTGGATGTATGAGGTATCGTTAGAATCCTTACATCAGCCCGAGTGATATCGGCTATAATATTTTTTGGCACGGCAGTCGTGTTTTTTAATTTATTTTCAACCGACTTCATATAGGAGGTTCTCAATTCGACTGTATGTATTTGTTTTGTATGTATGTTACGCGATTACTCCGCCAATTATGAACTGATTTAGATGGTTTTTTTTTTGTTTGGTAGGTAATATGTCAGAAGAGGTACCAAATTTTTTTTTACGAAATCGGTTCAGTAGTTTGGTTTTTAAATCAAAATTACTAGAAAATAAGAATATGTTATTCAGGTATTCGAAGTTGAAGTCGGTTGTAGTTTTTTTTTAAAAGCGTATTTTGTTACGATGTCTGGTTTATTTAAAAAAATAAATGCATAATGTGTCGCAATGATTTATTTATTATTATAGATAAAATGCAGCTAACAGGCTTACTTACTCCTATATAGGCGCAACATTTTTAGATATGGAGCTGTGTGATGTTAAGATTTCCTACGAGAAATTCACAATAAAAAATTACACTACAATATCAAATCTCTAAATAAGGTCAAGTTTGTATTAAATAATCGATTCTCAAACTACCTGTATCGAGATTAAACCAGTGATTCGAAGGCAAAAACAACTTGACCGTTGAGCTCTCCTAAGATAATATCAATGAAATATCTCGATTAAATGAAAACCTGGCTTATCTTAATTGAAGTTCGTTCAATAAACGCTAACTTCGAATGCATTAAATTGGATTCGACTCAGTCGATTGTTGAAAATGTATTCGATTGCAGTGACGATACTTATTGGACACCTTTTCAGTGAGTACGGGCAAGTTTTCTTTTTTTGGCTAAAGTTCTTGGAATAATTTAGTAAATGCGGGGAATAGTGAGATGTTGATCTACTAGCCGCTATTTTATATTAACAATATAAATAAAAAGCATAAATACTAGCAACAAAAGCATATTTTAATTTTTTTTTTTTTTTTAAACTTACATTTTATTAGAAAAATATAATAAATCATATTTAATAATAAATTAATCTAAATACCTATCCTGAACTATCCAAAAAAAGCATATTAAGTAATTTCGTCATCAGCCATAAAACGCCCACTGCTGAACGAAGGCCTCTTAATAGAGGGTGTTGCCATAATCCCCAAGCTTAGCATTTTTTTTACAAAAATTATAAGTTCTTTCACTTAAAAAAAAATTACAAATTCCAAAAAAAAACACTTTTTTTTTCAAATTCTTTTAATTCTTTTCCTTTTCTCAGCATTATGTTCAACAGAAACGCCAGATTCAGCAGAATGCAACATAGTATGTCGTCCGGAAGACACGCAGTGTGCTTTTGACCTCAAAAAGCAGACATACAAGCTATTCTCTAGCAAATGCGCCATGGCAGCGTATTCCAAGTGTCATGGTATTGGTAAGATATCTTTTAAAGTGATGATACTTTACTTTCAAATTCAACGGCGCGTAAGTAGCGCTCGTGGCGTAGCTTGTCTAGGTGATTCTAAACGATCACCGATGTTAAGCAACGGATGGGCCATCAGTCTTCAGATGGGTGACCGTGAGTGACATTTATTTCTGAGCGCTACCGTGGGTCGGATGACACGTTAAATTGTGAGGCCTTCGGGCGGCACATTAACTCACACTAACAACTAACTGACACTAGGGCTGGCCACTCAGCCTATACGAACTTTCTTACTAATGCAACGGCCTAGGTTGCATTGCCACCAAAAATATATAAGCTATGAACCAATACGAGCGATTTATTTTCCTGGCCGATCCCATTGAGGATTTTTTCTTCACACACCGCTCATCTGCCTCACGCATCACGGTGGATACGCTGCCTCAAGCTTGACCACAATGACACAGCCTCAATGATATTATATATATAAGGAGGGAGATATGTTATATCACGCCCTAAAATGGCCCTGTGAAAACGGCCTTAAGGACTGGATCGCCTGTCTGCGCTCACTAAGCGAGACGCGCGCTATCGCTTTTGCTCTCATAAAATTGATATCTTCTATCGCACTCCAGCGCAACTCTTAAACATGACGGCGTGGGGGTCATTTTCAAACGTTGTTTTATTACGCGATGGCGCATCCTTCGTAATCTTTGCGCAGCCTGTCTCTCTTCTTAGTCGCTACGCTCTTGGCAGAGCGGTCGTGGTCGTCATGAAGTATTATTGGCAGGGGCAGATGTGATGCGCCTCACGATATTTCGCCATTTCTCCCTGTTAGAGCTCAATCGAGTACACTCATGCACGGGACCGCCCACAGCCGATTTGCCGAGGCGCAGCCTGTAGTAGCAGCCAATTTAGGTGGCGGCTAAGTTAGCCGCTTCGCAGGCCAGTCTTGTGTGAAATATGGATTATACTTCACGGTTTGCTACTGAGTACCTCACCATAAATCGCGGCAGGGGCGGCAGCCTTAAAGTTTCAGGCGTCTGCTTGAGTTACAGAAAAGCGAAAGCCCTTCCTAGGTTAGAACGGCTGTCAAAACAGTGTTGTAAAGATTGTATGGAAAACCGCTATTGCCAGCCAGTATTACACATAATCCTATTGTCACTAATAAGACGTAACGCAATCTGGTCGCGAATTTGAAGTTTAAAACGTCCAGTATGGAATTTTGTAACATTTCAAAATTGATCTAATTACGATGCAAGTTGGCAAGGTTTCCTATTCGTCCATTATAATTGTCTTTTTTGTGTATTCCCCTGTCTAAAAACATAATTATACAGTCTGTAACAAAAAGTTTCAACAATACTGAAGGGTATGTTCATCTTTATGAACAACTTTTACAATGGGGCCAAACCCGAAATTGCGAAAAACAACAGCTGTTCTCTTCCATACATTGTATCCAAGATCAATAAACTTTTGTATGGAACAGCCGATTATTTTTTGGGGTTACATTGTTGGCCCCATAGTAAAAGTTGTTCATAATAATGAGTGCATAATACATACCCTTCAGTATTGTTGAACGTTTTTGTTACAGGTTGTATACTAAACAATAATATAGAACCAGCGACAATGATAAGATGAATGGACGGGAAATAAACGCACGGATTTTGTAGACTATATGTTGAGCCCCGGCTCTCCACTCTCTTCAGTCATACTCTGCCTTTGCGACAAACGAGCCGTACGATACGACAATACAAACTTCTAATACATGTACATGTGTTGTCTTTTTGTCATGCAGTAATTAGATTCGCTATGTCTATTTTCTGGCAAATGTAATATGCATTTATCATGAACTTTTAGCTAGGTATGCTTGGTTGTGTTGACTTGTTAATTTTGAACAATTTGAAAGCGCTGGGCCCGTCCATTCCATTATCACTGCCGCTGTAGAGAACTATATAAAATACGTGCATCTGCAGATATGTCCGGCTAGCGCGTCCCGTCACTTTTCTGTTCTATTCTCTTTTCTCTTCAGTGTCTTGAGTCCTCGTTTATGAAGACGCGGCACGTTGAGCTATGCAGTGCATTGTGCGTGATGTCAGCGTATGGCCATACATGTATGAGAGCGTTCATACAGAGGCGTGTGAAACGGGAATTTCGAGCTGCGGGTATCAAGCTTCACGCGCTGCTCGACGCGCTGCACAACGTCCTGCGTCTCCCAAACCCGTTGTCCTACGTTTGCGACGGAAAACGAGACGAGCGGCGCGACGCGAGTTGCGAATCGCACGTCGCGTACATCGAACGCTTAAAAGAGGCCTGCGATAACGTGACGTCGCTATTTTGCGCGAGTATTGGTCGTACAATCCGTCTTCTAGACGATGACGCCACATTTATTACTTTACAAAAAAGCTTTACCAGGAGTATTTAAAATAAATACTTGTGATAATATGAATTGTTTTGTGGTTCTTTATTTGCTAACGTTATTTCATTTCAGATTTGGTGCAGACGCCTTTAAAGTACTGCATCAAAAATCAACGGCGCTACGCCGACTCTTGTCCAGTGTTTTGTCCAAACTATTATTCGCCAGTGTGTGGCGCGTCTAAACATCGCTCGTACAACTATAGGACGTTTAACAACGGATGCTATATGGACATGGTCAACTGCCGCGGAGACGAAGATATTTCTTGTAAGTTAGGATAACTACCTATGTTGAACTACTTTTTTTTTAATTGCCTGTCAGAAAATCTCGCATTGACGGCGCCGGCACGGCGCGCGGTGGGACAGGTGACTAAGTTAACGTTAACACAATGGAAAAAACTGAACTAAGTAAATATAATATGTATATTGAAAAAATAATTTAAATCGGTTATTAATGTTCTGATATTATAAGTGTTTAAAGTTTTAGGTAGATAAAACTCTTCGTCCCTTTCCCACAAAACAAAAAATGACGTCACGCCTCTGTGCGCCATACTTGTCGGAATAGAGTTTATTATATGGCGTACAGAGAAGTGACGTCATAATCTCCTCTCTGTCTAGCACTATAATAAAAATGCTTATAAGTTGCTAATTTTTGCTCAGATTTTCATTTTGTTTTCATTGATCAGCTCTATTTATGGGCCAAATTTGAATAGGACAATAAAAAAACCAGTCATCTAGCATATTCACGAAGCTTTAATCATCAAATCTAAACTATGTAACTAAAAACATTAACCTGTCTTTTTCATTGCATTCTCAGGTCTCTCTTCAGGTGTGCCTTCAAAATTGCTTGTATTAAATCCTCAAAGCGTGTATTCAATTGTTTAAATATACCTACCTACTCGTACATTGTTTCAGCGTATGTCGAAGTTCCTCTAAACTTCTGCCAGAACCATGCCATGAAGAATATATTCAAGGAACAAGTGGTAGTCAGCAATGTTCATGATTACGAAGACTATGATCAGTTTTAATGAGTGTGATCAGACATAATGAGGGCGATCAGATTTAATGAGGGTGATCAGACATTTTGTAAGCCTTCCGAAAATGGTGATTGTCTTCTACGTAATTGTGATCTATGTAATTTGTATCGATTTTCATAGGTTTAAACTGTTCTCGTTATACAGGGTTAGTCCTAAGCAGTCAGCATCATTTTAAGGACATATTCTGTACGTCAAAACAAACAACTTTTACTAACGGGCCAACACTGAAATCGCAAAACAGCTGTTCTATACATTTTGCCCAAGTTTGATGATCTTTTTGTAGGGAACAGCTGATTTTTTTTTCGTGATTTCAATGTTAAATGCCCTTAAAAGGATGCTAACTGATTAGGAATATTATATAAGCTTATATTTTTAAGGGCCAGATGATCCCGGAACAAGGAAGTTAAAACAATCGTTTATTTTGATAAAAGTCAGTTATCGTAAAAAGTTTCAAGAAAAGCGGCTCGCAGCAGAGTTCAATACACTGTAATATTATAGAAGACAGTTTGAACTCGAAAGTGTTTTATAACTGTATTTCCTAAAGGTGCAGATAGACTTGATAATCGGCATTCTGCTCAATTCGGACAATGGGGATCAATGCTATTTTACCGCTAGGTGGCGCATCTTCGATGTGGCTATAGGCAACTGTCAATATAATAAATATTGTGGTTTTTTTTCTAGAAATTAATTGTTTTACACTTATTAAACTCGGGTTACCAGGAAGAATCTGCATATACTGGTTTGTACAGCAATCCTTTGCCTTGCTAATTATGCTTTGTTCAATATCAAATACAAACAAACTATCTAGCCTAAAAATCTATTTTCAGGTCGTCAACAGCTGCATAGATTTTTAAAACAAGCCACTGTACCCAGTTTTTTTCCTTAGACTAGATTATAATAGACAATAGACAAGATTTTATTTATGGAAAAAACACATTTTGTACACAAGACCAATGCATAACAAATTTCAACAATAGGTACAAAATAGTTTTTCGCCTCAAATTGGTTCCAACTCAGCATAATGCTGGTTGTGAACAGCCAGCGCTGGTCTTCCGTTTATCGGCAACGACCTCATCAATAGCAGATAGATTTAGCAACGATTAACAAGAAAACTTGATTTTGCCACATCCGGAACGCTGCTGGCACCATCTGCGATAAGTTTTATTTTCACCTGTATTTACCATAAAAATGTTTGGCTTAACACAAAATTTAAAAGTTTAGAATGCTCAATTTTCTTCTCTAGTATCTGCTCAAGTCTACACGCACCTTTAGTGCAGACGTCTGACTTTAAGTTATTGTGAAGGAAAATGCGGATACAAAAGTATTTTTCCTGATGTTTCGTTTTATCGACTGTAGTTGCATCAGACAAGAGGTTCCCGGGACAATCCCTCTACCCTTTTGCAATACTCGTATTATTAGGACACAAATAAAATATGTTTTTGGCAGGTTAAAATTTACGTTCTCTATAGGTATTAGTAGGATAACATAATGTACGTAATTATCATTTTTGTGTACATTAAACTTTTTACGTAAGACTTCCGAATGAAATTTATTTATTTCTTAGTGTCACGTGTTTCTATGTTTACAATGAATACTCGCGTTTTCACGTCAAGTGGCATAGTTAATAGTTATGCCACAAATGCAAATGCGACGATGTAGTTGTGTGGGTGACTGTGAGTGGCATTCACATCTGAGTGCCACCGTGGTTCGGATGTCAGTTAAATCATTGGTCCCAGTTGTATGTTTTATACCGAATACATCACTCACCTTCGCTTTGCCGATGATATAGTCATCATGGCAGAGTCACTGAAGGACCTCAATACTATGCTCAGCGAACTCAGTAATGTTACCCAACAGGTGGGTCTTAAAATGAACATGGACAAGACAAAGATCATGTCCAATGTTCATGTTGTGCCCGTACCGGTTGTCGTTGGGAACGATACTCTCGAAGTTGTTGACCACTACAACTACCTTGGACAGATTGTTCAGTTAGGTAGGTCTTCGACACTTCGACAAAGAGGTTGCCCAAAGAATCCAACTCGGATGGGCAGCGTTCGGGAAATTGCGTAATATCTTCTCGTCCAAAATCACTCAGTATCTGAAGACAAGGGTCTACGACCAGTGTGTGTTGCCAGTGATGACATATGAAACTGAAACGTGGTCTTTAACTGCTGGCCTTTTGGAGAAACTCAGAGTCACGCAACGGGCAATGGAGAGAGCTATGCTCGGAGATACTTTGCGCGATAGAATCCGGAACGAGGATATTCGCCAAAGAACCAAAGTCACCGACATAGCTCGGTTTGCAAGTTGAAGCGGCAATGGGCAGGCCACATCGCTCGAAGAACTGACAACCGATGGGGAAGAAAGGTTCTTGAGTGGCGACTGCGAACCGGAAGACGCTGCGTAGGAAGGCCTCCCACTAGGTGGCCGACGACATTGTAAAAGTCGCGGGCAACCGGTGGATGCAAATGGCAGGTTGTCGTACAGTGTGGCGGTCTAAAGGGGAGGCCTTCGTTCAGCAGTGGACGTCTCCGGGCTGATGATGATGATGTATGTTTTATAATTTCTATACCGTCAAGCCGGCACATTAACTCTGACACTGACGCTCTGGCTGGTCACTCGGCCTATACGAACTTACTAATCTTAGTATTACACTCAGGCTACACTAAGATTTTAATAAAAGTCAGAGTTTTATTTCTCCACAGCAAAGTCTTTGAAAATGGTAAACAATCCTAGCCTGAGTATTCCCGTATAAATAAAACAAAAATCCTAGCCTGCAATAGCAACTAAATCTTAAATGAGGCTGCAGGGATAACTACTCTACATTTTGATGATTGCGTAAAGACCAGTAAGATACAGTGATAATACTTACTAGATAAATAATACTACACAATACTATGCTCGGAGTTACTTTGCGCGATAAAATCCGAAACGAGGATATTCACCAAAGAACCAAAGTCACCGACATAGCTCGCAGGGTTTGCAAGTTGAAGTGGCAATGGACAATTGGGCAGGCCACACCGTTGGAAGAACTAATAACCGATGGGGAAGAAAGATTCTTGAGTGGTGACCATGTACCGAAAGACGCAGCGTAGGTAGGCCTCCCACTGTGAACCGACGACATTATGAAAGTCGCGGGCAACCGGTGGATGCAAATGGCAGGTTATAGTACAGTGTGGCGGCATAAGGGGGAAGCTATTCGTTCAGCAGTGGGCGTCTCCGGGTTGATGATGATAGATAAATATAATATAATAGATATAAAACTTAATATTAACATACCTTACTTAACTTACTTGTTAGATGCTTTTTTTTGTTTTTTGGCTCCACGGACTGCGGGGTCCATGCCTTTTGTAAATTTTTGTTAACAAAATGTTACACTCTAATAGCTAATGTTTGCCTCTAAATTTTTGCAGCATCCTAACAATTAATCCTGCTACCGCTAGCTAGGTAATAAAAATTATGACATTGCATTGGCTTTGACAGCAACTGTTATGGGCAGGACTTGGGTATATCCTTAAACTGCATCCAGAACCACCGGAGGACAGGTAGCGGCATCCTCTCGTTTAAGGCCTCCCCCTTAATAGAGGGGTGTTGCCATAATCCTCACGGTTGGCAGGCGACTTGGGGATCGCACAATGCTCACCACCGTTAACCAAGAGGACGCTGCTGCCCGTCCTCCGGTGGTTCTGGTTGCAGTTTAAGGACATACCCAGGTCCGCTGGCAGGTAGGCGTGACGCTATTCACCAGGCAAACGTAGCGCACCTCTCGGCACTTCATTGCAAAAAAACGAATCTCTGCTTTAACATATCAATGGCATAAAAATACACTTTTTTGTGGTATCGGGACCATTTTTCCACCGATCGGATGCGTGGGTCTGACGTCAATGCGATTTAGTCACAGGTATTGTACTAATATTTATTCTCTGCCACAGGTAAAGGACGTAAATGGTATAACCATAACTTTTATTGCAGAGATCTGTCCAGGTTGAACAAAAGGGCGTTTTGCATCGGAGTGAATGAATATTGGATTTATTTGTGTGTTCTAATTTTGATAACTTTTTTTATACACGGATGGACATACGATTGGAACGTAGCCATAACATGATAAATGTAAGTAAGTAGTTTGCCAAGTAGGTATGGTGTCTGTTCGATTTTTTGGTAAGTATACAGGGTTAGTTCTAATCAGTTATCATGCTTTTAAGGGCATATTCTATATCAATTCAAACAACATTTAGAATGCAGCCAACATTGAAATCGGGAATAAAATATCAGCTGTTCCATACAATGCCATACAATAATCTGTTAGCATGCTTTTAAGGGCATATTCTGTATCAAAACAAACAAGTTTTACAATAGGGCCAACATTGAAATCGCGAAAAAAAAACAGCTGTTCCATACAAAAAGTTAATCCTTGGTCAAAATGTATGGAACCGCTGTTGTTGCTTTTTGCGATTTCAATGTTGATTTCAACTTTTACCATGGAAGTTTGAAGTACAGAAAATGCCCTTAAAAGCATGCTAACTAATTATTGTAAGGCATTGTATAGAACAGCAGATTTTTTGTTCGCGATTTCAATGTTGGCCCCATTGTAAAACTGGATCAATCTCAGTAGATACAGGGGCCAGATCCACGATGGATCTAGTGAAATAACTTGTTTGTTTTGATATAAATGATTATATACTTAGTACGAAACCTCGGGTGCGCAAGCCGGGCTCGCACTTGACCAGTTTTATTTTTAATTTCAAGACTGCAAAAAATATCAAATTTCTCGAACTGAAGTGGTTAGATTAGGTGAGGTGATTAACATACCTATAAAAGTACAATATGTGTAACTTTGAATCAAGACACAACATTCCATAACATTGCGCAGAATGTGATCAAATGCAAAACAATTTCGAACAGTTGAAACCGGCGAAGTGTGAATTGGACTCGCGCACCGAAGGTTCCGTACACCCGGACTAAAATGTATCGTGTTGTTTGAATTGCATATTACAGTGGCTTACTCCAGGTTTTTTAAGATCAGAGTGACTAATATCTCCTAAATCCCACCATCCACAGGTGAGTTGGTGGTCTAAACGCGGACTTAATAATATCAAAAAAAAACTAAAGCTTTTACGTCGAGTACCTACCGTTCTGTACGTCGCTTTTTTGCAGTGTCTGTATAGCTGATTTATAATATGAATTTAAGAATATATACCGATTTTTATCGAATTTTACCGATTTAAACCGATCGTTATGTAGATCCTACTCGCGCTGCTGATATATTATAAAATTCACGATCCGCAATTTTGTTGTTTTTATTAATAGATCGCGTCGCACGACCGCACTTATATATTTGGTGGGGACACATTTATAAACGAATAAAAAAGTCGAATAACGTAATGGCCTAAAGTGTGATAAAGATATCCTCATGTTTACCACCGATAGTGCTGCAACCATTTATGCACTAAGAAGACCTGTAACAAGGTCTAGAGTCATTGCCGAGTGCCACACTATACTACAAACACTCTCGAATAGGTATAGAACTATAGTAAGATGGACAAAGAGCCACGGAACATGTACAGGTAACAACGTGGCCGATACGCTCGCTAAAGAGGGTGTAAAAAAAACAGGTAAGCGACGACGTGGTAGCTCTCTGTAGACCATCAGCGATGGAAGTGCGCGAGCTACTGCGCCGCCACAGCGAAAAAGAGCAACAAAATCTGTGGGACAAGAAAGGCGACTGCAAGCATGCCAAGACCGCTTTCCCAATCCTGGACAGAAAGATCACTAACAATCTGTTGAAGTTGCAACGACAGGACCTTCGTCTTTTAGTAGGCCTTATAACCGGTCACTGCAACTTGAACAGCCACTTGTACAAACTGGGAGCCACGGATAGTCCGTTATGCCGGGGCTGCATGCAGGACAATGAAACCGTAGAGCATGTGCTGTGGCAGTGCAAAGTCACAGAACCAACAAGAATTGCTACCGGATTGCATGAGGCAGCTTTATCTCCGCAACAGCTTGTACGCTTCTCATTATCATCATCAGTAACATGTACACTTCCATCTAACCCACTGGAGTTGCTATGCCAGCGGCCCAGAGCGTCGCTCCGTTATTTCAAGGAGCTGGGTTGGCTCGGGTAGACGCTGGCGGGGGAAATGCACAATGCACCCCTAGCGGGACGTCAGTGCAGGACTTATCGCCCCCACGTTGAATAAGAATAAGACCTAAAGTGTGACGTTCTGGAAATAAATTGGAGTAAAGATTACAAAGTGACTTATATGATAATTTTCAAACCACCTGCTCGACAATATTCAATACATATTATTATTATTATGCAATCTAAACGTAAAGTAAGGCATTATATCAGAAGAGATATAATGAGATTTAAATCTGGAACATTAACATTTGTATGAAAACTTAGCATAGATTAGGAAATTTAAAGAAATTATATTCGAAAATCTAACTGGCCACCACAAATAAAACAAAAAAATATATGAAAAAAGGCGCGACTATTTATTGTCTCGCAGAAGGTATCAAAAGAAGAGTTAATCACTCAAGAATAAAGCCTGTCTTCGTCTTGGGCATCATGGACCCCTCGTTTCACTCAGAGCTTTACATAATCAAACTCTAGTATACCTCGTTCTTTACACTTATTGTGCAATATGCCGCCCGTGGTTCAAGACACTGTTTTATTCCCTTGGTGTATAATCTTCTATTAAATGGTCTACGTTCTACAACCTCTGTCAAGCGTTTCGTTAGTGTAAGATATGAATAGATTTATTTATCCGGAACTATGAGTAATTACTAAAGTTTGTCCTTGGATATTGTAATTTTTTTGTAAGAATTAGTAAATTTTAGTAATGTTTTCTCTCAGGGATATTTCAGAGCAATGATTCCGAAACCTATATCAGAAAAACACAGTTATATAACAAATGAGACGTAAGGAACGTATATTCAATAACCCGCGTACTCTCGTTAAATCCTAGATAATAATTTAAACCTGGCTCCATTTCTGGATCTGATCCAGCGGGATCCAATTCCTTTTGTTTGTCGCCGCTTGGTTTCAAAACAAGGGAGAGTTCGTGTTGTTATTTTGTGAGGGTGGTACTAACGGTGCGTTTTCATTGCTGAGGCTGAAATTGGTGCGGAAATTTCAGCTAATCCTACATCCTACATTTTATATATTTTTATATATATAAAATGTGGATGATGGCTCTGTCCTGACTGATTGACTGACTGACAGACAACGCACAGCCTAAACCGCTGGTCGTACATACTTGAAATTAGGGTGTATTCGTTTCGATGCGTAGGGGTGTACTAAGAAATAATTTTACGACATTCGCCCCTTAAGGGGGGGGGGGTAAAGGGGGGTAAACGTTTGTATGAAAGTCCTTTGTTTTTATACTTTTAGTCACGAAAATTTGGAAAGTTCATGTAAAATAAGAAATGCTGCTTTCAATACTTTTTTGACAGGGACGATTTAAGAGGGGGGAAAGGGGGGGGGGGGTGGAATGTTGTATGGAAAGCTCTTTGTTTTTGAAGGTATAGTGATGAAAATTTATATTTTGGTAGTTCATTCAAGGGGGGTTGGGGGGGGGGGACGTGGTGAATTTTGGGAGTGGGCCGCATTTCTTCCGTACGCAGACGAAGTCGCGGGCGACCTCTAGTAATATATAAGTGAAAGTTTGTATGTTTGGATGTTTGTTACTAACTCATTCGCTGATAAGATACTTGTTATACAATTTTTGAATACCCTATACATCAGTTTCAGATTTAGATATTCATTGCTTCCATAATGTACCTACACAAGTATTGTAAAAAAATTGTTTCATATGGACCCCGTCGGTCGCAGCAATAGTAGAGGAGAGGAGGACTACTTCAGTTTACAATAAGATGCTTATTAATGAAAATGGAAATGAAAATAAATGTATTTACTTAAAAATATAAAACCTATGTAACAAAACAATAAAATCAATAATTAGATAAGCGATAAGTACTAAGCTTATGTATAGTGTATATGATTGATTCCGGAACTAAGTTAGGACTGTATCGCGGGAACCAGCAGTGCAGTTAACGTATTTTTATAATTATTATTTAATTTTATTAAGTGATTATTTTTTTGTGGCCTTGTTTTGGTTTTGGGCCTGGGTATGTCCTTAAACTGCAACCAGACCCACCGGAGGACGGGCAGCAGCGTCCTTGTTGGTTAACGGTGGTGACCATTCTGCGATCCCCAAGCCGCCTGCTAAGCGTGGGGATTATGGCAACACCCCTCTATAAAGGGGGAGGTCTTCGTCCAGCAGTGGACGTTTTATGGCTGACGACGAAATGATTCTTTTTTTGTGACATACTTAATGAAATTTTACGTGTAACATTGGTGTTATCAATAAACTATTTGTATTTGTGCAAGTACTCTAATATCGTTATGGCCTCGATATAATAACGATGACAGCTGTTATTTTATTAAATAAAGGTATTTTAGCAGTGTCGTCATAAATTAATAATAAATTGGGTCAATAATCATCCTTTTAAAACACATTTAAGCACCCAAATACAGAACTAACTTTTATGTTCTTCACATAATTGTTTTTTTCTGGATGAAAATCTAACACACATCCTACAATTTACAAGACAGCTTTATTATGAATAGGTTTATACTTGACCACATACTACCTGATGTTTAGCAGATACATTCCTAGTAGGAAACTATTTACTCTAGAAGACTCCCATAGTCCTACTGCTAACTGCTAATGAGGCAGTCAATTAGCCGAACTTAAAAGGTGGTACTCCGCTCCGTTTCCGCCTCAGTGGAAACGCACCTTATTTGTGATGTTTTCTTAGTAAACAAGTATGGTAAGATTTTGTTTTATTCTTCTTGCTAAAAAATATTGCTTGAAAAATATGGAATATCTTCTTCCGAAGTCTATCCGTACAATTAGAACACAAAGCGTTACATAAACGTCGTGATTTGAAGATTTCTCCGGGTTGGCAAGGCATCGACAATATCTTTCTATTTTCATTTCTCTTTTGCCACCAATAGACTTATCACTTGACATCTGATTATATGCACTAACGTAACGCTTAAATATGCATGCAAATACGCTTTTAAAAAGTCTTATATATGCACCAAATATGCAATAGAAAAATCCAAATAATGTCATTTTAAATATTAAAAAATATATACTTGTCTTCTTACCCTAAAAGCCAATCGCAGTTTGTCATGTAACGAATAAATTAATCTTAAAATATCACATAATTCTTGTGGCAAGATACTATAACGTATTGTACTATATATTCTAGGGCGTTTATCACTAAGAATGTATCAATGTAAAATGATCTTCTTCGTTAACCGAAGTCACTGGACCGAACTTATTTGGCGTTATGTCTGGAGATATCTTGAGACAGACTTACCTATGCCGTTTATAGTAGCGATTTCTCACGAGTGTTACCGAAATAAGCACTATTGGCAAGATAGTATAAAATTATGCAAACACGCTGAAAATATCCACCTTTATGCAGTTGCATGCAAACATGCAATTGCATTATAAGCCGATGTCTACTTATCACCAAGTGGGTCTTTGTGTTTGGCGCTTTTAACTTGGAAATCTGTCTTCAAATCATATAATATCTTTCTGTTCACCACATTTTCGAATTTAATAGTATACTTTAATGGATCGGGATCTTTATGCTAGTCATTATGAACCACTTTTATTACGGGACCAGCACTGAAATAGCGAAAAAAAACAGCTTTCCGTACATTTTCCATGAACTTTTTGTATCCTACATTTGCCTAATGATTTTCCAGTTTTTTTTTATCTTTCAGGTTTTTTTTTATTCTGCATCTCAGTTAAATCCATTAAAGGTCCACTCAAACATTAAGCACTCAATCCTTTATCTCCAGGCAAATAGAAAATAGCGTAAATAGTAGCGCTCGTGGCGTAGCTTGTCTAGGTAATTCTAAATGATCACCGATGTTAAGCAACGGACGGTCCGGTCAGTCTTCGGATGGGTGACCGTGAGTGGCATTTATTTCTGAGCGATACCGTGGGTCGGATGACACGTAAAATTGTTGGTCCCGGTTATTTTTTCTAGTTTCAATAACAACAACCGTCAGCCATGTCAGAGGCCTTCGGGCGGCACATTAACTCTGACACTAGGGCTGGCCACTCAGCCTATACGAACTTGCTTGCTTAATTGAAAATACACAGACCGCTTTTCAATAAAGTATCCTCCAGTCCAGTGACCAATTCACTGCAGATGTAGCATTTGAAACGAACAAAATGAGCAATTTGAGCAATTTGTTGCACATTCCTGAAATGGGATCAGAAGTTGGGAACGGAACCTAATATATTTCAATACCTAAAAGTAGGTAAAAGCTACCTAAGCTAAAGTACATTTCTGTGTTGAATAATTTTATTTATTTACATGCCTGCAGGACCTGGGTATGTCATAAATCTGCATCCAGTACCACCGGAGAACGGGCAGCAGCGTCCTCTCGGTTAACGGTGATGAACATTCTGCGATCCGCAAGCCACTTGCCAAGCGTTGAGATTACGGCAACCCCTATTAAGGGGCCCTATTAAGGGGAAGGCCTTCGTCCAGCAGTGGACGTCTCTTGGCTGATATTGACATGCCTGCGGGACGAAAGTAGTTACCTACCTTCGTTCCGGGACGCGGAACGTAGGTAGCACAAGGGGCAAGTTGTTATATGAAGGGAATTATAAGTCTATATTATATTTTGTTGAATGTTGGAATTAAAAGTCTACATTAAAATAAGTCAAAGTCAAAATTGTTTATTGTACATTATGCTGATTATGTAACTAAGATTATGTAACAACACAATGAACCAAATGAGGGTATGACAATTAATTGTGTCAAGTGTGTCAGTCAAGAGCACATAAAGCTTTACAGTTGTAGTGCTTGGAGGTTCTAGCTCTCTCTCTCTGGTGTGAACCTTAATTACAATCTCTGTCTATGGCGAATCTATAATGAACGATGCAAAGTCCAATGTGTAAAGCTTCACGAGCTCCTGACTATACAATAAATAAAACGTGTAGGTGAACAAAGTTATAAATTATTATGGATGCACAGATTGAACATCAGGGACAGAACTAGGGCGTGGATACTAACTAGACTTGGAATGGAATTAGTGAATTCACTCAAGATCAGGAATTATATCGATCAAGTCAAGTGAGTGAACATAGAAATTCGGGTGCTTTGCATTTTTAATCCCTGGAAGGGCAGGAAAGGCAGCTGCCCTTCCTCCCAACCCGGTAGCTTGGTAGCAGGTTATGTGGTTAAGATAGTTAGTGTATATTTTGTTATAGTTAATAAAGGCGCTTGCCCAAAAACAGAATTAGCTTCTAATCAACCTGTCATCTTAGTTTGTGCAAGAAAATTAGCTTGCGTTGCTTGAAAGTTTACTTGTTAACAAACTAGACTATTACAAAGCAGAATAAATTAGAGGTCCATTACCAACCCACAAATCCTTTTATCTATGAATAAATTTCAGCAAGACTCCTCGAAGTTGATACCGTTTACAGGAGCTAAGGTGTAATAGCATGTGAGTTATGCAAGCAATTTAACTTTCTGAACTCAATTCTCACGTTATACGATACAGTTATAATATAACTATGTTTGATGTAGCCGTGTGTCGTTCTTGAATGAATCCTTCAATTGAAGTACTTCAGCTGTGTTCGTCCTTCATTCACTACTTCAGATAAAATGTAGCTAGTTCTTAGTTCAGCTGTCTAGTTCACTCGTCGTCGCGAAGTCGCGAACGATGAGACACGAACGAGCCCAGTGAGGAAGGATTTTTTTTTGGGAAGGATAGATAATGCTATCACGCTCTGTTTTAGGTACTGAAGTAATTGTGTATTTCACTCAATCTTTGGCTCGTTGCGTTCGGTCCTCTGGTTACCTATTACGATAGTTCGAGAACGATTTTAGGAGTCCTCTAACTTTTATCGTACATTGCTTGTTATACAAAATAGCTAATATTGAACTAGAAAAGGGAAATGTACAATTTACAAACACGTTTGTACGAGCTTGGATATAAAATGAAGCAATCATAGTAAGCGCACTGTTTTCGTTCGTAAACGTATCTTAGTTAGGTATCGAATGGCGAAATCATTTCAAATGAGCAACTGGACTCGTGAACTAGATGACTGAAGTACTTCTTTTAATGAAAAGTTACGTTACATATCTTATCATTTTAGTGACACATTCTGCGCAAGCCTAGTTTGATGTCATCAGACGTGTGGTATTTATTTGGGTTCGTCTCATAGTAACATTTGTTCACAATAATTAGTGATATGACCTCCTTTTGACTTAGTTCTTCTGTTCCGTAACCCTGTATAAAATGTGGCTGGACCTTAGAGTGTCCATAATTATTACTCTGAGGCCTGGACTAAAAAAATATTTATAGTAATTGCTAGCACTGTTAAGCCGCTGGCTCACTGCGGCGCACGCTGTGCACGGCCACGCGGCGTATTTTTGCTGCGTGGGTTAGTTTTTTTGCCAACGTGGGTCTACGTTTCCACTGCAGCACACACTATAAATGAATATTTTCCCACGACAATGTACAAATGTAGTGCTTCCGTGTACCACGTGCATAGTGTTGACAGCGTGTGTGCGCCATAATGGGAAGTTTTCTGACAGCTGTCAAAACGTAGTTCTACAGCCAAAGGATAGACGGCGCTAGCGAGATATGGCTCTCTTTTTTTCGCATTTTTCTGGTATAAAGCAGTTCACTCACCTTCACTGCTTCACTTCACAGTTCGCGTTCGTTGGTGAAGTGCTTTTCCAAGTTTTTTGTATCATTTTGTTGAAATTCTAATAAACTGTTATTGTTATTATTTTTTGTTGATATTGTTATTTTTATTGATAGTAATTAATTAATTAATTGGCAAGGCGCACTCACTAATTTGGACCTGGGTATGTCCTTAAACTGCAACCAGACCCACCGGAGGACGGGCAGCAGCGTCCTCTTGGTTAACGGTGGTGACCATTCTGCGATCCCCAAGCCGCCTGCCAAGCGTGGGGATTATGGCAACACCCCTCTATAAAGGGGGAGGCCTTCGTCCAGCAGTGGACGTTTTATGGCTGACGACGACTCACTAATTTGCGTGGAATAACGAAAGCTTAAGAAATATTATGGGCATGTACATATTAATATTATATTATGTGGCTTTTGTTTGTATAACAAATTATACAAACAAAAGCCACAAAAAATGCATGACAGATCTCATTTTATAATGAAATAAGGTTACTTTTAATTTTTTGGCCTTTTTACTTTGCTTTATTAGTTCAAAATCTTCAGAACCATATACAAGGTAGTGAAACTGTTCAGAGCCATGCTCTTCATTGCCATCGAACGGATTTTTATGAACTATTTTTTTTTAATTGGATGTCAGAAAATCGTCCTTTGAGCAATGTTGATGTAGCTGATTTGGATGCTTTATTACTATCAATCATTGTTTAAAATAACATTTTAAAGCTAGCTTACATCTACATGGTTGGTATGACCACTGAAGATCCTTACTACTTACGCCCAACACTTGCATCCAAAAAATTGCATCGGACGCTGTGTAAGAAGGCTCTACAGATGGGAGAGCCACCTGTACCTCAATACAGACGAGCAAGGCATAACTAGATAACTCAATACGAGGCATAACTAGATAACTTAATACTAATAACCTTTCCTTATTTTGAAACGTGTTACTAAATATTCACAAAGTACGTCAGCTTTTTTATTTTAGCCTTTTTGGAGATGGTTTCTCGATGTCTTTTGTTAAGTATTGTAGGTAAAACCAACATCGATAACTGGTTTTAAGCATAATCTTTCGAACAGTGGGTAAATCTAAACGTCATAACATGCTGGTAAATTACGTAACCTGTTAGTAAATAAATAAAATAAATAAATATTGGTGGACATTTAACAGCGCCATCTAGCCACCTATTTAAGTAAAGCTTGTACTATGGGGACCAGATAGCTGATAGGATAACTTAGATACTTTTTGTTTAGTTAGTATTGCGCACTTCAGTTTAAATGCCGTTTGTTAACTTCGGCAGGGTTTTTAAGTAAGGCCCTTTATGTAAAAGTGTAAGGACAAAATATAACCGTTTTTTTTAATTCTATTGTACTTACTCTTCAGATAAGATCTATAAATAGTTTTGTTTTAAAACGATGGCTAGGGAATAACCATCATTATATAATATCTCAGAATCGATAAAAAAAAGCTTCGCACATATCATTTCTGTAAGGCTAGGTGTAAAGTAATTAGGATAACTTGTTTTAAAGTTAAACTCTTGCTTGATCCGTAAAAACACAAACACGGTAGCGACAGCTCCCGCTTGTCAAGTACATTTACCTTCTTTTTTTGGACTTGGAAGTTATTTATAAACTATTACTACTTTAGAACTAGACTTAAACCTAATTGGCTAAATGATTTAACAATTATTTAATTGACCACCCACTAGGTGGAACGACGACATTGTGAAAGTAGCGGGCAACCGGTGCAAATGGCAGGTTGGCAATTATTTATTACTATATAGACTAAAACATCGATTTTTAAATTATAATGAAATCTCTGATGGTTTTTTAATTGTTTTTTTATGGTGACTCTAATTTTTTACGTGTTTTTTCTAGCTTAAAGATCGATCAATATAATTACCTACACCAAAAAATTCCGCTAAGTAATCAAATTCAAATAAAGGTTGGGTTACTAAAGTTTTTGGAATAGTCCTTTGTTACATATAGCAAACTACATATATTCTAACTGTTTTTTGTACTACTTAACCCAATACAACAAAAACAAAAGAATTTTATATAGTCCTATAAAAGTCTGGAGTAAACCCAAATGCTCAATGCTGCCAATAGGCAGCGTACCCAGCTGGCGGCATTGCCTCATTGAATGGCAATACTTAGGTATGCGTTGAGCCTACAGACAGTGCCGTAACTAGCCTTTTATGCGCCCGTAGCGAGCTTCTATAACTGCGCCATAGATCTAGTAAAAAAGTAGATCTATATGAACTGCGCCCTTGAAAACAAAAAATATTCAAAACTTAGTCCTGGTCTGATCTCTTTCCTCAGCGTTTAACCAAGGTTTATTAAATTTTATCCTCAATGACAACTTTGAGATAAGGAACCACAAACGATTGTTCAGAGAACTCATTTGCATGTGTAACGAATTTCTAAGCCACAATTATGCGGTAATGTGTTACTTAACGCTCTTCACCTCGTTTTGGATCCTTCCGCTTAAGCCACTTAAGGATATCCTCTTATGAGATAACTTTATTAATAAAACGTCAACTTCTTCGAGTATCGAGTCATCCATGATTATGGAGGCTATTGAAATAAAAATATAACTTGGTTTATCTACGAGCTGTGACCCGCAGTTTCACCCGCATGATCAGGATAATATTTGTGTGATGTGTTTAGTGTGATGGTGTGTTGTTCTGCCAGTATTGAGCACTGCTATCACGCAAGGAGTAGCCTTATTCAAACTTCTAAAGTGCAGGAACTTGGGCATCAAGGATACGACAGTAGGTGCGACATGGTTTGAGCAAGGGCTCCACAAACACATTTCTCTCTCGGCTTCCAAAGTATACTCACTTGATCAAGTTACACCTCCATCGATCTCAAGGATCTGGAGTCATTTTAACGACTTCCACATGGACCACATTAAGACTCTTTCGCATTTAAAATATAAGTGTGATGTGATTAGTATGATAATGTGTTTTTCTCCCAGTATTGACCCATTGCTATCAGGAAAAGAGTGGCCTTATTCAAGCTTCTAAAGTGCAGGAACTTGAGCATCGAGGATACGACAGTAGGTGCGACATGGTCTGAGCAAGGGCTCCAGAAGCGCATTTCTCTCTCGGCTTCCAAAGTATACTCACTTGATCAAGTTACTCCTCCATCACAATCAAGGGTCCTGAGTCGATTTAACGACTTCCATATGGACCACATTAAGACTCTTTCGCATTTAAAATTAGTGTGATGTGATTAGTATGATAATTTGATTTTCTCCCAGTATTGACCCACTGATATCAATAAAGAGTTTTTTTTAAATATGATATATAGGCTTACGTTTGACTGCCATCTCGTCTGATGATAAACGAAGATGCAGTCTACGATGGAACACGCTTGCCTAGAAGAAACCAATTCACTCGCGACTTGAAGACACCCAGATTATAGTTATCGGGAAACACCCACTCGGGCAGCGCATTCCACTGTTTAGCAGTTCGAAGAAAGTGGAATAAAACCGTTTCGTACGAGTTTTTGGTATACCAACCATAAAACGGTGTCGCTTTTTCGAGGTCCTGGCCGTCCAATAGAGGAATGACCTTAAAAGAACCCTTGAAGTTAGCCTTGAAGTTAGAAGTGAGCCTTATTCAAGCTTCTAAAGTGCAGGAGCTGGAGCACTGAGAACATGACAGTAGGTGCGACATGGTCTGCGCAGGGACTTCGCAGTCGCACTGCGCTCTCTCGGCGTCCAAGTATCCCTACTTTACCAAGTTACTCCTGCAGCAGCCCACTTGGGTCCGGAGTTGGTTTAACTACTTCCACGTGAACCACATTATGACTTTTGCGTAGATTACACGGCCTTTGTACTTCTAATTAGAACTAATCTATTAGTTTTAACCCATTTGGTAACAAGTGATAAGTAATCGGTTACACGTATTTTCACATCCAATTAGTAGTAAGGTATTAGTTACTTTGATATCGTTTTGTTACTAGTTGTTTCAACTTGTCACTACACACATGACGGGCTGATTACTCAGCGATAAGTGCTTAGTAAACTATGGTGGGGCAACGTTTGACGAAACGCCTACTCCTGAGGCCTACCCATATTACAGTAGCAGTGCCAGAAATGTGAACTTGCGAACTAAATCCTGCGCCGCGCCACAGAATTAATAATAGTACGTATGCACTGCGCTCGTCACCATGAAATATTAGATGTTCAATGGCTTCATGTAATTTCTCTAATTTAATTTATCCAGTAATTTCTCTAGCAAAAGTTGTTCTCTAAAAGTCAAAAACTTTATTTATTTATTAATACAATCAATTAACGAGACGAGCAAGACGATCGCCTGGTGGTAAGCGTCACGCCTGGCACTAACAGTAGCAGAGCTAGAATTGTGAACTTGCGAACACAATCCTGAGCCGCGCTGCACTGCGCTCGTCACCCTGAGATATTAGATGTTAAATGTCTTCATACCTAGTAATTTATCTGGTAACATTGCCCTTCAAACCGGAACACAGTAATGCTTGCACCCTAGTGCTTGGCGCTTGAAGAACTGGCAAAGGTGTAGTATTTCCCCAGGCGGACTCTGCAGTAGAGTCCTACCACTACAGAAGTAGAACCAACATCATAAAGTATTGCTACAGCTTTAAGAAAAACGTAGTTATATTTCTGACACTAAGGCTGACTACTCAGTATATACAAATACAAATTATTTTTATTTCGTGAGATTTATAACTCAAGTGGCATAATCTCTACTTTGCGATGCAAAATAAATTTGAACGTCCAAATGACCTTTTATGCCAAATATTTAATTAGTTACGTACCTACCTTGGTGGAGTGGAGCCAGCTCTCTATCGTACCTACCTATATTTTAAGCCATGCTACCTACTTGAAGTTCTTTATTAATTTATATGTACTGATAGTTCTTACTCGAGTCGAAGTTGCTCGTTATTATTGCATCTTTACTCGGGATTGTAGCAATTCGTATTCGTACGTCTTTAATTATTATTTCGTTTTATAAGTGATTGCTGCTGTTCTCTTTCTGACCAACGATCTTATATAAGATCGTTGTTTCTGACAAAATTGAAGACCGAGTCATTGATGAAAAAATAAAGTATTCATATTCGGCCAGTGTGGTTTTTACCAAGAAGGTTTGTATTGAAGATTTATTATCTATAGATTTTTTTTAAATTGACCAGGCAATTTTATTGGCACGTATATCCTTCTTTGGCTAAAAACTTATACGTGAGCTGACGTATGAACAGCCCACGTATCGTATGACGTGTAACTTCGGTGCTATCAATAAACTATTGTATTTTATTTGGTACCTCTTTTAACTTCGAGGTAGGTACATCCAGTAGAAATTCTACCGAATTTAGATAAGAACTTAATTAACAACTTAGATTCTACCGTGAAATCAAACTAATAACCAATTCATTTAGAACAACTAATTGCTTAGACGATCATTAAATATGGTTTTCATAGAACTTAGAAAATGATAGTAGGTATCATTGTGAACCTCTTCTCTTCTTTCTCCTCTTCCGTAGACAAGACAAAGACATCATTTTCGAAAACAAATCAGCTGTTCAATAGAAAAATGTCATACTCACAGGAAGTGCGACGCCAAGTCGTCTTCGGAGGAATAAGAAGACAAAAAATAACTAACTCGTATGGAACTGCTGTTTTTTTCAGTCAGTCATTCAATCAGTGTTTGCTCCATAGTAAAAGTTGTTTACAATAGTGAATACAATGACATCCTTTCGTCTTAGTAGTAGGTACTATCACGCATAGCTTCATATATTATTATTTTATTTTATTTAACTTTGGTACAACAATAATTAGCAAACCAAAATCTTATAAAACTTAAACATACTAATACAGAATACGTTATAAATTAAAGTAAAGTAAAGTAGTGTGTAGTTTAAGTTTAGTTGATAAAAGTTGTAATGATAATAGTAGATTGTTATACAAGGGGCTAAAATGATCCATTATCCTAGCTAGTTTTACGACCGAGCTTTAGCGAGGGAGTAAAAAGAACCAAAGGGTTTTAGCCCCATGTGTTACACTCTACTTTTCACTACGACTGCGAGAAAATAAAATAAACAAAATACCAAAATAAATGATTGAAAATTATTTATTTTCCTTGTTTTTCTATCTGCAAATTAGGGTCTCCGTTCTCACTAGACAATGTCATTTTCACTATTGTAAAATAAATTACGGTCACTCAATAATTTTTTTTACTATGCTTTTGTCTAAAACTAAAATAAGTTGATAATTTTGACAACTCACAGTACGGATGAGGTAGTGTATAATCGGTAATGAACCTATTCGATTATTATTCTCGTAAAACTTAAATTCTATTTCGAATATTCGAAAACTATTTCGTTTCTACTAAATTAATAATGTATTAAATAATATGACTAAAACCCTCCCTGAACGACTCATGACTCTGTAGATCAGAATGACGGTGATAAAAAAACTAATAATTTACTGATAATGAATTTCGTGTGGTAAAATTGTATTTTTAACTCAAAAATGCGTAAAAGTTGCAAAAAAAACGTTATGCAAAATACGGATTTTATTAATTTTCCATAACCTAGTCATTTTACGAAAAACTATTATAGCGCGACATTACCGGCACTGCACGAGCGTGACGGTGGACGGGTTACAAAATGAAATCATTAGGTATGTAAGCAATAGTATTTTTTTTTTAAATAAGTGGGTGACAGATAATTATTGACAGATAATTATTGCAAATAACTTTAATATTTCCTAAAAATTATATAGTTACCCAAATGTAAATTTAATTATTTGATTTATTTAATTCAAAGCCGATTATTGCTAGTCTGTGGTTGTTCGTTATGCGTCGCACTTCACTAAGTCTTGGTACCCGCCAACAAAGTACGAATTGATTGTATTAGATTTATTCGATAAAAGAACACGAAACTTCATGGGCGTGAGCTGCCAAAATTATCTTAAG
Source organism: Erannis defoliaria (assembly GCA_905404285.2). Classification (NCBI taxonomy): domain Eukaryota; kingdom Metazoa; phylum Arthropoda; class Insecta; order Lepidoptera; family Geometridae; genus Erannis; species Erannis defoliaria. The sequence goes on from FR990084.1 coordinate 5,666,932, forward strand.
CATAGAGAAAAATTCTAAAGATTTCGCGCCAATGCCTTTTATTTTTTAATTTCCGCAAGCAATGCACGCATTCTTCCAAAGATATCTCCGCTTTTATTTAGGTACTTACATTTTCAAAAATAAAATGTTTTGTTTTAAACAGAATGAAGTCGAGTTATTATTATTCTACTTATGAATAAACACTTTTTCGCTTTTGTAGGCTCGTGGGTGTAAAAGACAAAAAAAAACCTTAGCCCCTAGATCATGATATGCTGTTTTAGCTTTGCTCTGGTGCATTATAATGACGGAATTTTTGAGCAAGAGGATTGAAAACAATATTAAGCACCAAGGGGATAAAGAAGTGTCCTACGTCACGGGAGGACCCATCATTCAGACCCTGGATTTGGACCCTGAGTGTAACGAGCGAGGGACTCTAGGATAGCTCCCGAGCGTAGCAAGAAAGCTTAAACTTATCTCCCGAGCGTAGCAAGGAAGCCTTAACTCACGGTATAATAATATACTCCGCCATGACATATGACACTCCCGAGTGACAAAGGTCACGTGGGTGACACAAGCCTACGTCATCGACGTGAAATGACCAGTAGCGTTAAATCAAAACTCCCCGTTCTCCGTATATTAAAATAAAATAAATAAATAAATATTGGTGGACATTTTTATTACACACAGTGCCATCTAGCCCCATACTAAGCAAAGCTTGTATTATGGAAACCAGATAGCTGATAGAATACTTATATACATTTTTTTTTCATAAATACATACTTATAATACAACTTAATACATACTTATATTACTTGTGGGAATCCCATAAAACTATGTGATTTTGGTTGAAACTATGTTAATTCGTGTTTAACTTAAATTATTTCGCTTAATCGGACACGAAATAACAATTGAAATGATTTATGTATTTTATATTTAATCAAATATTAACAGATTTGATTCATACATTTTCAATTTTTGTTGCCATAAAGTGGCAACTGGAGTGACGTAAGCAAGTTTTATTGGATCATGCCTTAAATTATCTCTCGAGTGAAACAAGGGAGTTTTGTAGTCCTGAGTGAAGCGAGGGCTTGAAGCAGTCCAAGACGAAGACAGGCTCCTAGAGATGAGTACATTACCTATTCATAGCTTCTGGGAGACAATCACAACACGATTTAGTCTCATCTTTTTTATTTTTTTGTGTGTTCTGCCTATGGTGGCCAGTTCGATTTTCGATTAAACTCTCTTTATAATGCCCGTATCTAGTGCATATACTAAGAATTTTCATACGAATTCTGACGTTCCTAATTGAAATCACATTATATTCCTTGGGATATAATGCCTTGCGTTACGTTGAGATTGTGTAATATAAGTATGATTGGACATTGTAGAGCAGGTGGTTTAAAAAAACTCTTGGATGACACCATATCCAAATTAAACTGTGTTTAGCTTAGCACCTTAATTTTAAAATAGCTGGACAATCAATAAAAATCTACAGGAAATCATAATTATAATCAAAAATGACATCCTATAACCGTCCACTAAGTAAGTAAGTAAGTTCGTATAGGCTGAGTGCCCAGCCCTAGTGTCAAAGTTAATGTGCCGCCCGAAGGCCTATGACATGGCTTACAGTTGTTGTTATAGAAACTAGAACAAACAACCGGGACCAATAATTTAACGTGTCATCCGACCCACGGTAGGGCTCAGAAATAAATGCCACTCACGGTCACCCATCCGAAGACTGACCGGACCGTCCATTGCTTAACATCGGTGATCGTTTAGAATCACCTAGACAAGCTACGCCACGAGCGCTACCGTCCACAAAAACGGCAATTAAATAATGTAATAGCATATTATTAATAATGACTTATCATTAAGTAATCAATACGCCAATACACATGCGTGTATTGTTTGTGTGTGCGTGTGTCGTCTAGAGCGTCATCAATATTTAATTAAACCTGTTTTACGAAATGAAACTCTCGGACATTTGCAGAGGAAAACCCCAACCAAAATTAAGTGCAAGATGCGTCATATTTCTGAGTGTTTACTCCAGATAAGACATCGTTTTGTCCTTTTCCCTCAGTCGTAAAATTACTATCTCTGTCGCGAGGAATAATTTAAAAGTTAATTATTTATATAAAATCTTGAACAGTAGAGTTGGCAGTATAGTTCTGTTTGTGAACAGAGAAGACGTGTTATTTTAAAAGTTTTTATGTTTGTAATTACGCGTTTTTTTTTTATCAGGACGCGGTCATCGATCCCTGGAAGTGATATCATAATAAGTTATTAAAATTATAAGCTTTTAATTAACGCTTAAGGCATACATTGTCAACACGTCAACAGTAAGTAAGTGTAGTCCCCTGACGCAAACTGAGGAGTGTTATAATCTGTGTACATGTGTTTGTCCCATCGTAGCTCCCAAACGGAAGAAACATTTTCAACCGACTTCAAAAAAAGAGGTTCTCAATTCTACTGTATGTTTTTTTTTGTATGTATGTTACGCGATTACTCCGCCAATTATGGACTGATTTTAATGATTATTTTTTTGTTTGGTAGGTAATACTTTAGAGGTGGTTACATATAAATTTTATCGAAATCGTTTCAGTAGTTTGATTTTTTAATAAAAATTACTTGAAAATATGAAGATGTCATCCAGGTATTACAAGTTGAAGTCGGTTGTATTTTTTAAAAGCGTATTATTTTCTTTATTTTTATGAGATACTCAGTGACAATTATATTTCTATGATTGGAGGTGTGTCAAAAGAAGTGTGAGGCGCCGAAGTCTTGATTCACATCATCATCAACAGCCAGAAGATGATCACTGCTGGACAAAGGCCTCCCCTTAATAGGGAGGGGTTGCCATAATCCCCACGCTTGGCAGGCGGCTTGGGGATCGCAGTATTATCACTACATCACCGTTAACCGAGAGGACGTTGCTGCCCTTCCTTCGGTGATACTGGATGCAGTTTTAGTACATGCCCAGGTCCACATGTTGTTTATTATTAATTAATTATACATATTAATTTTGGATTTAAAAAGAACCGGTTGGTACTTTATCGTTTCGTATAATCCCGAATCATAATCATTATAATTCCTCGCTAAAATAAAATGGAACAAAAACATTAACAAGAACCAATTCTCGAACGCTAGTAAACCAGTTCCTATAATGGACCTATATCTCATTTCTGATACACTAATGACCTCTGTGGCCAAGATTGAAGTGCAATGAATAAAATGTTATTTTATAATGTTACCTACACAATCACCGAGTTCTTTCTTTGACGAAGTAGGTATGATATTAAATTTTCTTTCAACTACGTAGTAAAGTTATCATTAATCACTACAAAACCGATCACAAAAGACGTATTTTTTGCTTAGAACCAAAACGGTACAGAAATGTTATATGAAATCTCATTATTGCACTGTTTTTTTTTATTAAGATGTAAATTTACCACAGAGGTTTAATGTCTCCCATTAAGTTTAATACATGTATGCATTAGATCAAAAAAATGCTGGCTGAAAATAAAATCGGCGGAATAAAACCGACTCGGTGAAAATAATTGCAAGTACAACTTAATAACTCACTTTACGCTAGGTGCAGCAATCTACTTATTATAATTTTGTACCTCTAATAATACATAGGCTACTTTTTATCCACGGAATCCACAATTACCGATAAAAAAAAAACAGCTGTTCCAGGTTAGTTCGGATAACCACGTCATCATCAGCCGGAAGGTGTTCACTGCTGGACGAAGGCCTCCCCTTATTAGGGATGGATTGCCATAATTCCGACGCTTAGCAGGCGGTTTGGGGATCACAAATGCTTGGTATAAACACGTACTCATAACTAAATCTTTTCTTTTCAGATATCAAAATGTACACATCAGTGGTCGCAGTACTTTCTATCGCCTTCGTATCCTGCACAGCTCAGAGGTCACCTTACGCTGGCAGAGGTCCAATAGGCTATCCAGCTCTCTCCAGCACCACAACAACACCTAATTCTTTAGGTGATAGGTGAGTGTTACCATGACACATTCTGACCAAAATTGCTATAACTGTTTATTTCTAGTGTATTTCCGCTCTAATATCGTTTCGAGTACTAATAAGATGAAGGGACAAACTACCAATAAAAAATCTACTTTAATTATCAACGTAAATTGAAATTCAACCTTACCTACAACAAAAAATAAAAATACCTGAATCATAAAAGTCAATTAAACCTGACACTAATCATTAATTTATTCTGTTACAAATAATTATTTAAGCTGTTTCAATGTAATATTAGTCTGAAACAAAATAACTTTGATTAACCTCTAAATCAAAATGGACTTCCGCAAAGTAACGCCTGAACCAATCACATATGACACATTCTGCAATCCTCAAGCCACCCAAGCGTGGGAATTATAGCAACCTCTACCTATTAAGGGCCTTTGTCCAACAGTGAACGTATTGCAACTGATGATACATTGCATTAAAAAACCTGCCATGAAACAAACAACAAACTTAATATTTTAACACAAAACTATATGAATATTCTCATCAATTGGAAACACCCATAGTGTAATTTTAGTCCGTCTAATAAAAAATCCGACTATATCTTTGAGATATTCGACGGCGACTCTGATTAGCCCGGTAATTTCGCTAGATAAAGCAGTATACTTCAAACTGCATGGAATACAGTAATGTTTTCACATGACTGCGCGGCGGGAGATTATCAGATACTGCGCAGGCAACTTGGTGAACTCCAGCTCCTTTGGGGGATCGCTAAGTGAACCAAGAGCACCAAGTGAACCAAGCTGATGATTTGTTAGTCAGGCGTGCTTTACATTTAATCGGGTTGGCATTAATTGGCACAGTCGGGCGGAAAATCGAATATATGTAGAGATATACGAGTACTATACTATACCTTGAGTGATATACCTTGAGTTTGTAAGTTTACCAATGAAATCAAAAATATTTATTTATTCTTACTAATTAAAATTATATTGTAAAGTTATGATTGTAAAAATTATTAATATTCTCTTGTAATATTTTCAGAATATTTTTAACACAATATTGTATCCCTTTACTTGTAAATTTGTAAACTACGAGTACCTAGGTTTGGGAATAAAATCCGAATCGAATTTGTGTAGTAATTACTTCGATCAATGATGCAGAGAGAACCACTGAAGAGAGAAGTGAATAGAACGGAAATGAGGCGGAGCGCGCAAGCCGGCATTAAGTCTATATAGACTTAATGTCAATTCTTCCATTATACATGTTTTTAAACTGAGAATACTCAAAAAAGACAATTTAAATAGACGCGTAGGAAACGAAACCACATTTCATCATAATTAGATTAATTTTAATCTGTAGCAAAATGGCATTTCGAGCGTTTTGCTTCAAATTCGCGACCAATAATTGGAATTTTTTCGTCGTAGTTTCTATGCAATTTTGTGTGAAACTGGCGACAGCGGTTTTCCATACAATTGCTTTACAACATCATTTTGACAGCCGTTCTGCCTAAGAAGTAGGGCTTTTGCTTTTCTGTGGAGGGAACAGCCGCTCCACCGCGGCACATCTGAAACTCTCCGCTGCACCAGTTTGCATACAATTCGGCGACGTTCTGCTGTCGTTCGAGTCATGACAACCAGTCACATTCATTGCATTGTTAGCCTTATCTTCTTAGCTTAGAGTTTCTATTTGTTTGAGTAGCTAAAATGTGCCATTATTTTCGCATTTCAGTTACGACATGGGATATCCTCTGTTAAATCGATGAGTAATTGTTTCGGGCTGGCTTTGTCGTTCAACAAATACTGTCGAACCGAATGTGCTGACCTGCTTAATTGTATTACTTACTTTTATTCCAGGTTCGGTGAAGACCCTGTACCCACGACAACCATTCGTCTACCAATCGAAGCTCTCGGAGACGTCGAGCTTTACAACAGACTACTAAAGCTCCCGATCGATAAACAACCTTTCTGGCTGATTAACTGGCAAGCCCTAGAATCTTTCAGAAACAACCCTCAGACCTTTAACAGTAACCAGAACTCTTTCATCGATAATAATGTTAGAGGATAGATTGTTGTGTCAAAAAATACTCAAGATAGAGTCATAAATATAATATAACTAGATAGTTCCAATACTGGCCTTGTGCACAAATCACTGGAGAGATTTCTCTCGCTATCGTTATCGAATGAACGATTTCCTTAATTAAGTTAAGCAAATCCGTCGGTCTTTTGGCGTTTCGTCCTGCCCTGCAGGGTCAAATGAGTTTTGGCGGGACAGTGACAAGTGACAATTTTCGACAACTCCTATCCGAATCGCGATCCCGAACAGTTACATGATTAGCCTGCTGATGTCCTAAAACTGCATCCAGAACCACCGGACGACGGGCAGCAGCGTCTGGTGGTGAGCATTCCGCTATCTCTAAGCCACCTACCAAGCGTGGGGATTATGGCAACCCCTGAGGCCTTCGTCTAGCAGTAGTCGCTTTCTGGCTAATGTGGGAAGGTGATGACGATACTGAACGCAGCGATGCAGAAAAGGAACGAAATGGCTACTATGTTCATTTTACAATAAAAAATATGAGCTACTTACAATCACTGTACCGGTACATAAAGGCGAAAAAAAAACCAGTCAAAAATATTCTGCCCCCATCTTTTTGGCAGCTTTGGGCTGGACCATCCACCATAAGAGCAAGTTATTTGTGCACAAGCTCGAGCGCTGTTTTAAAAGTTATTGTCTATATTTTATAGTAGAGTTTAGACTGATTATTTATTATTGTAAAATACTTTTTATCAAAAAAATGTGTTGTTGTTAGACTCTTGTTACATTTTAGTGACCTACCAAATACACATTTTAATTATAAAAACATGTATGATTTAATAAATATAATAAAAGTACGTATAAGTCATTGTAAAATGTAATTTTAAAGTCAATTACACGAGATTTAAAATTCAGTAATACAAAGGCCGCACTCATCGCGGAAAACGTGAATATTCGTATTATAGTTATATGTGTGTCCAAGACATGTATACAGGGTTAGTTCTAATCAGTTAGCATCCTCTTAAGGGCATATTCTGTATTGCATTATGTATTGTACTGCATTCTGTACATAAAAAAACAGCTGTTCCATACATTTTGCCCAAGCATTAACTTTTTGTATGGAACATCTGATATTTCTTTCGCGAATTCGATTTTGGCCCCATAGTAAAAGTTGTTTGTTTTGATGTACAGAATATGCCCTTAAAAGGATGCTAACCCTAACCCTGTATAGTAACCCTGTATACGAGTATTACAATAAAACAAAAATATAAGTCTCTACAATGTACCTACACAATAGAATAAAACAGTAGCGTCAGATGTACATAAAATACCAACATAGAGTATTTGACGATTTATATTGAAATTCTACTGGTCAATCCATTTTCCGGCAATATCATTACATTACATTACATACATTATCAGCCGGAAGACGTCCACGGCTGGACGAAGGCCTCCCCTTTATTAGGGAGGCGTTGCCATAATCCACACGCTTGGCAGGCGGCTTGTGGATTGACTGGCAATATCACGCCTGTCAATAATATGTAGTTATATCAAGCAAGCACTAGTTGATTTATCGCCCACACACATTGCATTATTTTTTTGCAAATCTGCTGATGGGACTAATTTTTTGGGTTCTTGCTAAAAATCAAACATCGCGAAAGCATTGTCGCGAAGCTTTGACATCGCACCGATAGAAAGAGCCTACTTCTCTAAGCATAGAGCCCCAGCATTATGACAAAGTTTGTCCTTCATGCTCAGCATAGCAGACGCAGATCTGAGGTTGATCGGAGAAAAAAGACATTTCCTGGAGCAGGAATTCCTCCTATTCTGAGGTTGAGGCTATTCTATCCAAAAATTTAATTTGCCTTCAACAAAAATGTGAAGTAGGGCCCATTTTTTATCAGGCTATTCTATAGATCTAAAATTGTCATTTGCATTCAACAAAAATGTGCAGAAGACCAAACTTTTTGTGTTTTCAGAATTGGGCTCAGGCTGTTCTATCCAAAATTGAAATTCGTGCTGTACAAAAATGTACTTATAAAAAAATCAAAGTTATAGCATTTTCAGGTGGTCTCTCACTAAACAAAGTTGTTTACCATTTTATTATAAGGGCACCTAGCTCCTTTTGGGTTTGTACTACCATATTTTTACTAAGCCCGTAGGTACTCACATCCGCATTTGTCGATTTGAAATAAAGCATAATTATTTTACCATAATATCGTTTTAATTGCCAGTTGTGCCTAGACCAACAATTCGTACGTACATTAATAAGTCAGCTTAAGCTTCTTAAAGACCTGCCCGCGTAGGGCGATTGGGCTATATCCACCACGCTGGACCGGTTGCGGGCTGGGGGAAACACCATTGAATTTCTTGCACATGTGGGTTTCCCGTAGAGGTTTCCTCATGATGTTTTTCTTTATCGAAAAGTCAGTGGTATATTTACTCTGATATTTCTTTTGATACGGAGCGTTTTTAACCTTCAAAGAACCCATTGATACGGGACAGTTAAGTTTTTTGGAGTTTAACCGAAAAGACAGATCCTTATTATGAATATCCGTACATAAAATTTAATGACATAAACTCCAAAGATCAGCGGGGCTATCATGTAACTTTTCGGGATCGCGATTCGGATACGAGTTGTCAAAAATAGACACTTGTCACTGTCACTGCCAAAACTCAATTTACCCTGCAGGGCAGGATGAAACGCCAAAAGACCGACGGATTTGCTTAACTTAATTAAGGAAATCAATGCATTCGTTCGATAACGATAGCGAGAGAAATCCCTCCGTGATACTGTGAAGCTGTGACAGTGACAAGTGACATTTATGACAAATCGCGATCCGAATCGCAATCCCGAACAGTTACATGATTAGCCTGCTGGTTGGTACAGGCCCAAATAATGTAAAAAGTACTTCGAGACGTAGTTTTTGACCGTTACGTTAAGTATATTACGAATGTGGCGCTATCTCTGGGACTACATAACAGGCGTTCATTTTTTCAGTATAAGCCTGAATGTCTGCTACGCGAGGTGGACATTAGCAGACTGACCAGTATATATTGTTGTCTTTGGACTGACAAACAGGTGTGAAATAGGTGTGACACCGCAACGTGACGCGTGACGACTCTTCTAGCATGATATACGATGATGATCACATTAGTTTATGTTTTGTTTTTATAGTTATTAATATTATTTCTAATATTTAGTTAATGGTAGAGTTCATATTTCAATTATTTTTTTAGAATGAAATAAAACGAAACAATCATACATGTATGATTGTATGATGTATGATTCTTTCGTTTTATTTCTATCGGTTAATTCTAGAAAATTATATACTTTAACTTTTTTAAATAATGTCTCATAGAATGGTAGCTGGGACCTAGGAGCAGAGATAACAGTTCTCGTTATAGTAACAAGGATTCTACTAAGTGGTTCATTTATATCCAGGTTTATCTACCATTCTCCATTCGAGCGGCGACTTAGTTGATAGCCTTTGGGCTAGATGGAGTTAAATAGAAATGGCTAGATAGGTTTTATCTGACATATAAAAAGTATATTGATATACTCATAATCTTTTACTCTTATCCAATAAATTAAGAATATCCTAAGTATGTAACATCTTGTCCTATTATATGAATATGGCTCAAATTGTATTACATTTCGGAGACTGTACTTCGGATGTTAATGATCTTATCCACCTCTGCTTTAGCTCGCAAGGTTTGCAAGTTGAAGTGGCAATAAGCAGGCCACATCGCTCGAAGAACTGACAACCGATGGGGAAGATAGGTTCTTGAGTGGCGACCGCGAACCGGAAGACGCAGCGTAAGAAGGCCTCCCACTAGGTGTACCGACGACATTGTAAAAGTCGCGGGCAACCGGTGGATGCAAATGGCAGGTTGTCGTATAGTGTGGCGGTCTAAGGGGGAGGCCTTCGTTCAGCAGTCTCGTACTCTCCGTAGTACGTCTCCGGGCTGATGATGATGACGATGTCAGATAATCCGACAAAAAAATAACCGAATACATATCCAATAAAACAAGCATATCCTAAGTGGAGATATGTGACATCTTGCCCTATTATATTAATATGGCTTTAATATAATTATATTATATTTTGGAGAGTGTACTTTGGATTTTCGTGATCTTATCCACCTCTGCCGATTTTCAATCGGACGCGCCACGAAAAAGTTACTATTCACCGTTTTACCAAATTTCGTACGAAGCAGTTTGATTGCTGTTTCTTTGTGATACACAATAAATAAATAAATAATAAATATCGGTGGACATTTTTGCAGACAGATATAAGCCTGGAGAATTCAGCTTGGTAATCAAAGATAATCAAAGGATCTAAATAATGGAATTGGACTTCGATTTTCCTCCTCTTTTCTCTGTACAGGTCAGCGGGGCCAGTTTGTGACAGAAAATTGTTAACGCCTGAAAGATAAACTATAGCAACTATTATCGTCTCTACGCTTTGTACAAAAACTACGAAGCGCGGAAATAAACCCATTCAGAGCAGCAAGTTTTGCTTGATTGGGCAACAAACATTACACACTTTCATATTACGTTCATCTATAATAATAAATAATATAATAATAATAAATAAATAATATATTATTTTTATTTATATTTTTAAATACGCAGGGGCAGCTTTGTGGCAATCCGTCGGTGAGTGGCGACACCGCGTACCCTGATTCCTTGGGGCTAAAAGAGACCCCAGACCTCCGCCGGCTGTCCGGGGGTGCTCCAGGGTGGAAGTGTTAACGCCGCGAGTAGCGTTTAGTGAAAGTGCAGCACACCTCTCGACACCCTAAGCCATCCACAGCAATGTTGCCCCTCCGGCACCAATATAACGGCCTTTATAAGGGCCCATTTAGTGGTTGGTGAGTCATTGTCACAGCCCTGTCTTAATATTTAGATAATGAGACAAAATTGGCAGCTGCCGTTTCACATTCCATAAACCAGTCCAATGTTCCATCAAAAGTTCACAAAAATAGTCCAAATTTCTTTCAATTTTACACTAAGTAATGTTAAAATAGTATCATATTGGGGGGGAATATCATATTCCATTCTCATCCATTATGTATTTTTATATCAGCTTACAGCTCTTGGTGTTGGCTTTGGCTCCATCAATGCCTCTTAAAGGTCCGGGCTTAGGCCCGAGTGTTCAATTTATATAGAAGAAATAATAATTATAATATAATTTAATTCAGAAAAGTCCATTAATTACACAAATATCAAATTCATTAATTAAATAATATTATAATCAAGTTATTATTATTTATTTTCAAAATTAAAGTATATGTATGAGGATACTATAAGCTAATACAATTTTTAATAAACGGATGAATATAAACAAAGTCAAAACTTAAAAATAACCTTAAAATAACTAATCAAATAACCCGGCCCTGACCGTTCCCGGTGCAAAAGTGCCCATCACACTCGCCGCGTTCCCACGTTGAATGGCAATGGCCATCCTCTGCACCAGGAACGAACCGGAGCGAGAGTCACCTGTCCTATCTATGAGTCTTTGCCCTATTTCTCTAATAAGCGACTTAGCGTCCATGCCCCAACAACCCATGGTCTCCACAGCTATAGGCACGAACGAAGTGGTAAAGCGGTTCCATGGCGGCGTACTTTAACCTCTTTTTTCTACCTCTTCTTTCTAATTAAATTATATTATCAATAGAAATAGGTACAGGATCTTAAATTGCAATGAAAAAAACAATTTACCTTTTATTCCACTACCTAAATTAATAGTACCTAATGATTAAATGAAAATATGTGAGTTTTGACAAAAGGCTGAGCAGGCGCACGCGGTGCTACGTCACAAATTACAAAATACCTTTTTTTCAATATTCGTATGTACTTTTATTCATGTTCAATATATGCTATTGCGTATCGCTACAACTACACCTAATCGTATAGCACGTAGTGTGTTGTTATCATTATAGATACTTCATACAATTACTGAATATTATATAACCTTTATTCAATAAAATATAATAATGCCTTTAGATTAACACTTTGAACACTTCAACTTTGCTACCTTTACTGGGTAGGTACTACCAATTTTCCTGGGTCATTTAGATTATAATAAATTAAATTATCCCGATCTAATTGGGTTAGATAAAACTTTTTATGGGATATTGATTTTTTAACACTTGCTTTAGTATTCAGAAGTAGTAGTTTTGTTAAGTCCTTAAAAAGTTTGAGATCTTATGTAACTGAGTTTTTTGTTTAGGGATAATATTTCTTGCTGCCATGTTTCAACATCATCGATGTCATATAAGTAGATTTTGTATCATACTTCTTAGGTGATTGGGTTTAAATTTAAATCCAACTAAATCATATTATGGATGTTTGCTCCTTTTACTGGACTTTTTTCCGTCATAATCAAAACCATTGTGTTCTAAATAATACTTCTCATATGGATTTAGTCTAATATCGTCATCAACGGAATAAATTTTATGTGGATTTATACCACTCTGTCAAACGTCGGTAATTAATAATCTTTATGGTGAGGCTTAAATATGTTCAACCAATCCCCGTCATTGTATCTTTCTTTAGTTAAGTAGGCATATCCTTTAATTTCCATCTGATTTTGATCATATCTCAGTTTAAATAATGCTTCAAGATAATCAAAGTATTCTGATTAAATGTTCTCACTTAAATTCATAATAGCCAATGGGGTACTTACTAGCTCTACTAGAGGTTACTAGTAATATGGAAAATAATCAAACTCATTTGGGACATTATTATTTTTACCCGTGGGATGCGGTAGATCATGTTCTTTACCTTTTTCATACGTTTTGCAATTCTGGTCATAAACTTGGTTAAATATTTCTTGATAGTCATTTGCTTGGCCATAATCTGTTATAGATGCTTTTTCGTTTATTGAATCTTTTAAATCGCTTTCTTTCTTCAAGTCCGTACTTGCATATTCAACTGTATCATAATCTTTAGGAATTGTTTGAGCTGTAGTAAAGTAGTTTTTATTTTCGTTAAGTTCCCTAGACTTTTTTTTACCAATTTGTTCATTAATATCTAGATGTCCGAGCATCAATTTTCTGTATTTCTTCCAATTTTGGTACCAATCGGGTGTGTGTTCAATAGGTGTGTTTTCTAGTTCCGTCGCATATTCCGGGTTCTTGGTTAGCAGTGCTGGCAAATGTATTACCGGCCCACTGCCTATGATTTCCGGACCATATTTTGACCACGGACCAAATTTACCAAAACAGGGAACGAGGTAGAGCAAAAATGTTATTAATGTTTTCATAGTCCTGTGGATTATACATACTTATAGTTTTATTATGAAAACTGACGTATAAATAAAACAAAAATACTTATAGTTTTTCAATAGTAATACTTTTTCAAATTGTTATGAGTTCAACCGCATCTGCCTCAAATACAAATAGTTTATTGATAACACCAAACTTACACGTCAAATTTCATTAAGTAAGTCAAAAATAATAATTACTTAGGTAATAAAATGAAATAATATCACCATCTGTCTGTATAGCATCGTAACTGCCAAACGGATGAAGCGATTGTCATTACGTTTTTTTTTAATTATTGGCTTGTTTGATAACATTCTTGATAGTTGGGGTTTTAAATTGTTTAATCACCTATTAAATCATGGCTTAAATTATTTAATTTAAAACGAAGTAAAGTTAAGAATTTCTCCGAAAATCTTACCAGAACAAAGAAAGATGACAGTCGAGTATAAAATGTGAAACTGCAATGTTTCAATAAAAAATAAAAACTTTCAAGCGTAAAATTAATTTCACAGAAAAAAATATTACATAGTTTAAAATAATTAAAATGTAATATTGTTTTACAAAAACATAAAATAGCGCAATATCTGAATTTATACGCTAATATTGAAATATTACAACACATTAGGTAGGTACACAATTTAGATTTGACTAAAACATTAAAACACACTAGCTTTTACCCGTGTCTTAGTCCGCGTTGCTATTATATGTTCGCATTGTTTGGCTTCGGACATTTCCAAACGTAGGTGGTACAAATTCCTTGTATGAACCAGGCCAAAATTTCACATGACTTTACCTTCTGTAAAATTTTAACTTTTTTGTTAGTTTGTGGCTGTGGTAGATTCTTATGGCTTAGAATGGTAGATAGCACTTAATCTGAGTTGCAGAGGTGACTAAGCAAACAAAATGTTAAAATGAATAATAATAGTGTTAAACAATCTATCCTATATCTATATATATCTATATATAATCGGTCCCATCCCATCACTAGAAGCTGAAGTAGGTGCTCAAAGGGGAATAAAATCAGATGTATTTTTCCCTTAATAGCACCAAGCTAAAATTTTTATTGGTGCTATTTTGGGAATATGCCCATAGGTACATATGACATATGGAACTGGAACGTGGTATTTAACTGCTGGCCTATTGGAGAAGCTCAGCGCCACGTCACGGGCAATGGAGAGAGCTATGCTCGGAGTTACTTTGCGCGATAAAATCCGGAACGAGGATATTCGGCAATGGGCAGGCCACATCGCTCGAAGAACTGACAACCGATGGGGAAAAAAGGTTCTTGAATGGCGACCACGAACCGTAAGACGCAGCGTAGGAAGGCCTCCTACTAGGTGGACCGACGACATTCTAAAAGTCGCGGGCAACCGGTGGATGCCAATGGCAGGTTGTCGTACAGTGTGGCGGTCTAAGTAGGAGGCCTTCGTTCAGCAGTGGACGTATCCGGGCTGCTGATGATGATGATGATGCCCATAGGTGCTACTGCCACTTTACGAACAAGGGTGATGAAAATACTGTTATTTGAACAAACTGTCAACACAGACAATTTTGAAGGCTTATCTAAACTTACTAAAAATGTTACAGCTGTTGAAATAAAAAGACAGCTATGTTTTAGTAAGCTAAACCTAACTAAGCTATAACTTAAAACTGTCAACTAAACCGTCGACAATTAGTTGTAAGTTATTAACATTTGGGACCTGGGTATGTCCTAAAACTGCAACCAGGACCACCGGAGGACGGGCAGCGTCGTCTTAGTTAACGTTGGACACTCTGCTATCCCCAAGCCGCCTGCGTGGGGATTATGGCAGCCCCTCCTTATTAAGGGCGAGGCCTTCCTCCAGCAGTGGACACTTCTGGCTGATGAGTATTATCATTTGTTTTTTTTCAAATTCGGTCTTTTATAAGTAGTAGTTTAATAGACTCTAAAGTCTATTAAAAAGAGAGTGGGCGTGAGAGAGGGCGCCGCTGTGTTAAATTACCGTTTTGTTTTAGCGTGGCCGGTTCATCTTAGTAATTTACAAATATAAAAATCAAATTAATAACTAAGCTACAAATAAGGTACAAATAAATACACCTTCAATTAAATTATATATTACAAATCTTAATATTAGCTCAGTTTTTGGCCACGCTCTCTCTCATTTTGAGACTATAGTTTTGTTTCAAAATTTCCATTTCAGATGTGGTCCAGATATGGTCTCCTTTCTACCACATACACATCGATCGTATTGAGTGGGTAAAGAAGCGATGGTTTAGGACTTTAAGCTACAGGTACGGTAATGGCCGTAGACTTTCTTCTTATCATGAGAGATTGAAACATTTTGGCGTGATACATCTCGAGCAAAATATATCAGAATTATTAAAATAATTCCCTGCTTCATAAAATAATTAACTCTTTTATTGCCTCCCATCAACTCATGCCAACATGCTTCTGTTACTTTCTGTTATATTTGCCATGAAAATAAATAAATAAATTGCGTTAAAATTTGCCTTTATTAACAAACAATACATTCAAAGCATTTTAATTCAACATTATTTTTTTACTTTTTACCGGAACTTGGAAGAACAGGATCATTGTAATAACTTGGTCTATGAGGATAATTCTGAGGATTCTGCTGCAGGTACTCGTATTGGTGCCGATTCACATACCAGAACGGTTGTTGGTCCAGAGGCAGCCTGTCAAATCTGAAATTGGTGATTTCAGATTACAGATTACAGAGGATTTTTTGTTGTGCAATGTACTTAGTGATAAGAGAGTTCATTCGCCTGATGGTAAGCTTTACGCCTGCCCATAACAGTAGCAGTGCATGAATTGTGAACTTGCGACTATATCCTGCGCCGCACTGCACTGCGCTCGTCACCCTAAGGTATAAGATGTCACATTTCATGCCCAGTAATTATTCGGTTTATAATATATTACTCCCTTCAACCCGAACACGTGCTAGCACACTAAGGTGGGGTACTTCCCCAGGTAGCTCCGTAATCGAGTTCTACCTCTACAATTTTTCCCCACTACTAAAATGTATTAAATGAAAAAGGAAGGAAATATTTATTTTATCTCTTCTTCCGCGCAGTTCGCCGTGACCTAAGCAAACTTATCTTAGCCTCATTATACCAGAACATGATGCACGCGTCCATAGAAGATATATATTCCTAGATTCTTATGTCTCACGCAACAAGTAAATTCAGACGCTGACAATAGCTGATCCTCCGCGCATCTGTGGTATCTGTCTAATTACATAGGTAAAAAAAGAAGCCGGTGCGCTTGCGCCACGTTTCATACAGTAATTTTGATGGAAAATAATTAATAGCTTTAAAGTTATTACGTAACAGAAAAAAACTAGTTAAATAAGATGATATATTTAAGTATTACTCGTAACATTTACTCATTTTATTCATGTCTCTTCACAAAAATACAATCAAAAATTGCCATTGAAATTAATTTTTAGAGGTTATTTCATTTTTTTTTCTATTGAGAAAATTATTCCCAAACATGTTTTCGAAACAATAGCCATATAGGAAATATGATCTAGATAAAAAAAAATTTTTTTCAGTGCTGTCGAATTTGTGCATATGGCAAAACAATAACCCGAATGAACACAATTTGGGTATAAAACACTGTTTTAAACTATCACGGTTGTTTACTAAAGTTCTATTATCCACGGCAAATATCCCGTTAATAATAATATAACTTTAACTTGGGTATACTCATCCTCTTAAGGTTGAGATTTTAATTTTAAATTTCTGATAACGTGGATCGTCTTGTGGCGCCCTTTTTCTTGTATTGTAGTTAAAATAAAGAGCCAAAAAATTTAACTGTTTGCCGTAGCTTATGTTATTTTCTAAGAAATGAAATCTTGCATCTGAAGGGTAAATAGAATGAGATTCCACAGGCAATTCGCAGATGGCGCCATTGGCGGTCCGGATGTGGCAAAATCAAGTTTTCTACTTAAAACTCCATCTGCTCTTGGTGAGGGCGTTGTCGTTAATCTAAACCCAGAAAAAATACTGGGCGCTGTGCCTTGTTTTATGAATCTATGCAGCTGTACACGGCCTGAAAATAAATTTGTAGGTTAGATAGTTTTTTACATTTTATGTTGGACAGAGCTTCGATTAGCAAGGCAAAGGATTGCTGTACAAACCAGTATATGCAGATTCTCCCTGCTAATAAGAGTAAAACCATTTAATTGTAGAAAAAAACAACAACATTTATAAGATTGACAGTTGACTATGGCCGCATCAACGATGCGCCACCAGCGCACTAGCGGAAAAGAATCGCAGTGTGGATTTACCAAAATGAAGAATCCTTAGAAGCCTTATGATGAATCTGTTATGGATCCAATACAAAAATTGTTCGGAATTTCTCAATCCGTTTTCAATCAAAAAGTGTGTTAAGTACGTGATTACTCCGCCAATTATGAATTGATTTTGATGATTATTTTTTTGTTTCGTAGGTGATACTTCAGAGGTCCCATATATACATTTTATCTAAATCAGTTCTGTAGTTTGGTTTTTAAATCAAAATAACTGGAAAATGAAGATGTCATCCATGTAGTCGAAATTTAAGTCGGTTGTTATTTATTTTTTCATCCCATCTATTCGAAAAGGATGACTTGGTTTGCCTTTAAGTGCACCCAAAGGTGGTGTTTCCTATAAGAAACTTTTAACGGGCAGTAATGAGTTTTTAATCCTCTTTATAAGTGGGCCGCAATTATCTTTGCCGCGCACTTTTTGAATTTGGAACATCTTAGTGTTCAGCGCCAAAGAAATCGAACGCAAATGTTGTTTGAATAAAGACTGGCTGGTACATAGTCGCGCCGCCAGCTGAATAAAAAAAAAACGAATTGAATACGCGCGAACTACAGCCCGCGTTTTTGTCAATTTTCAAGGATTGTTAGAAATTGATGGTTTTGTTTTGAAAAATGAGTTCTTCAAGTGACAGTTAAAGTATAGAATGAACTCCTGAGTTAATACTTTAGTTCTAATTAAAATTAAATTAAATTAAATAATCATTTATTTCAAGTATCATAGTGGCTAATGAACTGCCGCAAGAAATGTGATGGATAATCTATTACCTGCAATATCCCGGGAGAATAAAATATGAGGCGCCTTTAATTTTTTCATAGTGAGTGATGAAAACTAGAGTGTATCACTCGGGCGCAAAATATATTTTTGGCTCGGGCGACGTACTTTGAATCCCTCGCTACGTTCAGGATTCTACTAAAGAATCCCTCGCTACGCTCACTTCACTCCTCACTTCTTTCCTCACTTCTTTCCTTTTATTTTCCTGATTTCGCTCTGGATTCAAAAAAACGCCCTCGCCGTTAAAATATTATTTTGCTCCCTTATGATACAATATATTATTAAAGCGTATTATTATAACTATTCTACTAGATTCCAGGAAAGATACTTACTGCGCAGCATATGCTTCATCTCCATTGAGCTGTGCTGGAAGGTCATTGCCATGGTTGCCGTATACAGGGAATTTCGGAGGCCCAGCGTAAAAAGACCGTTGGCAGATGCAGGGGGCTATGGCGACGAGTAGCAAAATTAATGTCTTAGACTGCATGGTTAAACTGAAAAGAGAACTCAAATTAAGAGTAATCAGATTTACATACTATGTTACGAATACTCGTACTTACTACATTTATTTAATAAAACATAAACTAATTTGAAAATTTTACTCTAACATTAACTAATAAACACTTACAGCCTTACCTAAAATAATCTCGATTCTCTTAGTCACTGCTTAAACTTCTCTGTCTTGTTCTTGCATGTTACACTTCACGTCAGAGAGAAGATGGCAGAGCATCTTAAGCAGTGACTAACGGTTGAGAAGTTTTTTTAAGTAGGACTGTTTGTAACCAGCGACAATGATAAGATGAATGGACGGGAAATAAGCGCACGGATTTTGAAGACTATATGTTGAGCGCCGGCTCTCCACTCGCTTCAGTCATACTCTGCCTTTGCGACATGCGAGCCGTACGATACGACAATACAAACTTCTAATACATGTAAATGTGTTCTCTTTTTGTCATGCAGTAATTAGATTCGCTATCTCTATTTTCCGGCAAATGCAATATGCATACTTTTAGCTAGGTATGCTTGATTGTGTTGTCTTGTTAATTTTGATCGATTTGCAAGCACTGGGCCCGTCCATTCTATTATCACCGTCGCTGTTAGTAACTATATAAATAAAGTACAAATTGGTAAAATCTTCTTATAAAATCAGCTTCTATAATAAGTTGCAGTCAAAACTCTTAACCAGCCCAAAGTAGTTTTGACTGAAAAAAAAGTCAGAACTCGTTTTTACTGAACAGGTTTGTCAAAAGTAAAAAGTTTAGTCTAAAAAAATTGATAATAGTGCTTTATTTTGTTGAATGGTTACTGTCAACCTAACAAACCTACCGAGTTCTATGTAGCAGTCGGGCTTGAAATAGTATTGTGCAATTTCTTTAGACTGTTATTTCAGTCCAAACTACTTTTGACCAACCTGTCCTATCAAAAGTACTTTTGACTGATTTTACTAGTCAAAACTACTTTTAACTGGTTAAGTTTATAGCACTATGAGGTTACAATACGGGACACATATGCCTTAATTAAAAAAGTTGCTATTTAAGTACTAAATAACGTTATTCAACTTTATAAGCAGCGTTTTTAACTAAGACCAAAAACGGAAAAAAAATGTGACGACTTTCAACTACTCGTCGTCGTCGTTAGCCATAAGAAGTCCACCACTGGACGAATAATAAATAATGTTGCCATAATCCCCACGCTTGGCAGGCGGCTTGGGGATCGCAGAATGGTCACCACCGTTATCCAAGAGGACGCTGCTGCCCGTCCTCCGGTGGGTCTGGTTGCAGTTTAAGGACATACCCATGTTCAACTACTAACCAATCAGCAATGTAATCAACACTTTACTTATAAATGATGGAAGAGGCCCTAGTTAAAACGAGTTATGTCAAGAGACTTACTGAGAACAACGAGGACTGTCGATCAACTGATTCTTTGATCAAAGCGTTAAACTTTTTTATTTTATAAAACTAAGTGGTTAGAGTAAGTCGGGGTAAGTGAGGAACATTTAATTGAATCTTTATTTTTAATTCTGTTTCAAGTGTTTTATTTATCTTCAATTATTAGAGACAATAAGTAACGTTTTAATTGGACACATTCTTAAGAATATGATTAGCTAGTAGCTAAAGTTAGAACTTAATTAATTAAATAGCTTAATTAGCCTATATTATAATTAAATTAAGGAGACGTTATTAGAGAGCTCCTTAGTTTTTTTTGTCAATTTTTAATTATGTATATGTACATCTAAGTAATTAGATAAGTTGTTTGCTCCTCACAGATATGCCAGAGCTACCAAAACTATAGATTCCAAGAGTTCACTGCTGGATTGTATCTACTAATCTATGTTTAGATAGGTATACTTATATAAAAAGTTCAATAATTATTTTATTTGAGCAGTTAGCTTTCTATAGATAATCCAAATTTATGAATAAAACCTTTATGTTAATATTGCTAAATAGGTCCCTATTGCTTTATTCCGCGTTTTTGGGCAAGTGGGTTAACAATCACTGGGATGTTAAGAATAAGTTGACGCACTTACCCCAGAAAAGGGTCCAGTATAGTCAGTTACTTCAAGAATTCAATCACGTTACTCGTTCTTTGATAAGACTTGAGAACTTTGTAAATAATTATATCATTGAGAATAAAAGTAGATATTCTATAAAAACCGGTCAAGTGCGAGTCCACTTCATACACTGAGGGTACCGTACCTCCACATATATGTATTGTGATTGGCAAAAAAGCTTCGCATGAAACATGCTCTTATAACATTGGAATACCCCTGATGATCAAACTTCACTTTGTAAGTTCTTAATTTTTAATTTAATAAATGTGTTTGCGATAAGCCCCTGCACTCGCATCACGTATATTTTGCGTCTTGGGGTGTATTTTGCACTTTGGTGTATATTTTATATCTTGGGCGTATTTTGGATCTTGGGGTTTTGTGTAAAATACATTCCTGTCTTCGTCACCTTCCTTAATTTTTCCCTTTTTTTATTAATTGCTTAATTTTTCGATATAGCAACTCAACAGCTTACAATCAGCTAACATGTTAATTACTGTTCGAAAGATACAGCTCAAAATAGGTAAGAGAGAAAGATTTGAGAGACCTCGTAGGATTCCGTTGGTAGGCAGCGTTCTAGCACGGAATAAAACAAACGGGAAAAAAAATCTAAAATGTAATACATAAGACCGTGTTAGAAATATTGGCGAAGTAGCACCGTATTTCCCGTTTTGCCTTATTTATCTAAACCTTACCGTATTAAAGCGTAAAATGAATTTCACAAAATGAATTACAAATTACATTGTAATTTGTAATGGGTAAATTTTATAATACGCCAAATAACGGTAAGATAGGTAAAAATGGTCCAGCATAAAAGGAATTCTGGATCTGGGTATGTCCTAAAACTGCATCCAGAACTACCGGAGGACGGGCAGCAGCGTCTTCTTGGTAACACACTGCGATCCCCAAGCCGCCTGCCAAGCGTGGGGATTATGGCATCCCCTCCCTATTAATGGGGAGGCCTTCGTCCAGTAGTGCCGCTAATTTAATCGGTATAGCTGATTTAATTGTCAAATTTGAGAAAATACCGATTTCTATCGAACTTTACCGATTTATATGTCAAATTTAACGATTGTTTAGAACGGCAAAAATGATGCTGACGCTGGTCCACAAAAATGTTGGAGGATCTAGCTCTCGGTATATAATCAAAGACAAAAATGTAATGAAAACCTGTTTATACCTCTTTTTTATATTTTTCCACTTTAAAATTTCAAACCTATATTGAAGTTGCTACCTTTTTAAATTCCCAATTTCAATTCTGCTACAAACTTACTAAGTACGGCGAAGTTCTTCGAAGTTAGATAAGTTCAAGTTTTCCTTACCGCATGGCCTGTAGCATACATAGATATACTTACAGTAAGTATAGATTACAGATGCTCGGTAGTTTTGCGACGTGTGAAGCATGATGTATTTTTAGGGACTCAGTTTTGGTCGAAACACAGCCGAGTTTTGGTCGAAACACTTGATTAGCTACGAAAACGAAACATCGACTCGAAAAGAAGAAGAAGGGACTCATTCCTCAAAATCCACGAATTCCCTGACACCTCGAGATAAAATCGTGGGATAAAAATCTCGGATCCGTATCAATGAGCTATTTGCATTTGATGTAGGTAAGGATTTTAATACCAGTTATTTCACGATTTAGGAAAACATCGTGAAACCAGTATACTTCAGAGTAGAAATTCAAAGGCACGAAGCGAGATATATCCCAATAAGCCCAATTGCCGTTCATGGGAAAGCCTATATCTAACCAAAGAGAATATAATACTATACAAGTAATTCAGCGGATATCCATTATCCAGCAAGTCTGACTTGCCTACAGATATCCTTTTAGGTTTTAAATATATATATAAAAAAAACAAAGGGGAAAAAAACCAGTTCCAATTCACTGGATATCCGCTGCACTACTAGTATAGTATTATAGGGCCAAATTGGCCCTTTAGTTGCCACCGAAAAGATTTCAATTTTTTTTTATACTGTCAAGTGACGAGACGAGCAAGACTTTAACCTGTCGGTAAGCGTCATGCCTGCCACTAACAGTACCAGTGCTAGAATTGTGAACTTCCAAATACAATCCTGCGTCGCACTGCACTGCGCTCGTCACCCTGAGATATCAGATGTTAAATCTCTTCATACCCAGTAATTTATCTGGTAACATTGCCCTTCAAACGGGAACACAGTAATGCTTGCACACTATTACTTGGCGGTTGAATAACTGGCAAAGGTGTTGTACTTCCCCAGGCGGACTCTGCAGTAGAGTCCCACCACTACAGAACTACTGTTCGTGCTGAGATTACAAAATGCGTTCAAACAGAATTACCTAATCTTCTTAGGTCAATATTATATCTGTTCTATGATTTATAGCAAAGTCACATGTCGCTGCCAAACTCACAGATTCGCGTTAATTTATTTTACAAATTTAAAACATTGGAATGTTCTTGTAATTAAACTGCATAATTCCATTTACTTTTGACTAGCCAAAATAAATTAAATAACAAGTAAATAATATATTTACTTTTCACAAAATTTTGACATTTCACACAGAGCCTAGTCTAGTCTAGTCTCAAACTAAACAAAGCTTGTCCCGTACAAAATAGAACTAATAAATAATAAGTACTTCCTTTTATACTTTTATTCGATTATTAAAAACTAGAGGTCGTCCGCGACTTCGTCCGCGTACGGAACAAATGCGGCCCGCTCCCAAAATTCAACACTTTAAATCATCCCGAGCAACTTTTTTAGTTGCCCTGTGTCATCCCAGTGATTGGCCGTTCGCAAGCATAGAACGTTACCTCGCCCCCTGCCCGCAACGGTGAGTCGTGTTTGTAGGAGAAATTATATTCACGAGTCATCAACAGGCTATATTATCTGTGGATTCGAACCTACACCCAAGCACTCATAAAGATTACACTTTTCATTGTTGTTTTGTTTTTAATTACAGCTAAAATTTTGCTAATATTCGATTTAAATTATAAAAACATTCATAAATCAATTTGAAACACTTAATTTTCTTTAAAACGTCATTTAGTTAAACATAGAAAAATAATGTTTTCTAAAAAAATATCATTTAGTAAAACATGATAGTGTTACGATAACAATAAATTAAATTTATTAAAAGTACGAATTAAAAATAAACATAATTACAACGAAAGTTATTCATTTTCATTTTTAACCAGAGTTTTCGTTGAAAACACTGGGTCTCTGAGGGTAAGTCTGAGGGTTCTTCAGCTGTTCTTCATATTGCTTCTGATTCAGATACCAGATCGGCCGCTGGTTTTCAGGCAGCTGGTCCAACCTGAAACAACACATAATCATAAATTATCATCCTGAAATATAAATCCTGAAACATCACATAAGTAGCGCTCGTGGTGTAGCTTGTCTAGGTGATTCTAAACGATCACCGATGTTAAGCAACGGACGGTCCGGTCAGTCATCGGATGGGTGACCGTGAGTGGCATTTATTTCTGAGCGCTACCGTGGGTCGGATGACACGTTAAATTGTTGGTCCCGGTTGTTTGTTCTAGTTTCTATAACAACAACCGTCAGCCATGTTAGAGGCCTTCGGGCGGCACATTAACTCTGACACTAGGGCTGGCCACTCAGCCTATACGAACTCACTCACTCATCATAAATTATTATTATAGTGGACTGTGTTTTATTTGGAAATAGGTTGCTCTCCTCCAAAAATCGTCTAGGTAAAATCTATCTATCTATGCACATCACCAGATATTCCTTCGCCCAGCAGTGTGTAATCATTGCTGGGTTCTAGTACGAAGGGCAATGTAGCTAGTGAAATTACAGGGCTAATTAGACAGCCGTCAAATGTCTCCAAGTAACGAACGCTAAATAGGGATACATTGGACTTTGATTTATAGCTCAAAGTAGCAATTATTCATGTGTGGGTCATCAGGGACCGAGGGTCAAGTGTTAACTCTTACCATCAGGAGAGATTTGTCTCATTACATAATACCGTAAAAAAAACAATTAACAAATAAATTCTTCATCATCAGCCAAAAGACTTCCACTGCAGGACGATGTCCCCTTGTTAGGGGTTGCCATAATACCCAACGTTAGCAGCCGACTTGGGGATCGCTGAAAGCTCACCACCGTTAACCGAAAGGACACTGCTGCCCGTCCTCTGGTGCTTCTGGATGTAGTTTTAGGATGTGCCCAGGTACAAATAAATTTATTGACTAAACTTAAATTGAGACAATTTAATTTTGAAAATAAATTCATGAGTATGCCTTTTTTACTAGATCTATGGTATTATCTAATCATTCATTCTTTCGTTCATTAATAAAATGCACATCGTACTAACCTGTTCGCATAAGCGACGTCCCCATTGAGCGCGGCCGGAAGATCATTACCGAAACGTTCGTTTGTGGCAATAACAGGAACCTCAGGATACCCGATGGGCCGGAGACCAGCGTAGAATGGACGCTGGCAGAGGCAGGGCACGGCGGCGATCAGGAGTAAGAGAATAGTCGTTGATTGCATGATTAAGCTGAATAAAAGAGATTAAACAGAACTATAATAAAACAAAACACAACATTCAACAATATCAAGGTATTAACCTCGTTACCTACCCAGCGAGGCAACGCGGCCAGCATTTGGGTAGGTACACAAAATTAGAGATTGTTTCAACTATATCTATGTTTGCTATTAAGAGACCATTTAAACGTTCTATTATATCGAATATTTAATTAATTAAGTAGTTTAGGTTAGATAATAGATTTTATAATTATCATTCACGTTACACAATAGGTTTTTACGTTTTTTCTTAAAATTAATGTACGAATATAAATATACATATTATAAAATACTTAAAAACTAGGGTGCTGCCGGCAGTGGGGCAAGGCTCAAGCTGCCGGTGGTTAGGGCTGCAGAATAAGGAATCTTCTGACAATGCGTGCCGTAACAAGGACCACTGCTTTTTGTATCTGGCCCCTGACCCAACCGCCTAGCGAGAGCGTCTTGAGGTATTAGTCGAGGCTCTTAGCTATAAGACTGTTTGCCGAACTTAATATCAGGACAATGATCGTCGAGTCAACATTCCACGTGGCGGTTATCTCGAAGGTCAAGTCAAAGTACTTCCTGGGTTTGTCCTGTTCGGTCTTCACGAGATTCTCGTCAAGTAGTCTTAATATTATTATTATTTTTGATGTATTTAATAATTATTGTTATAGATAAAATATCAAAATTTAAATTCAAACTAATAAACACAAATATACAAAGAAAACTAAACGTAATCTAAAAGCTCCTTTGTGGGTGGCATAATAAAGTAGTAATTATGTAATAATTTTCCTCAGCGACCATTAACACGTTGATTCTGATGTTAGTAATACAATCTTGATTAAGTACTAGAATATTTATCACGACTCTGAATGTAAATACGATAGGAAGAGTCAACTCCTCTAAGGTAAATACAAACATTGCTTGGAATAAGTAATTTATTAGTGTCAAGTAATCGCGATAAACAATCAATGCTTAGTTTATACTTATTTAAATCAAGAGTGGGTTCTCTGAAATTTACGAACGGGTTTTAAACTCACACCACTGCTTTTTGGATGAAAAGACATCGTTAAGGCTCATACAATTATGTCCGGAAAGGAATCCAACTAGAAGAGTGACTTAGATATTTTTTATTCGTCGTCAGACATAAGACTGCTGGATTAAGGCCTCCCAATAAAGGGGTGTTGCCATAATCCCCACGCTTGGCAGGCGGCTTGGGGATCGCAGAATGCTAACCACCGATAACCAAGAGGACGCTGCTGCCCGTCCTCCAGTGGGTCTGGTTGCAGTTTAAGGACATACCCAGGTCCAGGTCCAGATATTTTTTATTATTGTCTATTCAAAAACAGCTAGTTTATTCTTCGTTAACATGGACCAAAATACCTCTTTAATTCCTAGGGACTAAAATTTATTTAGTAAAAGTTCCAATCAACAAAGAGATCAATCACGAACATTGTATGAACAAGTGACATGCTGTTTGAAAAAAAAAGGCGCGCGAAAAAATCAAAAAAGTTTGTGAAATAAACAAAAACACGCGAAATGCATTCCGCCTTAGTTCGTAATTGTTTACTAAAATTCGGATTTTACTTTGTTTTATTTTAACTCAGTGTATCTTCCTCAATAAAAAGTGAGAAGTGAGCGTGAGTAGTGAGAATGAAATAAACGTAGGTACTATTCTTATTCATAAGTTGCACTTTCTTATTTTCTCATAGAGGGTGATAAATAGTAGTGTCCACTTCGGGATCAACACTATTTTAAGTTCGAGTACTTTGAATCCCTCGCTGCGTTCAGGATTCCACTCTAGAATCCTTCGCTACCCTCTGGATTCAAAGATCACTCTCGCCTTAAAAATAGTTAGTATACAATCTACTATTTCAGCAAATAAGTTTATTTCAAAAATTTTTTTTGTTAAGATTTTAATCATGTTCATATGCTCAGTTAGTTATTTGCAATAACTAATCAGTCTGCAAAATTCAGACACGTTCGGTCTAATTACCGACCTACAAAGTCACATACCTATTCACTTTACAAAACAAAATAATCACCTGGTTATCACAAAAGCGTCGTACTCTGAATACAAGCGAACACTGCAATGTTGAGTAGAATATGAATACGAATAAAAATGCAACTGAATATATACCACTTACCAGCCCTTCTGACATACACAGATAGTAAATACATTGTGACATAGAGTTAGGAACATTACCTACATGGTAATTCATTGAAACAGATTTAAAAAACGTTTAGGCATTTTCCTGCTGTATGCTGCATTACTTGTCAAGTATTCCACTGGAATGTGTCAATAGTTATTTATGATACTAGTGCGGTAAGTTGGTTTTTACAAACGAGAAGACGTATGTAAGCTCAAGGCGAAGTTGAGGGCTTACCATAGTCACCAGTTTGTAAAATCCAATTCCGCTCGAGTTTCATACAACGTTTTACAACACATTTACAGATAATATTCATATTCATTCATATTCATATTCATTTTATTGCGTAATTATTATTTACATGTCAAATTAAATTAAAATAATTATAATTATTAAAAAATTACACATTTAGGTATATAATGTCAATTAATTTACTTAAAATACGACAGTACAATCGTACGTTCACTCGTATGCAAGGAATTCCTTGACGCTGTAAAAGGTGTGATCGACAAGCCAGCGCTTTAGGCGAGACTTGAAAGAAGTTAGGGGATAACAGAGTACTATAGGTATACAGGCTTCGTAAATATATTTTTCGAGCAAATGTGTTGTTATTTGCAAATGGCGCCACTTGCGCGTGGTGAAAATTATAACTACATCTTTTGTTTCATTTTCTCCTTAGTATTAAAGTGAGACAAACGTATTGAGCAAAAGCGCGTCCAAGGAGGTTCGATCATTTAGCTTATTTATTATTTATTTAAGTCCCAAATATAGGGAGAGGCCATTGGTTTCCGAAACACAGTATAAGTACTAGTTCCGAGCCAATGGATTCAGTATTACACTTTGTCAAAATTTATGTCCAATAAATGTATTTGCATTCTCGTAATGTGATACTCATTAGTGGTTTTTTTTAATGGATATTAATAAAACACCGTAAAGTTTATGCACGGCTCTATACAACTGAGCGTGCGGCAAAATAGGTATTCAGCGGAGAGTACCTACTTTACCGCACGCTCCGTTGTATGGTGAGTGCAGGCTTTGTAAATGCGCTTTTTAGGCAAATGTGTTGTAAAAAATATTGATCGGAAGACCGCTAGACTCGAAATCGTAATACAGTGGGTTCTAATCCCGGGTCTGTGCCAATCAACTCTTTGGAGATTAAGGACTGTTAATTCATACCACTGGGTTTTTTGGTGAAGGAAAACACCGTGATGAGGCCAATGTTGAAGGCATGCGTAGAAGTTAGTCTGTTTAACATCAGGCAGCACGTACGTGCTGTGCACGTAAGCACGTGTTTGTTGCTCGTAAAAAAATATTTCTGTAATAGCGAAAATTTCGAGTTTTTTTTATAGAAAGATTAAGAGACGAAATGCAATAGCATAATTGTGTAGAACTTTAGTTCCACATAATAATATACTTACGTAGCATAGCTATTAAATCAATAGCATGGAAATTTAGTTCCACAATATATTTGTTCTACTAATAATAATGCTATTGAATTTCGTCTCTAAACCTTTCAACGATATTAAAGAAATGCTTTTTTTAATGCTTTTTATTCCTGTTTTGTGCGAGTTAGTTACTCGCAATTGGGCCAGCGTCGAGGATATCCCGCAATCGCCCTTCGAGGGTAGACCTATGACCAGCAGACCAGCTATTAATTAATTAATTATAGGCTGATTATGCTTTTGTCTAAAGCTTTAACTAAAAAAAGAGGCAAAGAGAAAGAGCAAAAAGAAAGCAACGCAAAGAGTCCTTGAGTTTTGAGGCAAAGGGTCCTAAGGGCAAGTACACTATAAAAATCAGAGTGAAAATGTTTATTCTAAGTCTGCGTGCTTCATCTTCGACAACAATAACGCTTACCAGCAGCAACGAGTTACTAGTCAAACGCGGACTTGCCGGTCATAAAACAGCGTGCGCCATGTGTTATCTGAGATCGAAGGAAGTATCTCTGCGATCAGGATTTCTTAGCAACAATCATAACTAAAAGGCTTGTGTTCCGGTTTGAACGGCAATGTTACCAGAGAAATTACTGGGTTTGAAGAGATTTAACATCTATTATCTCAGGGTGACGATCGGCGGTGCGGCGCGAGTCTGCAAGTTCACAATACTGGAAATGCTACTGTTTGGGCAGGCGTGACGCTTACCACCAGGTGAACGTTCCGCTAGACTCGTCACTTGAAATTATTAAAAAAAAGGGCCTTAGAAATGATGGTAAGCGGTAAAATCGGAAGCGGGCGTCCTAAAAGGAATGGGTGAACTGTTTAAAATATGATCTGCGTGTAAGGGTAGTGAAAGCAGAGATGAGTTCAGAAGAGAGTGAAGTGGAGAAAAGAAACAGTTTATACGACCCCACCTAGGATAAGGACAGCAAGATGATGATGATGATCATGATTGGTTAAGCCTTTTACTTATGAAAGGCAAGGTCCTTCCGCTCCTTGGCATTTATTATACTTGTGTGTATTTATAGGTATACCTATTCTGATTGGTAGGTACCTACTTATATTAGTTATTTTTATCTGACACTATAGCGTCGCCCCGCGGTTTTACCTGCGATTGTTTAGATAAAAAGTAGCTTATGTTTTATTACATCAAATTTCATAAAAATCCGTTCTGCTGTTTTGGCGTGAAGAGGTAGCAATCATACATACACAAACTGACACACACTCGCATTTATTATATTAGTGTGATCATTAACCCATATAATCATGATTCATTAATGTGAGATCGCTGCCAGAATTTCATGATAAATTTCATTAAAAGACCGGAAAATAAATGAAAAACATGGTATTTATTTGGAGCCTTGACGTTAGTAAAACCTGAAACGAGGCTAAAGGCTTCATTATTGTATCTAAAATTACACAATTTATTTTAATCCTATCTTGTATTGAATTTTAACATCAAGGACAAAAAAATTGGGACAACCTTGCAACTTGGAAATGAAATTATTTTCATTTTGGACAAAAAATATATAGAGTGTTTGTTACTTTGGGAAATTCAGAGTGTAATTAAAATAATACAGAATTATTTTAACTATCACGTTAATTAATGGACTGTTAATTAACATGAACTTGAAATGTGACAAAAGGGAGACCAGCACACGTCGCGTCAGTATATCAATCTTGAGGGTATATTTTTGTAGAGGACTCTACCGCAGAGTCCGCCTGGGGAAGTACCACACCTTTGCCAGTAATTCAACCGCCAAGCAGTAGTATGCAAGCATTACTATGTTCCGTTTTGAAGGGCAATGTTACCAGAGAAATTATTGGGCATGAAGAGATTTAACATCTAATATCTCAGGCTGACGAGCGCAGTGCAGTGCGGTGCAGGATTGTGTTCGCAAGTTCACAATTCTAGCACTGCTACTGTAAGTGGCAGGCGTGACGCTTACCATCAGCGAATGTCTTTCTCGTCTCGCCACTAGATTGAAAAAATATATATAAAAATACATTATACTAATAATTAGTATACTAGTTAGTATAATATTTTTTATTATACTATCTCTATGACAATTTAGATTGTAGTGGTAGGGCTCTATTGCAGAGTCCGCCTGGGGAATTTAATTCTGTTATTTAACCACCAGGCGGTAGTGTACAAGCATCATGGGCGTATATAAGGGGGGTGTTTAGGGGATCCGGACTCCCCTCCCTCCCATACGACGAAAATAAAAATGGGAGTGAAAACTATTATGACATTCGAGCGTCAACAAATTTCGTCAAATTCAATTATATAATATCGTCTTTGTGCTACGTCCTTGCATTCGTGTTTATACCCGAGTATAAACTAAAATCTAGTTTATTAATGTAAATGTGTGTACCCTCGGTCGGCCGCTGCCGCTGCTCACTTGCTTCGATTACTCAGCTAATCTAGTGAGGTTAGGTTTGGTTGGAACAACAAGCGCAAAAAAGTATGTAACGCAAGTTAGTGAACTTGCGCCTGCGCTACTTTTAGCGCTTGCTCGGCTCCCGCGTAGTGTTGTCAGTTGTCACAAATCCAATCTAACCTAATCAGTGATCTGCGTTACGTATACCTACTACTTAGCGCTTCCAGTGCGCTGCCGCGCTTAAGCCGATTTCTACACGACTAGTTTGCATTGCGTACTGGAGTATATTCCTGAACCACCTCTTTGCTAAGGTCACTCCAAAATATACGCGATTATTGCATAATGGTTATGTATGGTTTGTAAGTCAACAGTGAGACATTGGATTTCAAAGTATACTCGATTATTGCCTTGTTTATAATGTAAATAAACACGCATCTTCGTGCCCACGTCAGTCTAGCAAGAAGAAATCGAAATACTTAAATAGGGACTTATATTCACTTAAGCCTTAGAAAAGAAATGTCTAGATTGCACCCACAAGAAGAAACAGGCACAAAAGATGTGAAGTGTTTCATACGTAATTCTTGTATAAATTCTTATTTAATGTCTCTCTGTCATTTCTATTATTCTATAACTCTACGCTACAATAAGCTCAAGCTCACGACTCCAGTCTTTACTCGTAATCGTAACCGCAGTGTGCGTCTGCCCTGCATTTGCATACTGACTCATCAGAATGCATCCTCAACACTGTCAAAATACAATAAAGGTCAACAATTATACTGTGAAGCAGGATCGGTTTTCCGCTTCCAGCGAGTTTCCTAGCTTGAGTCACGTTTGCTCGAAGTCCTACGCCCTGTTCATCGTTGGAATCGTGATAAGTAAATCGTGATGCAAGGCATGTCTCAAGCTTTATGATGACAAGTAATTAGACTATCGAGACGACTCTTGATGGTAATAAAGAAGCTATTTAAAATAACAACTGCTTAAAAAATTCAACCTAGTTCTATTTTGTTTACTGGAATGACTTCTTTTTTACAGTTATTTTGATTTATAAACCAAACTACTGAACGGATTTTGATTAAATTTAATGGGACAAATCTGAATGCCTCGGTTTGCCCCCATCTTCATGAGGTACTTGTCATCATAAATAAGACATGCTTTAATAATAATAATAGTTATCTTTTATTATTATTATTAATCGCTCTATCATAACGGACTATTCTCGCCAATAAGCCTGATATCGTGGTGGTAGATCGGTCCCAACGCCCCGGGCAGTGCTCGTCGACGTGACCATCCCACATGACGATAATCTCGTGAAGGCCGGGAAGGACAAACTCAGCAAGTACCTTGACATCGCCTTCGAGATAACCGCTATGTGGGATATTGACTCGACGATCATTGTCCCGATAGTCGTTTCGGTAAAGGGTCTCTTAGCGCAGAGCCTCGACCAACAAACATCAAGAGGCTCTCGCTAGACGGTTGGGTCAAAGGTCAGATCCAAAAGGCAGTGATTCTTGACACGGCACGCATTGTCAGGAGGTTGCCCACTCTGCAGCCCTAACCACCGGCAGCTTGAGCCCTGCCTCACTGCCGGCGGCACTCTAGGTTTAGGTTTTTTATAATAAGTATTTATATTTTTAAATTGATATTGTAAAAAACTTAGACTTAAGAAAGAAAATAAACATGTGAATAATAATAATAATGCACCCTAGTTTTAAAGTTTTTTATAATTTGGATTTTTTATATTTTATGAATGAAAATAAATTGCTGATAATAATAATAATAATATTGGTTTAGTTCAGGCAACAGGAGTTACTTAAAAAAAATAGATACGTTACAGACTAACATACATTATTATAAAAATAATCTTAACTAAGTAACACAATTTGTGCTGAGATTTTCCTGACAGTGTCGCTTCCCAGTAGCGTCGGAATACCAATACCCCTTAGGCCAGAAATCTGTCGAGAGGATTGCGCCCTTGTGCTTCGCCGGAACCCGGAGCATGTAGGACTTGAAGTTCGTGGTCCGAACAGTCGAGGGCGTTTCTCGCAGCCTTGCATTGCATGGTATTCTGACTAAAACGATAACGATCTGGTATTCTGCTTAATTTACGTTTCGATCTTTGTAATGTCAAATCCCAATAATGAGCTTGAGCTCTCATAACAATGAGATAACATATTATGCTTAGTCGAAAATTTGTCGTTAAACACCAAACATTATATTTTGGTAGCTTAACTTAAGAGATAGTTCTCATCGCATTACAGGCTAGGTGTGTTTACCGTCTTCGACCACGTCGTCATGCACCTAGCCTGTCAATTATAAATATAATCCTAGGTTTATGGGTCAGTATTATAGAAAAAAAAACATTTTGCGTTGCGCTACGTCAGACTCAAAACAACGCCAAATTAACCACAGCCGACATAAAATTCTTTCGCTAAATAAGGGATAGCTAAACATTGATAAAATGTTCATGTACTGACCCCTTATAGGGATTAACTAGGACGCCAGACAAAAGGAGGACAGCGGGACAGCAAATACCCAAATGCGGGACAAATATTTGCAGATCGTACATCTGTTCCATTAGGGCGGACTGTCCTTTATCTTGGACCTATAGTATTTATTATGTGTAATGTTAGGAAAAATAGGATCAAAGCGAGCGGGATAACGAAAAAGATGAAAAATAATGAGTTATTTAAGATATGAATAGGTTTTTATAAAACAAAGATGCTTAGGAGGATCTGGTTTATACCATGTTTCGATGAACGACGTTTCCACCTGCCCTTTTTTATTACCGGACGGCCAGACACACGCCAAAGCATCGTCCGTATATGGTGGATATATTTTCAAGTGGTAGATCCCACCTTATTTCTGTCTGTCCTGAAAAGTACAAATGGAAATCCAGAGTGAACAGATTCCTTTTACCCCATCCGATGGAATGCGACAGATTCAAAGCAGCAATTTACTGCGAAGAATATAGTAATCATCATCATAATCAGCACATAGGTATCTGCTGGATATATCCTTCTATGAAAATCATAAAAAGACATATCTCTATAACAATTAATAACTAATAAATTGTATATTACCTACTACACATATTATAATGTAGGAGGTATTTTTTTAATCCTTAAGATATTTTCCTTCCTATTTTCAACGACATTAATATTTTGCGGGTTTTTCCCGATACGTGCTATGAATGTTAATCTTATCAAGCGATAAATTAAGGGAAATATTGCCACTATTTGGACCTAAAGTCCATACTTTATGTAAGTATTTGTTAACAAATTTCACCCATATTCCTGTTTTTTTCTGGTTGCGGGGTTTAATAGGTTTTTGTATAGTATTAGGACTCTATTGCAAAGTCCGCCTGGGGAATGAGGGCTACAGTTGGTGCACTGGCGAGTAAGGTCTTAAAGTATAGCTGATTATAGCTGTTATCGACGTTTAACAATACGTTTGTAAATAGTAAACACACAGGAACTAGGGACGTATCACAATCTAACCTCTGTATTAGCTGTTATTTCAGCGTGATTAATTTTGCACCTCTTTTCTTAGCTCCGGTTTTAAATCACTGTTATACATTGACCCGAACTTCGAGTATTGCAAAATATTTATAATCAATCCCGTGATAAAGACTCGTTCCAAAATTCTAGTTTCTATAACAAGACATCCGTCAGCCATGTCAGAGGCCCTCGGGCGGCACATTAACTTTTACACTAGGGCTGGTCACTCAGCATATACGAACTTACTTACTGTTGCAAAATATTTCTATTAAAACTGCAAAAAAGCCGACAAAATAATAAACAGTGACAGTATCAGATTTGGGGGGTCGGAGGCCTCGCCTCTAGCGGCGATTTTTAAACGCGAAAGCCGTCATTACCATATCTTTGCCAGTTATTCATCTGCAAACCAGTAGTGAACAAGCATTTCAGAAAGGCAAACTTACCAGAGAAATTACTGAGCATGAAGAAATTTGACGTCTAATATCTCAGTGTGCTAAGCGAGAGATTTTCTTCGCAAGTTCATAATTCTGGCACTGCTACTGTTATGGATATACCGTGATGCTTACCACCAGGCGAACATCTCCGCTCATCACGTCAATCCAAAGCATAAAAAAAAATAAAGAAAATGCCTTGTCGAATTTCCGCGCGATTTTTATCGGGTATTTATAGTCTTGGGATAGAAGAACCATATCATATACATGGGTGGACACGGTGAAACTATTACGGGTTCCTTCGTTTTCTACGGATCCCCAAAAATGGGTAAAAGTATAATAATTGTAATGCCATAAAAATAGGTCCATGAGTCTACAAAGGCACTCCCTTTTTAATCTCAAGCACTCTACAATCACTGCTTGCATGAGTTTTTTTATATACAC
This sequence comes from Erannis defoliaria, assembly GCA_905404285.2. Lineage (NCBI taxonomy): Eukaryota > Metazoa > Arthropoda > Insecta > Lepidoptera > Geometridae > Erannis > Erannis defoliaria. The sequence goes on from FR990084.1 coordinate 5,702,697, forward strand.
AAGCAAACATGACATCACCTATAATAAATAAATATGGGGGCAAACATTATTGCTGTTATTGCGTAGATAAAAGTACTGTAAATAATGCTGCAGCCCCATCGCGTCGCCGTCGTACATCGCGATCTCTCGAATACTCGTTTTGCGACAATGTCGCCTTTTTCTTGTTCTTCTGTTTTTCGGCTAAATCACCTGATATTAAGCGAAGATGCGGATTACGATGAAACACGCTTGCCTAGAACCGATTCACTCGCGACTTGAAGACACCTAGATTATATTTGATTCTATTTGGATCCTAACTTAATGTCATAATGAAGACCTAGCCCAATGAACTTTATTTTGTTTTGTTTTTCTTTTCTTTTTTTGCTTACTATAGATGTCGTTGGTGCTCAGGGCCCGCTTCACATTAAGTTTTAATGCAACCTCGTGACCTATCGCATCGATGGTAATAAAATAAGAGTTAATCTTATTCGTTTAGACTAGTTCCAGTAAAGTTAGCTAAAACGTATCAAGTGGTCTACTAAAAGTCATGTGTTTTTTTTTGCATTTAAAACCTTAATTTCGCCTATCCAAATCGTTGCCATAAATAAACCTTCTTTTGACACCAAGTGCCCGCTAACAATTAAAATGTTTCAGCAACTTTGGCACAGGATTAACGTTCAATTAAGTTTTAATCTAACTTAGAAGTTATCTTTAAGTTACAGCAACAAAGGAGTTTTGACATAATGTGAGTTTTACCGACATAGCTCGCAGGGTTTGCAAGTTGAAATGGCAATGGGCAGGCCACACCGCTCGAAGAACTTACAACCGATGGGGAAAAAAGGTTTTTGAGTGGCGACCGCGAACCGGAAGACGCAGCGTAGGAAGGCCTCCCACGTAGGTTGACCGACGACATTGTAAAAGTCGCGGGCAACCGGTGGATGCAAATGGCAGGTTGTCGTACAGTGTGACGATCTAAGGGGAAGGCCTTCGTTCAGCAGTGGACGTCTCCAGGCTGATGATGATTATGATGATGTGAGTTTTAAACAACGAAACAGTGTCTTGTCATAATTTTTGAAAGATTTCAAATCATTCAATCCTAAATTTATTTATTTTTTAATTTGTAATACATTTTTAACACAAACATTAAAATACACTAAAAACTTACAGAAGGACAGCGAACAGACGGAATTTACAAACATCAAAGCTTTGATTAACATACAGTTTAAGAATTATGGCGGCTACGGCAGAGACATTTGTAGCTTAATTGGCAACGCAGTCAGGACGGAAATCGTAGCTTTAGTTGATTGATCTAAACTTGCTAAAAACATAGCTGTCTTTTTCATTGCAGTCTATTAGAAAGACTGCAATATTTTATTAAGTTTCGATCTATTAACAAAGGCTTTCATAAGTGGCTGTTATGTTTAATTACTTAATTTTCAATTACATATATTTTAAAAAATATGTCCTAAATGCTGGCTTTTATTTGGGGCAGCAAGTTAGGCTAGCATCCCATATCCCAGGGCATTTGGGGCATATTAACCGAAATTAGAGATAGTTTAATCTACAGGTTTGCTACCTATATATACCTACTTTAAACGATCTCTTATATTGATTATTTAATTTTAGTTTTGTTATAATTAAGTAGTTTAGTTAGTTAGATTATATTTCTTTCATTTTAAAATTATAAGAAAATGTAATAATATGATTTTGGTAATATCCGCCTAGTCACTTGCCTATTTTAACTTAACAACTTTACAGCGTTACGCATAATGGTAGCGGTAAACCGAAAGGAAACGTTGTTTTTTTTTAATATTGAGCTCATCTTAATGGGTTTGCTGGATTGGTCATAAAATTATTGTAGAATATTTTCTTTTCTGGACCTGGGTATGTCCTAAAACTGCATCCAGAACCACTGGAGAATGGGCAGCAGCGTCCTCTCAGTTAACGGTGGTTACACTCTGCGATCCCCAAGCCGCATGCCTAGCGTGGGGATTATGGCAACCCCTCCCTATTAAGGGAGAGGCTTTCGTCTAGTAGTAGACGTTTTCTGGCTGATAATGATGATTTTCTTTTCGATGAATACATTATACTATATTTTTTTTAAATTGACTCTCTTGTGTTGTTGCTAATAACACTGTCGATCAAGTTACCTTTTAATCAAAACAAAACTAAATCAAAACACATCCGTTTAGAGTGGATAATGCTTCTAGGTATATAATAAACTAATTCTGCATTTTGAAATTCCCAGCGTCTGCACCAAACTGTGAAACCCCACAGATAAGTGAAAGCCCTACTTCTTCGATGAAAACCCTAACGCAGCTGTCAAAAACCATTGCTAATCAGCACAGAAAAGCGAAGGCCCTACTCAGTGCTAATCAGTAACAACATGCCTTCATGCGGTATTCATAATTGTATACGGGACAATATGGGTCTATATCTATGGACCGCTACTCTAAATTTTCCCGCATTAGTCATTGGCATTATTGGCTATCTTGATGATGAGTAAATAAAAACACACTGCAAATCATTAAACATAGGCGCCCGAACGAAATCATAATAATACCTATAAAGTATTAGAATAATAAAATAAAAAATTTAACCATGTCGTCGTCGTCCATAAAGCGTCCACTGCTGGACGAAGGCCTCCCGTTTATAGAGGGGTGTTGCCATAATCCTCACGCTTGGCAGGCGGTTTGGGGATCGCAGAATGCTCACCACCGTTAACCAAAAGGACGCTGCTGCCCGTCCTCCGGCGGTTCTGGTTGCAGTTTAAGGACATACCCAGGTCCTAAACCATGTATTCCATATTAAATATAATTATATTCTCATATTCTAAAGGATATTGCACAGCCTTTGATTATATACCCAGCCGAGAGCTAGATCCTCGAAGTGCACAGCTAGTAAACATTCAGGTAACAGTGTGACTGGTTGAATCCAATCGAGTAACAGTGTGTATAAAACAGCGTAGTACTATTATAATTTCTTCTGTGGTGACGTGAGTGAGGGTGTTACTCGTTAGGAACAAACCTTTAAATCTATTAATCAGTATACCTACTTAATTCACTTACGCATAGGTGGATTAACCATAATGAGTACTTAGTACCTAACTATATTTAATTCAACCTTGGTAAACTATATATACTTAGTAGTTATATAACTATAGTTGATTTATGTCTATGGATCTTGCTTGGTTTAATAAATTATGAAATGAAAATTTGAAAAGAACATCTCAAAAATTTTTTTTTATGAGTATTGAAGAAGCAAGTTATTAGATAAAATAACAAAGATTTGTAAATGGACCGAACGTATTGGATTCTGTATTATGGTTGTCAGTTTGACATGTTCAGCTTTTTCAACAATTTCCTTTGTACACAATTATGAAAATCAAAAGAATTTTATGCTTTACACAATTTGGTTATTTTTTCGCTCGTTGACCTGATAACCGATGGGAAAGAAAGATTCTTGAGTGGCAGCCACGTACCGGAATACGTTGTTTTGGTAGGCCTCCCTAGGTGGACCGACGACATTGTGATTATCGCGGCAACCGGTGGATGCAAATGGATATCGTACAGTGTGGCGGTGTGGGAAGGCATTCGTTCAGTAGTGGACGTCTCGGGGCTAAATGGATATCGTACAGTGTGGCGGTGTGGGAAGGCATTCGTTCAGTAGTGGACGTCTCGGGGCTAAATGGATATCGTACAGTTTGGCGGTGTGGGAAGGCATTCGTTCAGTAGTGGACGTCTCGGGGCTAAATGGATATCGTACAGTTTGGCGGTGTGGGAAGGCATTCGATCAGTAGTGGACGTCTCGGGGCTAAATGGATATCGTACAGTGTGGCGGTGTGGGAAGGCATTCGTTCAGTAGTGGACGTCTCGGGGCTAAATGGATATCGTACAGTTTGGCGGTGTGGGAAGGCATTCGTTCAGTAGTGGACGTCTCTGGGCTGATGATGATGAATAAAATGTTGAACTCAAAAGTCCAACGTACAAAACTTAAATCCATTTATATTTTTTCATTTAGCACCACGGACTCCGGGATCCGTGCATAGAGAATATTATATTACTATGGGGCTATGCCTTTTGTCAAACTTAACAATTTTTATGTACTTAAGCATACTTTATTTAAGTTTTTGTATGGTAATACAACGAAAAAAGACTCACCAGATAATAAGAGAAAAAAAAACTAATACTTAACATAAAAAAATACGAATTTACAAAGGGAATCTAAGTAACACATAAGGAAATGTTTACTCTTATTGGCTTGCGCATACAGGGTTAGTTTTAATCAGTTAGCATCCTTTTAAGGACATATTTGACTATATAGACCAAGAGCGGCGTTTGCAGTTCTGCCGTTTTCTACTAGACGTAGATAATGACGAATTCCTGAAGACCATTCTCTGGACGGATGAATCTAAATTCACGAGGCATCTTTAACCAACATAATCTCCACAGATGGGAATCGCAAAATCCTCGCGCGACTAGAGAGACCTCACACCAACATAAGTTTTCGGTCAACGTATGGGCAGGTGTCATTGGGAGAGACCTCATAGGACCCCATTATCTCCCAGATAAACTGAATGGGGAAAGTTACCTAGAATTTTTAATGAATGATCTACCGGAATTAATGAGTGACCTGCCGATTTTTGAAGATGACCGGGCAGTTGTATTTCAACATGACGGCTGCCCGGCTCACTACCGGAACATAGTACGCGAGTACCTAGACAACGTTTTCCCCAATTCATGGATTGGGAGAGGTGGCCCATTTGAATGGCCCGCACGTTCCCCAAACCTAACACCGCTCGATTTATACTCGTATGTCTGGGGACGTGCTAAAGAGTTGGTGTACGTAGTAGAAATAAACACAAAAGAAGAATTGGTGACTAGAATTGGGGACGCTTTTTCAAAAATGAAAGTAGAGATGACGCTGGTCACGACTACAAAAGAAATACGCCGTAGATGCCGGGCGTGTATTCATAACAGAGGAGCTGTGTTCGAACAAGATTTAAATTAAATAAATAATTGTATTTATTTCTGTTGTTTGAATTTTCCCTTCTGCCTCATTTATTCAACAAGCTGCTAAGTATTATACCAATTTAGTATATCGTTGTAATAAGTGATAAATAGAGAAGTTTTTAAACGCATATTACCTCCAGATTTGCTAGTGTTTTTTTTTAGATCACTGTGAAAGTTGAACTTTGAGGTAAAATTTATTTCATTTTTTCACTCTAAGAGCTCTAAATCAGTCAAAAAATAAAATCAGTCTAAATCAGTTCAGCTCTGATTTGTATCCAATTTTGGTTTGCGTGGCCTGAAGATATATCAGAGACCAAACTCAAGTAAAAACATCCGGTCTTAAACAGATTTGACTAATGTTATGGTGGTAAATAGGTACAATTTCGGTGAAAACCGGAAAATTCACAAAATAATACCTTTAAAAAAAATGGGGGGTAGGTGTTTTTTTTTGGCCAACTCGTATTCTCCAAATGGGCCCCCAAACACGCCCAATTAGTTTGTCGGACCCTCTACCAAACACCCGGTATAGAGAGAGAGCTAGTTCCTCGGAGATGCTAAACGATTAGAAGACCGAGCAGTCCAGCTCCCGTCAAAATTTTAATAAAAAGCATGCTCTCCTGCAGCTTTTTTTTTTTATTTTTTTTCATACAGTCAAGTTACGAGACGAGCAAGACTTTCAGCTGATGGTAAGTGTCACGCCTGCCACTAACAGTACCAGTGCCAGAATTGTGAACTTGCGAACACAATCCTGCGCCGCACTGCACTGCGCTCGTCACCCTAAGATATTAGATGTTAAATCTCTTCATACCCAGTAATTTCTCTGGTAACATTGCCCTTAAAAACCGGAACACAGTAATGCTTGTACACTACTGCTTGGCGGTTGAATAACTGGCAAAGGTGTGGTAATTCCCCAGGCGGACTCTGCAGTAGGGTCCTGCCACTACAAAATAAATCTTATCGTAATAAATATATAATAATAATATTTCTAGGCAGAATTTTCATAGGCACACAATTACAACGATCCAAAGATGTACTCCTTACATGTTATACTTATATTACACATTCTTAAATGTTGCTCTAAAATAAAAGAAGGCGATTAACGTGAAATTTGTGGCCAATTTTGAAGGCTTTAGTTGGCAGATCTAAACTAAAATATCGCAGTCCCTTTTTTATCAGAAATTTTAGCTAAGGACAGCACTACTTTATTTAGTTAAGTTCTGTCAAATTTAAACCTTTAAAATCGACCACTTAATATATTGAATTTATATTATATTTTTCTCAATGGAGAAATCAGTCGAAACTATTCTTCATTCTTCTGTGGTAAACCAATCATTCATTTTTCAGTTGGGATTTTCATTTTATTTAGGTACCTGCTACCAACGTAGCTAAAATTAATCTAAAATATCCGATCACAAGCTGAGAATTAAGGCAAATTCTAACATCATTCATCATAAAGCCATTGCAATCTAATCTAAAATCAATTGCTTTCAGAAGTACCGAACTAGATAAGCACTTTAGTTCAAGTGTTCTAAAACAACGCACTTTGTCAAAGCTTAAAACAAATTTACTTAATTCTTGAATAGGTCGGTCAAACACTTTATGAAATCCTTTAGGATTACTAGAATAAAGTATTTTCACGCCGGTGGTGGCAATTCAGGTTCAATAATGTATGTACAAAGATGAATAAACTTCTTATATTTAGTGGGGACGTTGGGAACACCATTTATTCTCAACGTCCCCAGGAATAGGGACGTCTATGGGGACGTTGAAAAAAAGTATATTTTTTCGTATTATGTAAAATTATTTTAGTAAACATTGTTGTCAAATTTGAAGGCTTTAGTTGACAGTTCTAAATTAATTAAAATATTGCTGTCACTTTTTTACTAGGCATGTTAGCTAAGGGCAGCAATACTTTAGTTAGTTTAGTTCTGTCAAAACCTTCAAAATTGACCTTGTGAATTGACATTGTTTTGTTTCGGCTGTCATTGGATTCTTGATCCTTGACACTTGATCGAAGTAATTTTGTCATATTTTACTGCAATTCAACAATAATCATTGAATTAAATACAACTCACTGGTTTGAAACGACTTGTGAGATAGTGATCTATGGATATTTTACTTTTGATATAATGTTACGATAGAAATAAAATTCATGAGCTGCACAAATATTTATCTGTAGAAATAATATCTGTTTACATATTGTTATTGTGATATAATATTGGTTAGAATCAATAATTAATAATTATAAATTAAATTCTTATAAGTACTTAAAAGGTCGTTTCATCCGAAAACGCAGCAGTGCCTTTTTGGCGAAGCTCTAAAAAGTAAGTAACGCATATTACAAGGTAAGGTTAGATTGGAAGTAGCGGCCTTATTTAAAAACGCCGCTTAAACTTAGTCACTGGTTTAACTTTTCTGTCTTGTTCTTGCACGAGACACCTCACATCAGAGGGAAGTTGAGAGACCATCTTAAGCAGTGATTAACGGTTGAGGAAGTTTTTTAAGTAAGACTGTAAGACAACAAAACGCGCGAGCCGAGCGAGCGAAGCGAGCGTGCTGCCACAGCGGCCAGGCTATGGTGCATTAGGTCGCTTAGTTTAGGCCCTTTTATTGTGTTAAAGTAGTACGGTAGTAGTAGCTACATACCACACAAATCACATCATATTATTAATATTATTATATATGCGAAAGTTTTGTCGGTGTGTGTGTATATGAATGTTATTACTCTTCACGCCAAAACGACTAAATGGATTTGGATGTAACTCGGAATGGAGATAACTTATTTCCAGAATACCATATAGGTTACTATTTTTCATCATCATCACGCGAATAAAACGGCTATATAGCATTTCCCCTAATTGACCCTGAATTTTTGGACTTTACTTGAAAACGCCACTATAAGTTAAATGACGTTAATTTATTTAGCGCAGAAGTTAAGTGACCTCTGTTAACTTCCAAAGACGTCCGCTGCTGAACGGAGGCCTCCCCTTTAGACCGCCACACTGTACGACAACCTGCCATTTGCATCCACCGGTTGCCCGTGACTTTTGCAATGTCGTCGGTCTACCTAGTGGGAGGCCTTTCTACGCTGCTGTCTTTCGCGGTCGCCACTCAAGAACCTTTCTTCCCATCGGTTGTCAGTTCTTCGAGCGATGTGGCCTGCCCAACCGTTTTAAGTAAGACCCTTAATCTCTATAAATATTAAATATAATGGTTCCTGTAAGATTGCGACTAAACCCACTGGGTGCCATTATTAAGTAATATTTCTTATAAATAACTTATTTAATACATAAACCAACACAAGTAGCCATTAATTTATTTTAATCGCACGCCATCCGTCACGTGAATTCACGTGGTCCTGTGGCTATTTACAATCGGCGACACGACTAATAACATCACGACATTATTGTATGTACGATAGTTGACACGATATATACCTACTATACAACTACAACTATACGGGTTTTTTTCATCCATTTGATGTGAATAATTAAATTAAATGTAATTTAAAGACTCCCAATAATTAATATAATTAAATTAGGGACTTTTGGCCAAGTCACAAAGCTGCGGGAAAGCGGCTCGGGATGGTACGGATTTTATTGTAAAGTTAGTTTAAAAAAAACAAGAAATATGCAACATTCAACACATAAACCGGACGCGACCGCCGCTTTTTGTATGGCCCATCCAGTACCGAGCTGCGTCGTGGCGCTCTACCGTGCCCTGTGTGACTCGACTATAAATGGCTATAAAAGTATCTACCTGCTTGTCCAAAGAAAAGGAATGCGCGTCTGCACAGATCATAGGAACCGGGTTTAAAATATCAAACTAAAAACATACAAACTTAGAATTATTTTAGACATTTATTGACTTATGCTAAAATTATAAAACAAAATTGGTTATGTAAGATGAAAATTCACAGTTAATTCAGAGTCTAGAGCTCAATAAATAAAAATAGAATATAGTTCTATTTTTATTTACCTTGAAATTGTTGCAAAACGAGCTGCCAAAAATTAAAAATAAACGAATAAATATCGATGAATATCGGGAGCTCGTTTCACAACATAATCATGTAAAAAACAATCGTATTAGGTCAAAAAAATGTTTTACAGTTAATCATTATAAACACATTAAATCATTATCCGAATCATTCTTCCGACGCTTATTAAATTTGCAGTTGATTTATAAATGGACGAAGTTTTTTGGGTAGATATCGCTGTATGTTGCTTTCGTTATAAATGTATCGTGTCGCTGCCAATGTCGGCGATTGTAAACCCAAACCATACGGGCCCTATCAATCATGTAACACATTCGTCGAACGGCCGATTACTCTCGAACGATCACTTTCGAGCTGAATTAATGCGTCTTCTTTACTTGGAAATAAGCTCTGATAAAATCGTGGCTGGTGGAATTTTCCTTCACATAGGCATTTAGGATTTCTAACGCAAAGGTGTCACCCTGAATTCTGTTACTGGATCAATGCTGCCACCAACGTTTATCACGTTTATTGCCCTGCTGCGTTCAATAATTATAATACTCTAAGCTAAAACAGTACCCAGGTGTTCCACACTTGATTACCATCTCGAAATTTCAAAAATCATTGCAAACAGCTGGATAAAAAAAACATAATCAGCCTTTTTAAATTTCCATTGCTGGACTTAGGCAGTTGGGCCTGAGGGCGATTGAGATATTGATATTGATATTGATTGATTGATTGATATCCACCACGCTACCCCAGTTGCGGGTTGGTGGATTCACAATTTCACATACGCCATTGAAATTATTCTCCGGCACAATAAGTAAGTAAGTAAGTTCGTATAGGCTGAGTGGCCAGCCCTAGAGTAGAGAGCCCTGTCAGAGTTAATGTGCCGCCCGACATGGCTGACGGTTGTTGTTATAGAAACTAGAACAAACAACCGGGACCAACAATTTAACGTGTCATCCGACCCACGGTAGCGCTCAGAAATAAATGCCGCTCACGGTCACCCATCCGAAGACTGACCGGACCGTCCGTTGCTTAACATCAGTAATCGTTTAGAATCACCTAGACAAGCTACGCCACGAGCGCTACTCGCTCCGGTACAATGTCAGTGCTCTGATGAATTATTAGGCAACGGAACAGATAGATACAAAGATGAGACTAAAGATTGACACTTTCTTCATTCCGGACCCAAGGCACCCCAAAATTGGAGGACACTCCGGTGATGTATACCTACATACTCCACAAATTATTAAATGTTAAATTATTAAATTATTTTTTGTTGATTTTGATTAGTGTTTGGTTTTATTTTGGTTTCTGTTTACAAGCACGCTTTGTCATCTATTAAAGTTACAGTACATTAATCAAATAAATACGTATATAGAAGCCTAGAAACGTTCCAACGTAAGGGCGTTCACGACACATTAGATTTACGAAGCAATAAAAAGAAAGACCAACTGTTAACCACGTCGCACCGTCTCGTCAAGTCGGAGAGGTCAGTGTTATTTTGGGGCCCGCGATCTACAACCTGACCTGGGAGGACGGGCAGCAGCGTCCTTTTGGTTAACGGTGGTGAGCATTCTGCGATCCCCAAGCCGCCTGCCAAGACTGGGAATCATGGCAACACCCCTCTATTAAGGGGGAGGCTTTCGTCCAGCAGTGGACGTGTTATGGCTGATGACGATCTACAAGCACATACCAGCCTCCATTCGGGATGCTCCTTCCACCGCGTGCTTCAAAACCAAGCTGAGAGCGGGGTTACAAGACAATTTGTTTTATGACATTGAAGCTTATTTTCAAATAAGAGATTATTAACGTATTTTAATAATTATTTCATTTATGAAGTGTTTTTTAGTGACATACTGAAATTTGACGTGTAACTTTGGTGTTTATCAATAAACTATTGTATTGTATTGTATTGTATAGCTCCAATACACAAGTCAAGTGAGGGCCCAAAAATAAACAAGACCTAAAATAAACAAACCATGTGAGTGTGAAGGTGTATGCAAAGGAACTGTTGAGCAATGTTACAGGAGATAAATGAGTCAACACTTCACTCGTAAGCTAAAACTATGCATCACAGGCTTTTACGAGCTTTCATTTGACAGTAGAGAGTGGTGGTTAAATAAATCGAATAATTGTAGTGATATTCGAAAAATACTAAAACATCGAATTTCCATATCACTGTATTTTTTGCATCCGTGGTAAGTATTTATAAAAATATTGAAGTCGGATGAGGAAATAATACAAAAAGGACGAGTTAAGAGTTATAAAATGATAAAATTGCTGTAGGATGACTTCAGAGTAGAAAACGGTTGAGTTAAGAAAAAATAATACGACGGATGAGATACGTCATAGGATGAGTGAGGAACAATCCCTTTAATCGAATGTCTTTTTGTCGCTTGTCTGAGTGACGTACGAGTATAAGTCATTTTTGGCGTATAAGACTTATAAATATATGCCATATCCGCCTCTTATGTGATATTAAATTATCATTTTTTATTAATTAATCGAACGTCCATGGTTTTATTCAAATAACACGTCATTTGCGTGGTAAATATTCTTTCGAATGCGTCAACTAGATAAAATGGAGTGGCCAAAAATCGACAATCATTATGGTGATGGTGGTAATGGTGATATCCGAATAAAACTTTACTAATCGAATGACTGCAATGAGTGACAATGGGCAGGCCACATCGCTCGAAGAACTGACAACCGATGGGGAAGAAAGGTTCTTGAGTGGCGACCGCGAACCGGAAGACGCAGCCCACTAGGTGGACCGACGACATTGTAAAAGTCGCGGGCAACCGGTGGATGCAAATGGCAGGTTGTCGTACAGTGTGGCGGTCTAAGGGGGAGGCCTTCGTTCAGCAGTGGACGTCTCCGGGCTGATGATGAATCGAATGACTATTATGCTATTCGAATAAAACAAAAATGTGGCAAAACCACGTTAGTTTTCATAGTAAGTCACGTCACATTCACGTTTTCACGTTTTCACGTTAGTCTCGTTAGTTTTGGTAGTTTTTTAAGTACTACTTATTGACATTTCACCTTTTTCTACCTAGACAATATGAAGTGAGCCACTAATCTCTACACTCGATTGTCGTGAGTAAATTTTAATGACAACGATAGAAAATGGAGGAGTTCTATGTTCAACTGTACCTAGTTACATACTATGTTTTTTTTAATGTATGTTCATCGATTTCTCCGTCAATTGTGGACCTTTTTAGTTTTTTTTTTGTTTAGTAGATGATACGTCAGAGGTGGTCCCATATTGTATCGAAATCGGTTCAGTAGTTTGGTTCTTAAATCAAAATTACTTGTTATTGTTTTTTTTTAAGCGTGTTATAGTGGTAATATTACCAAAAGAATATAACATTATTTTAGTTGTATCCTTTACATAATTTATGAAGGATACATAAACTTCGTTAGAACATTTATAAACCAAAAGATCAATAAAATAAGTAAACATATTTTAGTATTCGAATAATTACCAAATAGCACTAGCCACAATATTATTTTAGGATAACAAATTGGGTATAGACTAATATTTTCAGATATTTCGTTCACCTTTTCGATAACAGTACCCAATTGCTCGATCAGTTTAATGCCCAGTATCGATTGAGTTAAGTATAAAAAATATCTTTCGAATTAAATAGGAAAGCATTAAATTTTTCTCATCTCTAATCTTTACATCTCTTGCTTTTACGTCTAACCTTTTACGAATAATTTTACTGCGACATGTTATAGCTTAGTGCCCGGTGACTTTGTCGCAGACAATAAATCTAAGGGTAACAGTTTTTTCATTATTACGCGGATCGTAATTTTTTTAGCACGAAAAGATATAAATATCGTGAAAATAATATTGACGCTCAATAATCTGTAAGTATTACTTATTTTTTTCAGCTTATTCTCAACACAGATTACTTTTTCAACCGACTTCAAAAAAGGAGGTTCTCAATTCGACTGTATGTTTTTGTATGTATGTTACGCGATTACTCCGCCAATTATGAATAGATTTTGATGTTTTTATTTTTTTCGTAGGTTATGCTTCAGATGTGGTTCCATATACATTTTATCAAAATCGGTTCAGTAGTTTGGTTTTTAAATTAAAATTACTGGAATAAATCAAAATATCTGGAAAATATGAAGATGTCACCCAGGTAGCCGAATTTGAAGTCGGTCGTTTTTTTAAAAAAAGCTCATTATAGTAATTATGTACCTATTTTAGTCTGTAAGGTATCTATTATATGGGCCCGTGTTTTTTAAGTAACTCCTGTTGCCTAAAATAAATGATTATTTTTATTTATGGCAATGTGTCAGTTTCAAAATAAGGGAAGTTTGGCTTTAGATTTTTCGTAATATAAATTGTAATTAAATTATAGTTATATTTTTGCCTTGCTGATGTTACAATAGTACATTATGATACAAATGTGCTATGTTGGTCATTACACTAGAGGCGGCATTATGCGCGCGAGCCGCAGGCGAGCGCGATAAGGAAACCGAGAGCGTAATGACTAACATAGCACAAGAGTTCCATACGACTGTTTTCATCACACTTGCGAAGATAAAACAAATTTTTTTTGATGATATTGATTATTATCAAAAAAAGTTTGTTTGATAAAAGAAAAACTTGTAATTTGGACTTGGAAGTAAGTTTAGTGAGTTCTCTTAGGGACAGAAATTTCAGACTTCTAGCTTTACCCAGATAAAAGATACAGGGGGCTTAAAAGTGCCGCGAATTACTTAGAGAAAGGGGTGGTAAGTATGGCGTGCGCTGTGAGGCTGACTGGACTTCGGGGGCACTTTCGTGCCCCCAATATAGAATCATAAAAATATTCTTAACTAGTAGTAAAAAATCGTTTTAGATAACAACAAAAATGCACGCGTGGTGCACATAGATCTAGTTAGAAAAACTTTATAAGAGTGCGACCAATGCCAACATTAAGTAAAAGGTGTATTTTTAAACACATACTTTAATGATTATAAACGTAAATGGTCAATTAAAAAAAACTACAGGCAGGGAAAACTTGTAGAAGCCGAGTAATCGGATAGAATTTTGGTAAATAATCTAGTTTATAATATTTTTTACAAATTTCGAACATAAATGCGGTTATGATAGAATCTCTTCTTGTTTATGCTGCACCTCTCCTTATAACTTCGCCTATAGGTAAATCAATTTGGTTGGTACTACGGAATGTTTCTTCCAATGTTATCAGAAACGCATTAGTATCCACAGCTACACTTCTCCTGCCAATTTGTTTCTACTCTGGTAAACCTCTAACCTCTCATATATCAGTGGTACCGTGTACAGATATCATTAACTAAACAGAGGGACAACTCAAAATAAATTAAAATTATGTATTTTTTTCTAACCGTTACAGGCGATGAATCAGACACCCCGGCATACAATTTTTTTCTGAAGAAATATAAAGCTATTTTGGTAATTAGGTAGCTAACAACCTGTACCTTCACACACACACTTTGTGTACCTGTACATGAAAACTTAGAAGGTACATTAGTGACCTGTACATGAGCACTTAGAAGGTACACTAGTGTACCTGTACATGAGAACTTAGAAGGTTGTTAGCTACCTAATTACCAAAATAGCTTTGTATTTCTGTCAGTTTTTTTTTATTAAACAACTTTTATATGACTTTTGAAATTTGTAAGAGGGGAAAAATTGCTTTTCAAATGAACTGTTCGCTGATCCTCGGCAAAATGCTACGGCTGATATAAATGCAGTAGTTAATTTCGAGAGGCCGTTAGAAGAAAAAATGTGTTTATACTAAGCATGCGTTTGACCACAATCCGGCATAATGGAAAGTTATATTCACAACATGTGAATATCACGGTCGGGAAGACATCTTTTTAATCCGTTCGCTTAATATTTTACTCAGTTTCTGTGATCATACTTGAAGTTACGTGAGAATAATAAAAAGAAAACAAATAAATGTTAGTTTCCACACACAAACAACAAAAAAATATATTACTAAAATGTAAGTAAGTTCGTATAGGCTGAGTGGCCTGCCCTAGTGTCAGAGTTAATGTGCCACCCGAAGGCTTCTGACATGGCTGACAGTTGTTGTTATAGAAACTAGAACAAACAACCGGGACCAACAATTTGACGTGTCATCTGATCCACGGTAGCGCTCAGAAATAAATGCTACTCACGGTCACCCATCCGCAGACTGACCGGACCGTCCGTTGCTTAACATCGGTGATCGTTTAGAATCACCTAGACAAGCTACGCCACGAGAGCTACTTTTTATTATTTATTACTGAACGACCAGATATTCGTGTCCAAAGCGGCACCTTTACTTGGTGAATATTCCCCACATACACACAAAGCGCGTTGATTCCAAGTTTTTTTGTTCACTCCGCGAGGATGTGGAACTCTCTGTCAAGACTGTGTTTCCCGAAAAATACAATATTAAGGTGTCTTCAAATCCATAGTAAACTGGTTCCTTCTTGGTAAGTATGCTTCATTAGATTAAATCGTTGCTTAAACATCAGGCAGGATGAAGAAATAAATGGCATAACTACGCTACGTACATTTTGAATTTTGAATTTTTGAAGTTTTCCTTTTAACATTTTCTTATCTGTATCTATACGTTTGTATGTATATTGTGATTTACGAGCGTGACTTTTACGTATTGCTTTTGTTTACGTGAGGGCTTCTTGTAGCCCCCTTTTATGTATCTTAGTATTGGTTAGTCGTTATAACAAGTGACAAATGAAAATGTTAAAACTTACTACTTAGATGGGCTGGCAAAACAAGCGCGCGATTATAGTACTTATGCCTTGGTTCACCATAATTTCTAGCTCCGATCCGACCACTCCTAGCAACACGAAGTATTCCGTTTTTGGTATAGGCGCCGGGTACCAGAGGCACACAAACACGCACCGACCTCGCCGGCGAGGTCGAGGACTCCCCAGATCTGTCAGACGATCGGTTAGATTCTCTCCAAATAGTCAACCAGATCAACCTACTAGGGCCCCAGGGCATACCCCTTCTGGGGTGCCAGGGCAAGTCTGACCCCACTCCCGGCGACGGTCAATCCGAGGCTCGTACCGTCTGAGGTGCCCTTAAGCTAGTCGCCTTTAACCTAAACTAGGCCGAGCACTATTTGCGCTTGCCTAAAGTCCGGTGACGCTGTAGAGGCCATCTGAGGCCAAAAGCATCAGTCATTCATAAAAATAAAAAAAACAATTTCTAGTATGAAATATTTATACTCACCTAGTTGTCGCTGTTGGCTTGTATGACACTTTTCTCAAAGATAAGGAAAATTTTCACGTAAAATAGGTATAAATATTTTATAAAGAATAATTTTCACATTTTCTACCTAAGTACTAAAAAACAGGTTTCCAGAGATTATTGTTGTATAGTAGTAAGTTCTTTCTACATATCTAGCTTGTTTTTTTCTATAGACTACATTTTTATCTAACTTTAGGTAAGATGTGATTAAATGCAAGCCTATTTAGAATAATAATAAATTAAGAAGTTTTCTCGATCAAGACACTTTACAATAAAACTAATTCAAAAACGGTTCTTCTGTTTGACAGATACGATGCCACGGACAGATGCATAGATTTATCTATTTGCATCAGAGTTAGTAAAAATAAGTAAATTTAAGTATTTTTACTATAGCTCAAATTTTTTTTAAAGCTCATAATACTCAAAGCACTTTAGGAACATATACCATCCATACTCGAATACCGATTGCCAAAAGTTAACCTACTAGGTCAGAGTTAATAAAAATAAGTAAATTTAAGTATTTTAAAACTGATTAATAGTAGATTATGCACGGATGATATGTAGGGAATAAAGCAGTGTCTTTCGTCGCGGGCGACTATTGAACCCTGAGCGTAACGAGGGAGTCTAGAGTTATAATGAGTTCTGAGTGAAGCGAGGGTCAAGCTGCCCAAGACGAAGACAGGCTTTATTCTAGAGGAGCATATTCTACTTTTCACACCTTCTGCGAGACAATAAAAAGACAGGGGCTCCATAAATTAAAATTCACTGACTATCATAGGACCAAACACCGTCTTTTGTTTCACATACTTTGTAAGCGCACCTTTTTTTTTGAGTTCTGCTTATGGTGGCCAGTTCGATTTTCGAACAAACCTCTTTACAATGCCATATGGGCATTTTTTTACTTAGAGTTTTCCACGAGTTTCCACACGAATTTGACGTTCCAAATTCAAATCACTTTATTCCTTAGGGAGTTTCATACCACTTTATATACCTTAAGAGATAATGCTTTACTTTACGTTAAGGTTGCATGATATTATGTAATTGGACGTTGTCGAGCAGGTGGTGTGAAAAATGTTTAAAGGTCATACTCAGTTACTTACTTAAATCACTTACTACCTTAGGAACATAGAGTACCTTACTCCAAGTTCTGAACCGATAGCCAGAAGCTATACCTACTAGGTCAAAAGTCAGAAATGGAGGTAAGCGTCGTTTTTATGACCTTTACTGACATAAATCACTTACTTACCTACTCGGGAGAATCATGGGAGCATCCCTCCGGAATATCACATGAATCTAATAGACATGCTGTGTATGGGGGTTATTACAATAAAGCGGCCTATACACATATATGCGCTTCAGTTGTGCGGTATTGTTTTTTTTTTAGTACGTTCAAGTGACGAGAAAGACGTTCGCCTGGTGGTAAGCTACACGCCTGCCACTAATAGTAGTAGCAGTGCCAGGATTGTGAACTTGCGAACACAATCCTGTGCCGCACTGCACTGCGCTCGTCACCCTGAGATATAAGATGTTAAATCTCTTCATACCCAGTAATTTCTCTGGTAACGTTGCCCTTCAAACCGGAACACAGTAATGCTTACACGCTACTGATTGGCGGTTGAATAACTGGCAAAGATGTGGTACTTCCCCAGGCGGACTCTGCAGTAGTCCTACCACTACAAAACCACTACTGTTTTAATGATTTAAGTATTCAAAATTAATTCTATGTCGTGGTCACTGTAATAGCCTAATAAAGTCAAGGGAATATACATGTGGTTCAATAATTAAAAATAATAGGATAAGTGGAGAGTTTAACTGAATCTGATGTTTACACCGAAAAAATAATTGAAATCGGCTTGTAAAGTTCTGAAATATAAGCGTTGAAAGTATTTGGGATGGAGTCCTTTTCTAGCAAAACACGCGGTAGTATAGAATTTGTTTGGAATCGTGGACTTTGACGTCATTAGCTACTATAGTGCCCTCCCTGTCTATTAACATGAAACTAAAATGTTTATAACTTCGTTACTTATGCACATATTAAAATTTTATTTTCGATGATTTATTTTATTGCGAGTCAGTTTTTTTATGAGTCAATAAATAAACGTGCATATTCCCTATTGGGAGGCCGCTTGATTTAAAATCGTGGGGTCGTGGATACAAACCCGGGCCAATACCAATGATTTATAAATCTATCTCTATCTCGAAATACGAAAATTGCCAAATTTCGATCACATTCGGTCTCGAAAGATTTAGCACCTCTTTCTCATTGACGTCTTGACTCTTGACATAGTACTTTATGTTTTTTGTTGTAGTACCTACTATACAATAATGCGTCCATATAAGTAGGTGCCTGTAACATGCATAAATGCCTAGTTTATTCGATTCGTATACAGGGGTTGACATAATAATAAATAAATAAATAAATAATAGGCGCGCTGCTAAGATATCCCGGATTATTTTCCGGATATAAACGTCGCCGGTTCTAAACTATTTTATCGAAATCCGTTGTTCAGACATCATTTATACACCGACAACTTACAGCTTTGAAGATTTATTACCTAACTATAACACAACATAAAATACCTCGCAAATAAATAAATCAAATATAATATTAAATTAAAAAGCCCTTTTAAAAACATCAACGAGTTTTAATGTGCTAATTCCCATATTAATACATACTAATTATTATAATATGAATAACCGAACCGAAATAATATGAACCGGAAGACGCAGCGTAGGAAGACTCCCACTAGGTGGACCGACGACATTGTCAAAGTCGAGGGCAACCGGTGGATCCAAATGGCAGGTTGTCGTACAGTGTGGTGGTCTAAGGCCTTCGTTCAGCAGTGGACGTCTCCGGGCTGATGATGATGATGATGATAATATGAATATATTTGTGAAATAAATGAAATATAGAGCTACGATGCCACAGACACACACAAAAAAACTTTGCGATTTGCATCATGTATTAAACAATAATATTTCTATTGTCCATGTCTAGAACGCTTTATACTATATGCTATCTATGATTTTCCTTCGACGTGAAGGTTGATAATATAATAATAAATGTCGCTAAGATAACCCGGATTATGTCCCGGATATAAACGTCGCCGGTTATAAGAAAACTTAGCGACTTTCCTTTGTCCAATCATCTGAAAGTATTCAATGAAAGCCAGAAAATGTTTTTCTTGTTTGCGGCTCGCAAATGAACGGTTGATTTAATATCCAGCAAAGCGCGTATATCAGTATTTTTTTATTATTTTACGTTAAGCCAGATGCTAAAAATATTGTAGTATACAGTTTAAATATTTTAGTAAAATGTTGGGCGTATCCAGATTTTTAAGCCTATATTATTGTACTCGCTCGAAGAACAGATAGCCGATTGGAAGAATGGTTCTAGATTGGAGACCACGAACCGGAAGACGCAGCGTGGGTAGGTCGCACTAAGTGGACCGACGACATTGTGAAAGTCGCGGGCAACCGGTGGATGCAAATGGCAGGTTGTCGTACAGTGTGGCGATCTAAGGGGGAGGCCTTCGTTCGGCAGTAGACGTCTTCGGTCAGATAGTGATAATTTTTGTACTTGTCATTGAACAAATTTTACGATGGGACCTAGAATTTGCAAAAGAAAAATCAGTTGATCCATAGAAAAATTACATTCATCTTCATGAAAACCTTCAGTAACTTTGTGTCTGGCTATATTTTCAATCTTTTCATTTTCCCAACAGTAAACTAAGTAAACTAATAGATATAAAAAACAAACTCATGCTATTTTCAAGGCAAAAACATACGACGAAATTACGCTTCATCGAGGTAAGAAAACATGACTTTTCATTTACGCTAACTGAAAAATGGAACATGATCGAATAATTAAAGAGTAAAATCCTGAAACTCCAAACGAAAAATGGAAAATTGAGAGCGTGAAAAATAATTCTAAAGTCTCACTAAGCAAAATGTCGGTGGAATTTCGGGGACAGTTATAGGAAAGTCACAGAGTGCTAGAAAAAGAAAAACTGAAGCGACAGCAAAAAGCACTAAGAGGTCCTCGAAATTATTTTCGATCGAGAGAGAAGAGTAGAGACATTCGTTGTTTTTTTCGTTACCTATTTTTCGTCGTAAGTGTGGTGAAGCTTAGATAAATAATTAGTAAAATTTAAAAGATTAATTTTGAAGATACGGGACCATCTCCGATAACTTTTACCTCCGTCACAGAAGAAATAATAGTACTATCCTCCGTTTACTGAAAAGTTAAAGGAAATGGAAATTTCGTTTACTTTTCTTTTTTTTCCACTTATTTTAATTTCAATACCAAACTACTGAGCCGATTTTGATGAAAGTATATGAGACTAATCTGACATTATACTGTCAGATTTGTCTCATATAATTGTCTATATCTCTCTATCAAATAAAAAATATATTCAATCCGGTTAATAAATGACGGAGTCATGAGGTAACAAACTTTAAAAAAAACATACTACCGAATTATTTTATCTGCGATAATGTTGACGGTTCCACACATAATTTTAGCCTAAAAACTTTTCTGTATACAAATAATAATAAATAAATAAATACTGACGGACAATTTTTACACAGCGCCATCTAGCCCCAAACTAAGCAAAGCTTGTAATATGGACACTAGATAGCGGATAGAATACTTGAATACTATTTTTTCGTAAATATATACTACACCCAGACACAGCCCAAACATCTATGTTCGTCACATATATGCTTGTCCTGGGTGGGGATCGAACCCACGCCCTACAGCTTCGAAGGCAGACATGCTAGCAACTGAGCTATAAGGCAGTCGTTAGTGTCGTTATACAGGGTTAATAGTAATAAAAAAATATTTAGGGGGATATTCTGTACATAAAAACAAACAACTTTTACTAAAGGGTCAACATTGAAATTGCGAAAGAAATATCAGCTGTTCCATACAAAAAGTTCATTAACCTTGCTCAAATGATTACGACTTACCCTGTATATAATTAATAAATACAGATCTCTTCCTTTATTTACTTGTTCTTGCTCAAGTGTTCTGCAAACTCCGTCGTGTCCTTCCGTGATGCAAACAATGATACCAAAACTTGTTGACGAAATCAAGGAAAAGTGATACATTTTCTGCCAGTCGTGTACAAACCAACAAACCTTCACGATGTTAAAATAAATACAAATACGCATGAACTCGTTCTTGTGTTTGGATTTATATTATACCAGCTGCGCCCCGCGGTTTCACCCACATGATTACGAAAAACGTTGTTTCTTGTTTTTGTAGTGGTGGGACTCTACTGCCAAGAAGTAGTGTGCAAGCATTACTGTGTTCCGGTTTGAAGGGCAATGTTACCAGATAAATTACTGGGTATGAAGAGATTTAACATCTAATATCTCAGGGTGACGAGCGCAGTGCACAATTCTGGCACTGCTACTACTGTTAGCGGCAGGCGTGACGCTTTGCATCAGGCGAACGTCTCGCTCGTCTCATCACTTGAACGTATAAAAAGAAAAAAGTTATCTCAATTCCGAATTTGATCCAAATCCTTAGCCGTTTCAATGTGAAGGACAAAGATACATACAAACGGACATACATACACACACCGACAAACTGTCGCATTAATAATGTATGATTAGTGTGTTATTTAATATGCCTTGTTCTCAAGTAAGTCAATGTACAATGGTTTAATAGTATGCTGAACAGCTACTGAAGGAGATTAACCCGATGTCCAGCTACTTAGTGCCATTATTCCCGCCTTAGCATGCAAATCCAGGTAATTTGTAGTACGGATTTGGTCGTAAGCTCAAACACGGTCCGCTTAATTAAATATAGATGTTAGATATAAATCATAGACATGTTAGGAAAAGACAGGATGGCCATGTAACTAAATATACCCTTCAAGAGCTTTAGAAATGATGGTAAGCGGTACATATAACCGAGCGGAGCATCGTATCATCAGCCAAAAGACATCCACTGCTGAACGAAGGCCTCCCCCTTAGACCACCCTATACAACAACAAGCCATTTGCATCCACCGATTGTCCGTGACTCTCTCGGTTAACGGTGGTGAGTATTCTGCGATCCCCAAGCCACAACCCCTTTATGGCAACCCCTCCCTATTAAAGGGGAGGCCTTCGTCCGGCAGTAGACGTCTTATGGCTGATGATAAATCCTACGTCACACTGAATACAGGTTCTTTACCTCGAGGTCTGTAACATGTCTGACGAAAAAGTAGTCATATCTACCTACCTCTATACTTTGCGAGGAATTTTAAGATCCACCAAAAAGGATATTTTAGGCCATACCTGACCGACCGAGTTTCATCGAAGAACCGTAACATCTGTCGCCCGAAATACAAATAAATCTTTACTAGCTGATTTACATAACCCGCAAAACCTACACAGTAGGCCTTAGTAGGTCAAAGTTAGCTGGTAGGTGTTCGATTTTGATGAGACCATACCTTTATTATTTTATTTATTATATATAGATGGGTTTCTTTTGCTGAGTTAATTACCTATTTTTCCTCCCCATATTCAAAATCAACTCTACATAATATTTTAATATAACAAAATAAAATAAATAATTAAAAAAAACTAATATATTGAAAATACCATATCTTATTTTAAGAAAACTATCCAAATACCAATTTTCATTGCTATTAATACAATAACAAAGAATGTTCCATACAAAATTTAATCCACCCTTTCACTCCCTAAGGGGTCGAATTTCGAAAAAAGATTGCTTAGTACATCTTTACGCATCAAGACAAATACACCCTCTAAATTTCAAGTCTGTACGACAAGCGGTTTAGGCTTAGTCATCCCAGTAAAAAAAACAGCATTTAAAATTTTAAATAAACTATCCAAATACAAATTTTCATCGCTATAACGTCAAACACAATGAACTCCCATACAAAGATTCATCCGCCTTTTCACTCCCTAAGGAGTCGAATATCGCAAAAAAGATTGGTTAGTACACCTTTACGCATCAAGACAAATACACCCTCGAAATTGCAAGTCTGTACGACTAGCGGTTTAGGCTGTGCGTTGTCTGTCAGTCAGTCAGTCAGAACATTGATTCTTATAGTATAGAAGATACATATCATACCTACGGGCCTACCCACATTTAGCTTAGCATAGAATAATCAGCCCTTAGTATATTCGGACACGAAAAAAATACTTTAACCTCATTTTTGTACAAAAGTTTATTTCATTATTCATATTTAAAAAAAGACTAAGCAGTTGCTCGAAAAACTATATACCTAATATTTGTTTACAAACGCTACAACCTCAATTTTTTTTATAAAAGTCAATTTCAAACATTATGTAAAAAAAACGATTGAGTTTATGTACGAGTATAACTAATATCGATGCTCTTTATACATATATAAGTTGAGTACGGTTATAATTGGACTTTAGGTTCCCAGTGCTCTAATTACCATGTTATTTTCTTAATATAAGAAAGCATTTATTATGTAACTGTACCTTTTCAATAAAATAAAATAAATACACTACGTATATACCTACCTACTTGAAAAACAACATTTTATTGTTTAAAAAATGCTCCAACCACAAAAATCTTTATGAAAGTCTATTTCTATACTCATGTTGCCAAGCCGTTACGAAGCCGTTCCTAACAAGCTTCAATAGCAATTTCATTTTTCAGAGTACAGCTACCATTTTAAAGATTTTTTCCTGTTTTAATAAAAACATGAAGCGATTCGGCTGCATTCTCAATTTCAATAAATTCTATCATACATTTTCTGAGAAAAAGAGATCTAGTTATATCAGAGTTTCTTATTATAGCAAGACAATTTGTAGTAAAATATGAATTGATTGACTTAAATGTAAGGTAAGGGCACATCATCGGATCGGTCACCGATTGATGCCATTGGTTGATGGCAGAATGAGATGAGTCAACAACGTTCGACAGTTCCAACTATACCAATTCCTTATATATTTTTTTAATGTATTCTGCTGTTGGTTTCCGCTCCGACGGGCTCTACAGTCTACAGCGTCAGCAGAAGTTCTAAACCGATCTGCTCGGTTGGTCGATGCTCGATTATTTGTCTTTAGTCGACGGTTGTTCGACGAACGATCGATGATCGAGGCGATGGGAGGCTGATTAGTCTGAGCTGCCACATCAACGATGTCATCGTTCGGCAATAGATTTCGGCAATAGATCGGATATTTAGCCTGAGCTACCACATCTACGATGTCATTGTTCGGCAATAGATTTCGGCAATAGATCGGCTGTTTAGCCTGAGCTACCACATCAACGATGTCATCGTTCGGCTGTCGATCAGTTGATGTGGATACACCCTAACAATTTATCAGTAAATAAATGGTGTTAAGCTATTGAAAACAAAATTGATCCAATATTAAACGATAGAGTAAGCCCGTGTAAAATCACCAGTGATGTTGGATAAAAATATTGTTGTACATTAAGTAAAAATAATAATTTAAAAAAAACTGTCTTAATTGACTTTTTTCCAGGACCAGCTGCGCACTGCGGTTTTACTCGCGTGATGTTGAATAAGGGATCCTTTTATTTCGCATATTGTTTTAATTCCTAATTTACTTTGGAATATTGAGTGTGGCATAATTTGTTTATGTAATATTACTTTTGCTAATTAATTTATTGGTAAACTGTATATCAAGGCATAATTTTTCCTTCGGACTATTTGTGATTCGCAAAAGCATCGCTATATATATATAATTGCTAAAGGACAATTGGGTCATTCCACAACGATTGAACCACAACTTTCTTAGTGGATTTAAATACGCTATCTAATTTCTCTCCAGACGTAACTACGCAGGTTTCCTCACGGTGTTTTCCATCACCCAAAAGCCAGTGGTATAAAAATCCATACATAATAATATGTTCATTGACTCGGGATTTGAACCCGTGACCTCACGATATCACGTTGAGCGGTCTCTCAATTAGCCTACCTCGGCTTGCATATTGAAAATAGCTTAACAATAAAAAATATATAATTCTGCCTATTCACATTTTTCCAAACAACAACACCTTAGCCGTAATAACAAGGGTCTTTTTCAACCTGTCGGATATAACGATCTTCCCAGAGAATAAAATTTATTAACATCATACATAATCCCGATTCGGTAAGGAAATGTTAACAAAATAGAAATTGTGGGTGTTTTATGAATAAATTACTTGTAAAATGTCTAAGGTACAGAGTAGATTACATGAAATTGAGAGTAATGGTGGGGGAAACCCACTGAAGAGAGAAGCGAATAGAACTGAAATGTGACGGGCCGCGCTAGCCGGCATTAACTAAGAGGACGATGTTGCCCATCCTCCGGTGGTACTGGATGCAGTTTTAGAACATACCCAGGTCCCAGAAACATGTTACTCCTGGCAAAAGATCAACCCAAAGCCACTGGAAAAACTATGATATAGCTCAGTCCCAGAAATGGCACACATACAATTTTGAGGTAGATAACAAAGCGTAGTGAAATCGTAACATTGTACATACATAATTGTATGTGGGGTAGTGGAACAAATGCGCTTAATGACATTTCTACCAATATACATGTTTTTAAACTGAGAATACCCAAAAAGATAATTTAAATAGACGCGTAGGAAATCAAACCACATTGCATCGTAATTACTTAGATCAATTTCAATCTGTTGCAAAATGGCATTTCGAGTGTTTTACTTCAAATGCGCGACCAATGATTGGCAGTTTTTCGTCGTAGTTTCTATACAAACAAGTGTGAAACTGGTGACAGCGGTTTTTCATACAATTGCTTTAGAATATTGTT
Source organism: Erannis defoliaria (assembly GCA_905404285.2). Taxonomy (NCBI): domain Eukaryota; kingdom Metazoa; phylum Arthropoda; class Insecta; order Lepidoptera; family Geometridae; genus Erannis; species Erannis defoliaria. The sequence goes on from FR990084.1 coordinate 5,728,695, forward strand.
TTGACAGCCGTTCTACCTAAGTAGTAGGGCTTTCGCTTTTCTGTGGGGAAAACGATTCGGCGGATTAACTTTATTGTTATTTGAATGTATTATTTGGTGAAAATTTTAAGAAAACGTTTTGTAATCATTACGTTTCAGAGCTTACGTAAGTTGGCAAAGAATTTAGCTAACATCAAAACTATTTGCTACTCATATACTAATAATTTTCCATTTTGCATGTTGTCATAATAACTATTTGAAAATTGCGATGGTCAAGATAGAGAAACTGTAATTTTTACTAATAATAAATGTAAGTACAATTATAATCCAAAGAAAATAAAAAGTACGGAATCCTAAACCTAATAAACCGTAAACATCACAACTATAGATTAATTAAATGAATACATAATATAAAACTTTAAAAACCATGCCAAAAAACGAAGTAGGTATTTGAAAGCCCTTGTAGACAAGAGGTTTGGTCTAATTACGATAATTGCCTCTTTTTTCGGGGTAAACAGTATGTTTCGTTCACAAAACAACACAGAAAAAAACTGATAAATCGTAACTTTTTACTAAAATTTATAACAAGACAGTCGAAAATTTGATCAGTATTTTTGTCTCAAAATACAAAATGTGATAAACAATGTACGTTCAATGTCTATCCTTCACAGCGAAGATAATACAATACTATACTAGGTTCACAGCTATCTAAAATTGAACTGTCCTAGTCTCTCTTAATTACATGAGAGTGACAAGTATGAATGGTGTAGCAAAAATCTACCCTAGGGTCTGCAACAGCCACGCTGGTCATTTTAACAGTGTAGCAATTAAAAAGAGCATTTTGAACACAGGGCACTTACTACAGGGTACTATTATTTGTGCTACAATACCTTTAGTACTGTTATAGCTTTTAGTGTTTCACATCATCAAATCAACAGCCGGAAGACGTCCAATGCTGGACGAAGGCCTCTCCCTTAAAGGGAGGTGCTGCCATAATCCCCACGCTTGGCAGGCGGCTTGGGGATCGCAGAATGGTTATCACCGTTAACCGAGAGGACGCTGCTGCCCGTCCTCCGGTGGTTCTGGATGCAGTTTTAGGGCATACCCAGGTCCAAGTGTCCAAGTCTTTTAGTGTTTGGTGAGATGGAAAATTATCCATGCAAATTTTTCGCCCTCGAGAATTTTGCTTCTGTTCGACTTTAGCACTCGGGTTTAGCCCGGACCTTTAAAAGGCATAGGTGGAGCCGAAGCCAATACCAAGAGGCCTTGTTAAATACAAGAATACTATGAAACTATTTAATGGGTGTGATTGGAGTATGACACACTATTTTGTTTAACATTATAAAATAAAAAAGAGAAAATAATGGTCTATTTTGATGAACTTTAATGAGACATTGGACTGCTGTCTGGTATGAGAAAACACACCTGCCTATTTTGGCTTTTTATCGAAATATTATATTTAGACAGATCACCCTGTCACTTGCCATCCACAAAATGGGCCCCCATAAAAACTACGGGATATTGGTGCTGGAAGGGCAATATTGGCGTGGATGGCTTATGGTGTCGAGAGGTGTGCTGCACTTTCACTGAACACTACTCGCGGCGTTATGCCCTTTAACACTTCCACTCTGGAGCTTATGTTCTTAGTTGTTGCGATTTCCACCCCCGGAGGCAAGCCGGAGGTCTAGGGTCTCATTTAGCCCCATGGAATCACAGTATGCGGTGTCGCCTTTCACCGTCGGCTCTCCACAAAGCCACCCCCCTGCCGTTTTTCAACCGACTTCAAAAAAGGAGGTCCTCAATTCGCCTGTTTTTTTATTTTTTGTATGTATGTTACGCGATTATTCCGCCAATTACGAGTATGAACTGATTTTGATGTTTTTGCGGGTTGAAAGTAATACATTTCAGCCCTAGGCAGAATCACTTTCTACTGACAGCGACAGTTAACAAATGACAGACACTCAAATTATTTTTAAAAAAACTAGTTCTATTTTCACATAAATTTGTATTGAACCATGTCCTAACTTTATTTTCTCCTCAGAGGATTATGGTCCGCACTTCTCGTGCATTTCCCAGTGTCAGTTCATGTTTTTATTTTTTAGTTTCCTTGTATTCGTAATGAAAAGCACAGTGTTTACCTCGGGGTTAAAGACTTATTTAGTCCCCCAAACCCCGTCTCGGGCCTTTGCCTGCTACTTAAATACCAAGTGCTCTTTTTTGTCAAACAATTTTATTTTTTACTATATTATACACGCTCGATTTTGTTGGTGTGATAACCATTTTGCATTGAAGGCATCTTGATTACAATGTGGCTAAACATAAGCCGACTTATTGTAGAACGTATCGCAATGACAATCCGGCTAAACGTTGATCCGCCATTTTACAAAATGGCCCTGTTTTCTAAAATGGCTAGCCATTATGAATAACAGCGAATTCTACATTCGGGCTGCGACATATACACGACCTTTATATATTTTCACCTGTTCCCGAAATTCATAAATTAAATCAAACCAACAATCCCTAAATGTATTCAAAACAAATTTCCATTAGAATTGGTAAACAAGACCTTAGCAGTGGGTTTATCAGCTAACTGAAAGATGTGACTGAATTTAAAAAATGGGATTAAATATTTGGGTTCCACTTAAAAATCTATGACCACAAAAATCAAACTTTCTCAGAAAAATACAGAAAACCAGACAAATCGTTAAAATTAGCTAAAATTTTAACAGCAGTTCTGCTCCAAAAATACAACATAACCATACATAAAATAAACATGTGTCATTGTGTAGCGCTCGTGGCGTAGCTTGTCTAGGTGATACTAAACGATCACCGATGTTAAGCAACGGACGGTCCAGTCAGTCTTCGGATGGGTGACCGTGAGTGGCATTTATTTCTGAGCGCTACCGTGGGTCGGATGACACGTTAAATTGTTGGTCCCGGTTGTTTGTTCTAGCTTTTATAACAACAACCGTCAGCCATGTCAGAGGCCTTCGGGCGGCACATTAACTCTGACACTAGGGCTGGCCACTCAGTCTATACGAACTTACTTACTTACTTATTGTATCCTTATTATGCATAAAACACTAATAGTAGATTATGCACTTAGCGAATAAAGCAGTGTCTTACGTCGCGGACGGCATATTGAACCCTGAGCGTAACGAGGGAGTCTATAGTTGTATAAAGTCCTGAGTGAAGCGAGGGTTCCAAGCTGCCCAAGACGAAGACAGGCTTTATTCCAGAGGAACATACTCTACTTATCACCCTTCTGCGAGATAATAAAAAGCCAGGGTTCCCTAAATTATAATTCACTGACTACACAGGACCAAACACCGTTTTTTGTTTCACATTCTTTGTAAACGCACCTTTTTTTTTGAGTTCGGCTTATGGTGGCCAGTTCGATTTTCGAACAAACCTCTTTACAATGCCGTATGGGCATTTTTTTACTTAGAGTTTTCCACGAGTTTCCACACGAATTTGACGTTCCAAATTCAAATCATTTTATTCCTTAGGGAGTTTCATACAACTTTATATCACTTAAGAGATAATGCTTTACTTTACGTTGAGGTTGCATGATATGTAATTGGACATTGTCGTGCAGGTGGTGTGAAAAACGTATTTAAAATCTATTTATTAGTTAAAAAGTATATTGTTAACCTTTTTCAGACTTAATTCGTAGTTCGAAAGAAACTGACAAAAAACTTTTTAATTAAAATATTATAACATTTTATTTTATATCACATAAATTAAACTATTATTAAAACATTAATCTATCGATATAAGAGACCGCTTAAAGTATCTATAGGTAGCAAACCTATAGATAGTTTAAACGGTCTCTGATTTCGGGTAATGTGCCCAAAATGCTGGCCACGTTGCCCCGCTGAATTGCGAGGCTAATTTTCTGGCCCAAATAAAGGCCAGCATTTTGGTCACGTGTGGATTCTTTAAGTCTCCCCGACAAATCCTTAAAGATACGCAAAGCACCTGGCCCCCACGGCCCAAGTGTCTCTACCCCAAACGGCACAAACATGTAACCTCTATCGAGGCTAGAATATTTGCGACGTTTGAGGCATTCCGCCGCATTAGCCGCACCACCCGCATGTTTTGATGTTTCTGGAAGATGAGACGACGCTAAAATAGGTTTAAGTGTTTTATGCATAAGACGGTATGTTTATAGTCGCAACCTACTTCTTAAGTTTTTTTAGATATAAGGTCGGTAAACCTACTTTTTAACCTTTGTAATTTTTCTCTTAAATTTATATGGACTAACATTTCCTAGAGCAAAATCATTGTTTAATTTTAAAAACCTCTTTGCGCTTCTCTTATAAAGTACCTACTTAACTAGGCTGAGCAAGAATCCTTTGTATTTTTTATAGCTATATTTTTTGCTTTATTCTAAAGTGAGTAACAAAAAAGAGGCTCGATTTTCTCATATTTTTTAATAATCTGGTATCTATTTCCTAATTGAAGAGGAGCCCAAAAATATGGATAATGTATTATGGTCCTTATAAAAGCAGGCTAAGTTTTTACTAAGGATGGATATTACTATCTTGGTACTGCCAAAACCAAACCAAAAATAATGTCCTTAAAAGTGCCTGCTGGCCAGCTACATAAAACCAAATGGAATTTCCGCTCTCTCTCTCTCTCTCTCTCGCTCTCCTAGCTTTCTCTCTCTCTCTCTCTCTCGCTCTCTCTCTCTCGCTCTCTTCTCTCTCTCTCTCTCGCTCTCTCTCTCTTTCTCTCTCTCTCTCTCTCCAGACCGATTAAAGTCAAAGACTAGACATTCCACTAGCAGTCAGCAGCGTACCCACCGTGCTGGCGGCATCGATCATTTTGCAAAATAATAATTTATATTGAAAACTTTATATAGGTAGGTATAGGTTGATATTGAATTCATAGGCATTATCTTAGAGGGTCATTCGACTCATCGTAATGAACAACTTTTATAACGAAATCAACGCGTAAATCACGAAAAATAGTCAGTTGCTCCATACATTTTTTCGTTCGTAAAAGCATTTTTGTATGGGACAGACGATTTTTTTCGCGTTTTCGCGTTCAAGTTTGTTGTTCGAGTTCAAGTCACGAGTTGCAATATTGGCGACTACGTGGCAGTTGTTATTAGAGGTAAATAAATGTAAAAGCAGTAAAATCATGCGTCTAGTGTGCGGTGAGTTTTAGTTAAATATTTTACTAAAGTGAATGTTCCAAATAAAGTGCTTTGTCGCTAGTTGGTTAGGCTTATTCTGTATATTCGTAAGTGTTACGAGATTTTGAAACGTTTACTAAAAGCTTTCACAATACCTTAACTATAACTGAAACAGATTAATAGAAGTTATTAACTACAGTCATATTATTATTTCTAGACGTTCATCGGTCTGAATATAATCCTTTTTATTTATTTTTATAGTAGGCTAGCGGGAAGTACGTAACGTACTCTATGAAATTTTAATTCTTTGCGAGTCAAATAAACTTTTAGAAAACCTACAAAAATGGCCGTAGTTTTTTATTGCATTGACTGAGAAGCTTGATTTTTTTAAAGCTCCATGGGATCGTGGATTTACGTATTTCACATTATAATCCACCTATATAGATACATCCACGCGTTCCAGACAAAAGGGTCTTGATCTTGACAGACAGGCAGCCAGATAGACAATCAGACGGAAAACGAAGTAATCCTATAAGGGTTCCATTTTTCCTTAAGGTACGTAACCGTAAAAAATTACATAAGTAGGTGAACTGGTCGCATTGGCAAAACGCCAGAGCGAGCACATGCTGCTTTAAAAAAATGGATTTTATTGAACCGGTCCAATATTATTTGAGTGACTGACCCAAATTCATCTCCACGTCACCCTTCTAACAGGAACAGTTTAAGTTTAATTAGCACACTTAAATGAAACCCCCATCAACAACGTTAAACTAAGTTACCTACTAAGTGAGGTCCTTAGTGTTGCCAAGCAGCGACCGCAAAGCTTTAAGTTGTTACATTTAATTAATTACGGACAACGAGCTCTAACTTAATACTTAGGAGCTCAACTTAATACCATTTATTGGCCACAGGTGGCGCTGTCTGTGGTGGTTATATGTTTAAGGGGATTTCTAGATTTTCTGTCTAATAATCCCCTTACGCCACTGCAATGGGATGCTAAGGGGATTTTTGGGCAAAAGTCTAAAAATCCCTTTCGCAGGGGACTTTTTATGGCGATTTCTGTACCAAGACAACAAGTTAAATAATAATTTAAAGACTGCTAATGACTAACGTGGTTCACTAATGTTTTACCGTAAACCATTTGGTAAATATTACTTGACTACCAACGTTTCGTATAATATTCATTGAACAAACATCTTTTTCCACGAATACGAGTATTTTGTTTTACAAACAATCACTTCACAAACAATTTTTGGCAAACACTTCTCTTATAAAATGAATCGTTGCTATTTTCGTTTTTGTGCATTTTTTATTTCATATTTTGATTGTTTTACAAATTCACGTTTTATTTAATGTCACTTTACAACAAGTATTTTAAAGGAGGATTTCTGGAAGAGCTTTCCAATATGTGTATTTAGTAAAATAGTTGGGGCGGGGGGAGGTAGGGGGGGAGGAGAAAGGAACCTCACCCTAAAAGGGGAGGAATGCGGAAACCTACAGTTTTCGAGAAAACAATAAAAATGATGTTGAGGTTAAGTATGGAAAAAAATTAAAAAAAAACAGGGACGTTTGGCGTACCTGCCTAAAAATCATTCGTCGCGCCGGAGGCATTCGTCCAACAGTGGACCATACATCCATAAAAAATATGAAGGCATCCACAAATTACATAATATTTGTTACGGAGGTAAGTATTTCTCGAAAACCGTTGGCAAAGTTTCAAAGCATACTTCTATCGAAATGTGACTGCTTAGAGTGCTTAGGTATGTACGTTGTATTTATACTATTACTCTCTGTCTAAGCCATAACATAAAGTGAAGGCAAAATAAAGCCGAAACGAAGCCAAAAGCCCCAAGCTCGGAGTGCTTTAGTTTAGATTTATTGAAAAGTTAAAACGATCGATAAAGTGAAAAAATACGAGTTTCTATCGACCTAAAATACTAGTTACACTTGCTCGTAAAGTGTACCTTATTACATCGGTTTTAGGGTCATAATCCAAGATATTACACACGCGGGCTTTTTACTTTACATTACAGCATTTCATTTCTCCCTCCTAATAGGCCTTACCCAGTTAAGTTTGTACCTCACTGCAAGTTATAATGTATGTATACGAAGCATATTAGGTATATAGCCTTACTCGGCTACAGTTTTTTTTATAATACCAACAAGGAGTTTTTAGGCGGCTAAAGAAAATTAAACCTGCGCTAGCTTGCGCGCCATTTTCCACAAATATTTGTTGACGTTTTCGCTGAGTGGTTGATTATTATCAAAAAGATTTTGTTTTTTCGTCGCAACTGTGATGAAAACTGTCGTATGGAACGCGTGTGATATTGGTCATTACACTCTCAGCTCTCTTGTCGCAATATACCGCCTCTAGTGTAATGACCAACATAACACACTTGTATCATAATAATGAACTATAAATGTTATGTCTTCTTTTGTCTTTATCGATGGGCGATTGGGCGAAATTCCACGACGCTGGTCCGGTACTAGAGAGTTATCTAGATCGCGGGTTCGCATTCCCTATTGAATTTCTTCACTGGAAGAATCGTGCCCCTCACGGTATTTTGTCATGATTTGTAAAAGAGATCTTGAGAAACCACAGCTTAGCTACTATTATGAAATGCCAGACCATAATGTTTTATTGAGTAAAAACATGACTGTGAACTTTGCATGTCAAGATTTCTCCAAAGGGAGTATGGTCAAAGGTCAAGAAACTAGCTGAGTAGGTGTTTTTAGGGTAGACTTAACAATATAGCTGTAACATTTCAGAATGCGTGTTAGAATTGCGTGACAACAATCTATTCAATTTGGCCCTTTGTTCTTAAGCCTGGTATAAGACTACAAAATAAACAAGGAAAACGTTTCAGCTATTTTAGACACCTGTACGCTACCTAACTTATTAGTCATAGATACATGTAAAAAGTTCAATAAGTAAAAAAAATCGTTGAATTAAAAAATCTTAGCGTAAATCTTTGGGGAAAATCTAAGGGGGGCAATACAAATTTTGAATAGGTCTTTTTTATTATTTTCGCTTCTGTGCCACAATACCTAGGTTTCCTACATCATAATACATTACTATAAGTTGTAGTTAATCTCAGTTTTATTTAGTACCAAAAATAATAATTATAATACTATACTCTGTTCGCTTCCGGTTGTCGTTGGGAACGATACTCTCGAAGTTGTTGACCACTACAACTACCTTGGACAGATTGTTCAGTTAGGTAGGTCCAACTTCGACAAAGAGGTCGCCCGAAGAATCCAACTCCGATGAGCAGCGTTCGGAAAATTGCGTAATATCTTCTCGTCCAAAATCCCGCAGTGTCTGAAGACAAGGGTATACGACCAGTGTGTGTTGCCAGTGATAACATATGGAACTGAAACGTGGTCGTTAACTGCTGGCTTTTTGGAGAAACTTAGAGTCACGCAACGGGCAATGGAGAGAGCTATGCTCAGAGTTACTTTGCGCGATAGAATCCGGATCGAGGATTTTTGCCAAAGAACCAAAGTTACCGACATAGCTCCAAATTGAAGTGGCAATGGGCAGGCCACATCGCTCGAAGAACTGACAACCGATGGGGAAGAAAGGTTCTTGAGTGGCGACCGCGAACCAGAAGACTCAGCGTAGGAAGGCCTCCCACTAGGTGGACCGACGACATTGTAAAAGTCGCGGGCAACCGGTGGATGCAAATGGCAGGTCGTCGTACAGTGTGGCGGTCTAAGGGGGAGGCCTTCGTTCAGCAGTGGACGTCTCCGGGCTGATGATGACTCTGTTCGCTGGTAATGTCTAATATAAGGCGCTCTTCAACATCAACATCGACATTCAATATCTTGCACAATTGTATGTAAGTGAAAAGGACGGCACTAGCTATGACGGTAATAAACTATGTTCGTTATCTGCGACCAATGACGTGCATTTTGGTGATTTCCTAGCGAACAGAGTATAGTATTTAGTAAAGCGACAGTTATAATGGAATGGACGGGACCAGCGCTTGCAAATCGTTCAAAATTAACAAGTCAACACAATCAGGCATACCTAGCTAAAACTATGTATATTACATTTGCCAGAAAATAGAGATAGCGAATCTACTTACTGCATGACAAAAAGAGAACACATGTACATGTATTAGATGTTTGTATTGTCGTATCGTACGGCTCGCATGTCTCAAATACAGAGTATGACTGACGCGAGAGGAGAGCTGGCGCTCAACATATAGTCTTCAAAATCCGTGCGCTTATTTCCCGTCCATTCTTTGAAACATTGTCGCTGATTTAGTACTAACCTAACTCAATGTACTCTTTTGGCAATGACTCTTTTAACCTACATTGCAATACTTGGAATTTTTGCAAGGGCACTTTGGCCAATCAGAAATACATAATTCAAGAGAAATATTTAAATTGGCTCACTATTCAAAAGAACTTTACGGTTGATCTGATAAGACGATAGAGTCCATGAATAACAAAATTCACCCTTGAACTATGGTTAGTAATGCTAGGGCAAGTTTATGCCGGTCGCTTCACTTTTCACCTTTTGTTTTGTAATCTTATAGAATGTTCTGTAACAATTTAAACTAATAAAATAACAACTGACTGATAAAAAGAAGAAGAAAAAGAGATATAAAAGTGTAGGTACCTTTGATTATATACAGAGGAGATCCTCCAAGGTACAATCAGCATTAAATAGTTGATGACTGTCAAGGGGTCATTAAAGTCATAAAAAGTTACCTACGAAAAATTATGAAAATGGAAAAACAATCTTTTTAACAACTGGTTATGAACACAGAAAATTTATATTTTTTTCGTAGGTGGTTATGAAAAATTATAAAAATGGAAAAATAAACCCTGTTTAATAACTAGTTATGAAACAGGGAAGAAATTTATTTTTTCGTAGCTAGTGACGACCTTTTGGTTACGAATGTGGATGAAGGGATTTTTTGAAAGAGGTCCGAATTAATCGATTAAAAATAAATGCTTGGGCATTCAGTAGCCGGTCCAAATTTGTTCCGTAAAAAAACCCGTAAGTGATACCCCGCGCTCCATAAGGCCCAAAACATTTGAGCTTACGAGCTATATGAGTCACTATAATTGTAGCTACAGCCCATAACTGTAAACTCAAATTGACATTATACAAAGCCTGAACCTAGAGTTTTGGCGGGAACACGATAAAATCATGTCACTGCATTCTATTATTTTCTTTTTCGCGAATTAATGATTAAAAGTGGTGGTGTTTTATTCATTGAGTGTTGAATTACATAGGGCGCACTATACGTTTCCAGAAATGGCCACTTACATGAACAATATTTAAAAAGTGATTACAACATTTGAAAATAGAACTCTTTGGCTGAAGAATACAGTTCAAAAAATTCAAAAAAATAATTCAAAATTCAAACAGTCAATCGAACAGTTTGTTTCATCTGACTGTCACTTGTTTCTACATTGAAGGTAAGTAATAGTAAGGACCTGACACATTATTTTTTCCCTAGACAATCTCGATGAGCTTTAAATTTTAAATTAATCAAATTGTACATAAAAAAATGGAAGATTACATTTACGGAAAATTAAATGTAAGTACAGGTTTCATTTCCAATGTAACTGAATCATAGTCCGGCTAAAGTTATACTAGTTCAACTTAAGACCTAAGTATCCTCACTACATCTCTATGGTTTGGCTGTAATAGGCGGTCAGAATAGTCCAAACTCAAGGCTAGATTGGATTGATTCCGTACGAAACGATGTAAAATGGCAACTGTGACAGCGAAATTAGGACTAAATTATGTGAAGGATAAGGTGCAAGGCCGTCTTAAACTATGCTGGGGCCCTTGGGCACACAAGAATTTGGGGCTCTTGTGAAAAGTAAAGAAAGCCTTAAAGTTTTATCTTAAATACTAGGATCTATTCAAGCCAAATAAGGCAAAATCAAGTCAAATGTTATGGAAAATGGATACTTCTAAAAGAAAAAAAGGCAAAGTTTGACTTGATTTTTTAATGTTATAAAATCGACATGATTTTGACTTAAAATTATAGACAAAAGTAACTTTTAATTTTGACCCGTGTGCTCACTGTTACTACGCCCGACAAAAATGTATTGAGAATAAATGTGAGAGAAATTGTCGATTCTTCGGGGCCCCCTGAGGATGGGGGCCCTGGTCACGGGCCTCTTGTGCCCTTATGGTAATGACGGTACCTACTTATAATTATTATAAATGCCACCTTAATTATAGTGTAGAACTAAATTCTAGAGAATATTGGAGTACCTTACCTACCGAGGTAATAGGAGAAGTTGTGTACTACAAGCCTATTATAATGACACGAAACAATTTAAAGAAAGTTGACAAGGGAAAGGGACAAAGGAAGGGACCTGGGTATGTCCTAAAACTGCATCCAGAACCACCGGAGGACGGGCAGCAGCGTCCTCTTAATTAACGGTGGTAACACTCTGCGATCCCCAAGCCGCCTGCCAAGCGTGGGGATTATGGCAATCCCTCCCTATTAGGGGAGAGGCCTTCGTTCAGTAGTGGACGCTTTCTGGCTGATGTTAGAACTACAAGGGAAGGGAAGGAAAGTGACAAGGGAAAATAACAAAAAAAAAAAAACGTTTACGTAAAATTACGTTTAATTTCAAATCAACAAAACCGTTCAAAGTCGGTTGTATTTTATTTAAATGAATGGCTTTTAAAAAACCCGACTTCAACTACGTTTACCTGGATGACATCTCTTCATATATTTTTTAGTAATTTTGATTTAACAACCTAACTGAACTGATTTCGTTAAAAAATGTATGGGACCACCTCTGAAGTATTTATTACCTACCAAACAAAAAAGAATCATCCAAATGAGTTGAAATTGGCGGAGTAATCGCGTACATACATACAAAAAAAAACACTTGCAGTCGAATTGAGAACCTCCTATTTAAAGTCAGTTGAAAAAAAAACACACAGTCGAATTTAGAACCTTCCTTTTTTGAAGTCGGTTCAAAAGAGTATTATTATTATCGATAAAGTAACCCAATTTCCGCACTTGCACTTATCGGTAAATAATGACAAATTAGTTTGTTTTGTCGAGAAGATAAAATAGGTATATATCTAAATACAAAAGTTCAATTATTTCGAATACAGCGTCTTGTGATTCCACAAAACTTTGCCACGAACTTTTTGCTAAGCTTGAACTTTTACAACAGCACTTCTGTTCGAGACAACATCGATGCTTGGCTAAATTTGTTGTCCAGTTTGAGTAAATTTACTGCATTCTACTTCTGGGTATCGTAGGTTTAGCCTTCAAACGTAGTTAGGCCATAATTGTGCCAATCTAACCCGGCGCGGATAGGCTGATTACATATGTGTATGTGTGAATCTTATAATGATATATTGGATGTTTGTGATGAACTCGATATTTTTCATCTTAATTTATTTAAATTTAAAAAAATACTTTTCAACATCGATGAATTTTTTTAATATTTTTAGGCAGCGGTTAAGTAAGTTATCACAGTTTGTGCTACTGGTTTGACGTTATAATATTGTAAAAGTTTTCTTTTTAGTAATGCTGTGTACAATGTTTGGGTTAGCAAATTTATAATGTATTCTGTATTAGTATGTTTAAGTTTTATAAGATTTTGGTTTGCTAATTATTGTTGTACCTAAGTTAAATAAAATAAAATAAATAAATAATTTTTGCCTAAGCCAATTTTGAATTTCTTCTACAATGTGTAACAAAAAGGTTCAACAATACGGAAGGGTATTTATTTCTCATCATTATGAACAACTTTTACTATGGGGCCAACATTGAAATCGTGAAAAAAATATCAGCTGTTACATACAAGAAGTTCATTGACCATGGACAAAATGTACGTATGGAACAGCTGGTGTTTTTTCACGATTTCAGGGTCGATCCCATAGTAAAAGTTGTTCATAATGATGAGTACATACGTACACTTTCGTATTGTTGAACGTTTTTGTTACACATTGTAATATCCAGGTTTCCTTATGATGTTTTCCTTCACGAATAATTTTAATGAAAAATATATTTTGTAGTGACTCTACTGTCTGCAGTAGAGTCAGAGTCAGTAACACACCTTTGCCAGTTATTCAACCGCCAAGCAGTAGGGTGCAAGCATTACTGTGTTCCGGTTTGAAGGACAATGTTACCAGAGAAGTTACTGGGTATGAAGAGATTTAACATCTAATATCTCAGGGTGACGAGCGCAGTGCAGTGTGGCGCAGGATTGTGTTCGCAAGTTTACAATTCTAGAACTGCTAGTGTTAGTGGCAGGCATGACGCTTACCTCCTGGCAAACGTTTTACTCTTCTCGTCACATGATAGTATAAAAAAAATGTTGTGTTAAAAAATAAATGTTAGGTAAACTCTTTTAAAATCGTATCAGATTAGTAACTCTACCAGACACATTAATAGTTTTTAACATCCACAGCATTTTAAATAATCACGTTTTGCATGCTTCATGTCTAGAATTTCAAGGTTTCAAGGACAAACCCTGAGGGTTTTACCCTTCAAGGTCTGTTAGACCGTAAAGGGGGTAATTTATGTAACTGGCAACATAATCTGTAATCACAGCTTGGAGTAACGGGTGTATATTAGAAATGATTGAAGGGTTGAAATGCAGGGTTCGGAGCTAAGTGCTTGAAATCGAAATGCCGTGTTGGGGACTCGCCGAAATACAACGTAATCCAAATAAGCCTTGGTTTATTTTTTGCAAAAAATTATAGTATAAACTAAGAGGTATTATTATTGTATTATTGTATATACTCGTATCTTCCATACCGCTGGGTTAATAACTAATTATTTTCCTCCCCACATTCACCACTTTAGATTATCCTGAGCGTCTGTCAGTCATTATCTCAGGACAGAGATGCTTATAGTATTAGATAATAAATCTGTGATGAGGGCCCGACTCGAACTTGGCCAATTTGTGTTTGTTGTTTGTTCATAGCTTGCAACATTATCATAGCAAATTTGACGTCTAATTTGTGTATTAAAGTTTTTACAATAGAGCAAAATCCAAAAACCTTAAAAACAAACACATTAATTCATCATCAGCCAGAAAAGTTCCACTGCTGGACGAAGCCTCCCCTAAGGGAACGCATTATAACCACGCTTGTCAGGCGGCTTGGGGATCAACAGTCCCTTGCATTTAGTATTATTTACTCTTTTCAAGCGACTAAAAAAAGAAGGTTTTCAATTCGACTGTTTCTTTTTTTTTGTAGTTTACGCGATTACTCCGCCAATTATGAACTGATTTTGTTTTTTTTTTTTTGTTAGGTATGTAATACTTTAGAGGTCCCATATAAATTTTATCGAAATCGGTTCAGCAGTTTGGTTTTTAAATCAAAATGACTAGAAAATATGAAGATGTCATCCAGGTATTTGAAGTTGACGTCAGTTGTTTTTTTTTTAAAGTTAATACACTTTATATTACTTATTTTTCTTAAAATTATTTGGAGTATTCTCTTTTGCGCACCCACTTCTATAGCACCCATGAAAATGGCATCTAGCAAATTTCCTCGCTATTTGGCATATTAGTACGTCATAATTGCTCCCTGCCCGTGGTCCACCTACACTGTTCACCTAGCTGTACCAGGGCCATTTTTTTCTTCACTTGGTCCACCTCAAGATATCTGGGTGAACGAGGGGATTTCAATAATCTATGAAAGAGTCAACCAGATCGAACGAATTGCAATTGAATTTCTATATTTTTATTTTATTTTATTTTTATTTATTGATACACAAAACAGAACATAGTCAAAACATATACATTATTAGCTAGGTATAATTTCGAGCCAGACTATGTGCCTAAGCATGTGTAAACAGCATGATTAATTAATGAAACCTTTAAAATTCCGAAGCAATGGTTACCAACATTTAAAAAAATAATCTAGAGTAGGTATTTTGAATACAAAGCTATCATAAGAGTTTAACTAACCAACAAGTACTTACAACTATCAAGTTACATTATTTGTATTTGTATAGGTTACGTATAAAATTTTTCTAATATCAAATTTAAACTTAAGTAAATTTGTATCAATAATATCCAATAATTATAGAGTATCTATTGTGAAATGATTGTGAATATTACCCTATTTAGTTTCAAGTAAGTACTTCAATTCAGTTTCACGGTAAAAACCTAAAGAAAACAAACCGAGTTCCACAGCTTTACTTGATTGTGGTATTTCTATTATGTAAAGTTCAAAATTCGCTCTTGAATCTTAACTTAACCTTCCCTTACAATGAATAACTAAAGTAAGCAATCCAAAACTAAACTATGACGTAAGTACGATGTGCGTAGGATCAGAAGTGGGGAGAATGGGGCGAAGCTCAACGTAGTAAGTACCTATATCTACCACAGATCATAAATAGCCTGTTGATAAATAGCCAGGTTAAGCCATAAACAGGTTGATAAATAGCCTGTTGCTGTAGCATTCTATGCTTGCGATTGGCCAATCACTGGAATGACTAAAAACCTTAATTAAAAACCTTGTTAATAAAAATAAAAATATTCCTTAAAAGACTTTATAGACGACAAAACTTTATAAATCAATCAAACAGAAAACAGATCGGTCCGCTCCACACTTAATTGCATTGCTATACCCTCATTTGGGTCATTATGTTTATGTTATTATGTTATTAATATTAGTTTTACATAACCCATAATGTGCAATAAACGATTTGACTTTGACTTTGACGCAATAACTAAATACTCAGATAAAAAAAATACTGTAGGTAGGGGAAAAACCTAAAGAAGCCGAGTAACCGAATAGAATTTTGGAAAATCTTCTTGATTATTTAAAAAAAAAACAACAAAAAAACTGTTTTAATTAAAATGCTCTAAATTATCAGCGACAGCACCACGTTATTTTTTACGAATTACATAGCCAAACTAATGTTTTAGCACAATAGCCGTTTATTTTTTTTATTTCATGCCTACATTTTGAATAATTTAATAAAACCCCACCTAAATTGCTCAAAGCCGTTATCATCATCAATTGTATCATGCGATTTTCGACTCTAAACTAATGCAAGACGCGCGGGTGAAATCTGTTATTTTTCTGGCATTAGTCGCACTCTTGAACTACTAATTATCGAATGAGGGGAAGTCGGACGAGCAGTCAACAGCGTTTATAGTCTTTGACCTACCTATACTTACATGGGATGGGCGCTTCACACTTTTTTTTATATATTTTTAATGCAACGTTGTGACGATACTGGCGAGACGTTCGCCTGGTGGTAAGCAGGCCTGCCCTTAACAGTAGTAGTGCCAAAAAGCGAACTTGCGAATAAAATCTAGCGCCGCACTGCACTGCGCCCGTCACCCTGAGATATTAGATGTACAATTTCTTCATGTCCAGTATTTTTTTAGTAACATAGACCTTCAAACTGAAACACAGTAATGCTTGCATACTACTGCTTGGCGATTGAATAACAGGCAAAGATGTGGTACTTCGCCAGGCGGACTCTGCAATAGAATCCTACCATTATCGATATTCGCACAGCGATGATATGAAACCCTCTGCCAGTCTGTTTCCCGAAAAGTACAATATTAAAGACACCCTTTGAATCCAGAGTAATCAGGTTCCTTCTAAGTGTCCATAGTGCATCATAGTTGCTTAATATCAGGCAGGATGTGGTCAAACATAGCCTATTTTCAACCGACTTCAAAAAAAGATTTTTTGTTCGTTTGTTACGCGATGACTTTATTTTGAACGTTTTTTTTTGGTAATTCATACTTTAGAGGTGGTCCGATATACATTTTATCGAAATCAGTTCAGTAGTTCGGTTTTTATATCAAAGTAACTGTAAAAACCTGAACCTGGGTATGTCCTTAAACTGCAACCAGACCCACCGAAGGACGGGCAGCAGCGTCCTCTTGGTTAACGGTGGTGACCATTCCGCGATCCCCAAGCCGCCTGCCAAGCGTGGGGATTATGGCAACGTCCCTCTATAAAGGGGGAGGCCTTCGTCCAGCAGTGGACGTTTTATGGCTGACGACGAACTGTAAAAAAGATGTCGTCCAGGTATTCGAAATGAAGAGACACACTGCTTAGTTATCTCACTAGGTGGCGCATTATTGCTGGTGTTGTTTTGCTGTCAGGCTACATGATAATATTAAGAAAATAAACAATAAATCGTCTCTGTAATAAATTATAATATTTATTACTGTTCATACAATTGTAGACTGTCGGTAGACTAAGAAAAAATCTTTTTCACGCATATATTGTACTGAAATAATTTTTCAGTTAAAACTTATGATCTCAATATCAGAACTTAAAAAAAACAGGAAATCTCCTGGAAAATCAGATCAGATAACGCTGTGCTTCATTCACGATCTAAATATAAAAACTCAAAATCAACTTTAATGACAAGCACAAGCGATGTTGGTGCCATCTGAGATTAGATTCAGATAGAAAGAAGAAGTTGGTACTCCTTTCTGGCAAAGTATCGAACTGTTAAGTCATATTGCTTTGCTACTTGTGTCTGTTTTAGCGCAAACTATAGTAGAAATGAGGGTCGTATTGTAAATTTCTCAACGCAAAAAAGAGCCTCCAGGGGCTTATTTTTAAATTGTACGAAATGTTGCGCATGCGAGCGGAGCCGACTTTCGAACGATAAATAGCTGTATTTCAAACAATACGTTCGGTGGTCGGTTTCGCTCGCATAGGCAACTCTTGCGGACGATTAAAAAAAAAAGCACCCAGGCTCTTTACGTCACTCACAAGCACCAATTCGACAAAATCCATAAAACATCCGAAAAAACTGCAAAAAGGATGGTTAATCATGGTAAATGAGCATGGATCAAGTTTAGTGTGTACGGTGTCGATAAGAAGAGGCCGCACACAATACCGGGTTGTGTAGAGTTACGCGTAACTATTACTAAGCCCAAAAGGGGTCATTGGTACTTTTTTTCTTCGTTATTGGCATCGCACTTCGTGTATTCTGCCAGTGTCAAGTATAAATCAACGTATGTTTCAAGTCTGTTATAGCAATAACCTCCTTTCAGCTTAGTATTACCGCTACATGTAACCTACCTATAGATGTGGCATGTAGAATGTAGATACTTGCAACTAAATAGGTATACCTGTATCCCATAAACGAAGTTCCTTAAGCCAGTACCAATACCTTGCGCTCACGTGACTTCAGCCCATAAACGCGTTTATTGAACCAGCGCCCTTTTCAGACTTAGACGCGATAACCATAGGGTGTGAACTGTAAACGTATGCAAATGTTGGCTCGTATCGGTTTTTGATAAAAGATTATGATGCGTTTTTTTTTGTTTTCTACCGCGATATATTTTATAGATAGATCCACTAAAATCCATTGTAAAGTTATAATGATGGATCTATTTGCACCTTTATCCTTAATCCATGATTTTTAACAAAGTGGATTTTTTGAACTAACGTGTGTCTGTAAATCCATAGTAGAGATTGTTAACATTTTGTCTATGAACGTCAATTTTTTTCAACTTATTTATATTAAAATGGGCGATTTTCTGACAGCCAATTAATTTAAAAAATGTATAGTTCATAAAAAATCGTTCTATGGCAATGAAGAGACATGGCCCTGAGCAGCTTCACTGACTTGTCTGTGGTTCTGAAGATATTGAACGAATGAAGCAAAGTAAAAAGGTAAAAAAAAAAGTTACCTTATTTAATTTATATCAGATCTGTCATGCGTTTTTTGTGGTTATTGTTTGTATAACAAAGTACTTGCCCATAGTATTTCTTAACCTTTCGTTATTCCACGCAAATTAGTAAGCGCGCTTTGCCAATTAATTGATTTATTACTATCAATAATAGTAACAATTCTATCAACAATAAATAATAACAATAACGTAACGTAACAATTTATGAGAGTTTCAACAAAAAGATACAAGAAAAATTGGAAAAGTACTTCACCAACGATCGCGAACTGTGAATTGAAGCAGTGAAGGTGAGTTAACTGGTTTTTCAGAAGAAAAATGCCTTAAAAAGTGGGCCATATCTCGCCAGCGCCGTCTATCGTTTGGCTGTAGAACTACGTTTTGACAGCTGTCAGAAAACTTCCTATTCAGCGGGGCTATCATGTAACTTTTCAGGATCGCGATTCGGATACGAGTGGTCAAAAATAGATACTTGTCACAATCACAGCTTCACAGTATCACGGAGGGATTTCTCTTGCTATCGTTATCGAACGAATGCATTGATTTCCTTAATTAAGTTAAGCAAATCTGTCGGTCTTTTGGCGTTTCATCCTGCCCTGCAGGGTCAAATGAGTTTTGGCAGTGACAGTGACAAGTGTCTATTTTTGACAACTGGTATCCGAATCGCGATCCCGAAAAGTTACATGATAGCTCCGCAGTTGGAAATTGCCTCAACTTACGCACTTCGGTCAGTACAACACTTAGTGCACTACTGGACTCGGCCACATCCACCAAGCTGGCTCACTTGCGGGTTGGTGGACTCACATAGGACATTTAATTTCTTCTTTGGACCCGGACGTACGCGTATACAGATTTCCCCACGATATTTTCTTTCACCGAAAAACCAGTGGTATACAAATCCGTTCATAAACTCCAACGACCTCATTGGTACAGGCCCGGAATTTGAACACGCGGCCGCAGCAAGGCTACCACTGCTTAAAATCTCATAATCTATAGGTAATAGACAGTATATAGACCTAGAAACGTTCCAATGTAGGGTGTTCACAGCATGTTAGATTTACGTAACAATAAAATTATAGACCAACCGATAACACGGTCGCACCGTCTCGTCAAGTCGGAGAGGTCAGTCAGTGTATAAATTTTGAGGCCCGCGATCTACAATCGCATACCTACATGCCAGCTTCCAATCGGGATGCTCTTTCCACTGCGTGCTTCAAAACCAAGCTGAGGGTTACAAGACAATTTGTTTTATGACATTGAAGCTACGTGAGTAATCTCTAGCTCTCTAGCTCGCAGGGCTTGCAAGTTGAAGTGGCAATGGGCAGGCCACAACGCTCGAAGAACTGATAACCGATGGGGAAGAAAGGTTCTTGAGGTGGCGACCGCGAACCGGAAGACGCAGCGTAGGAAGGCCTCCCATTAGGTGGACCGACGACATTGTAAAAGTCGCAGCCAACCGGTGGGTGCAAATGGCAGGTTGTCGTACAGTGTGGCGGTCTAAGGGGGAGGCCTTCGTTTAGCAGTAGCGTCTCCGGTCTGATGATGAGTAATTTCTTATTTTAAAATAAAATATTATTAACGTATTTTTATAATTATTTCATAATTATTAAGTGATTATTTTTTGTGATATACTTAATGAAATTTGATACTAGTTTATTAGTGGTGTTATCAATAAACTATTGTATTGTATTGACAGTTTACTGAAAAAGTTATTTAGTATGACGTATACAATACATGTATGAATCAGTTGGTACAATCTGGTTTCGTCTCGTTAGCAATACGTTGAAGGGCTTCATTAGGCTAGTTACCCTAAGATCCTTGAGAATGTTGTGGATTCATAATCGTCTTACCGAGCACTGTGAGTAATAATATATTTATCTACCCTCGTATTTGGAACAGTTCCGGGCCCGATTTCTCGCTTACGTTTAATTTAGAGTAAATAGGTAATTTTTTTATTTTAGGTAAGTGTGTTAAGGATAAAGGCATGACATATTTTGGCCTAGTTCGTACAAGGGGTTATGAAAAAATTGTATCACTCGCGTATGGAATACATCCGAAGCAAATTAATTGCATTAAACATGAATATTAAACTTCTCTGTCTCTATTAAACATGACTTGCGTTTGGTGACATTTTAATAGACTATCGTATTCCCCTATTTTCATCCTGGATAATGCCTCTAGATCAGAGATCCGTCCATGTCTTTACTAAAAATACATAGTATAAACCATAGGTAGAAACATGAACAATATGGAGAATACGTATATAAAACAAATTGATAATGTATTTTAGATAGAATCATTTAAGAAATCTAATGTTGTACGCGTAGTAACATTTATTCTTTTTAAATAAGTTTCTCAAACTTATCGCAATTACAGGTATGTACAGGGTTTGGGATTGTAGACGTATCCTTTCAGGGCAGGCTTAAGCAGGTCTTGGATTATCTTTTAAGTGATATATATTAGTTCAGCGAAAATTAATGGGTTTCGAGTTATTGCAGTGCAAAGCAGGACGCAGCCGCACGCACTTCGGGCTCTGTTTTCACTATTTGAAAAAGGTCACCGGATGTGATCGAAACTATAGTCAGAGTATCCGATTTAATTAACGTATTTGTGAAAAATTAATAATTTTCGCCGTTTTGTACCATAAACACCTGATTTCTCAAAATACAGCTCATAAAATAATCATAAAATACATATCATTGAACCAATTTTTTTTATTTGCGTAACAGAAACCTTTATGGTTAGCGTTGTTTTTTCGAAGTGTTTTTTTTTCCTGCAAAACATATTTAATACATCTTTGTTTCATTGGCTTTTTACAGCATTTTTATTTTGGAAAAATATTAATGGGTCGTAAAGATATGGTCAGTCAAAGAAGTTTACCCCCATACAGGAAAGTACCTAACTTAAACACTCCCTTTCTTGATGGTGCTCGAATCTGATACTGGCAAACGTCATGACTGTATTGTACACAGAAAAGCGAAGGCCCTACTCTTAGGTATTGTAGCTATTAGGATTTTTTCCACTCAAATACTCTACTTACAGCAATAGCCTTTAACACCTCATGACAATGCTCTTGGAAGGCGATTGGGTGATACTCAATCAAGCTGGCCCGGCTAAGCGGATTCGCATAATTTGATGTACTCCGTTAAATTTCTTATCCGGATAAATAAATATTTCCTCGCTATGTTTATATGGTGTATGCTGGTCCGATTCCATGAAGAGGTACCACGTGGGATCCTTTTTATTACGTTTTTTTTTTAATGCCGGTCTAATTATTCGCCAAAAAGCTAGCTACTCACAAACCCAAAATGGGATAGTATACATTCTTATGAAAAAAATCCCTAAATTACAAACCCAAAATGGGATAGTATACATTCTTATGGAAAAAATCCCTAAATCGCAAACCCAAAACGGGATAGTATACATTCTTATGGAAAAAGTCCCTAAATCACAAACCCAAAATGGGATAGTATACATTATTATGGAAAAAGTCCCTAAATCACAAACCCAAATGGGATAGTATACATTCTTATGGAAAAAGTCCCTAAAATAAAAAAGGAATCAATATGTGAGTCGCAATGACCCATATAGGGGGAGATGAGGCGAAGCACAAAACAACGATGCAATGACTTCGCTTCGCTTGCCGTCACGCGATCACTCGCGTCGCAAGCTTACTGCCAACTATTTGTTGCCTCTACAATTGGATAGAACTGGACATTATAGAAAATGTATGCCTTTTCTAAGAGCACTAATTTCTTAATAAGTATGTTGCCGCATAGATTACTACACGACATTTTCATTTATAAAATAATAAATAAATAAATATAAATAAAATGTTTTTTAATGTTTTTTGTTTTTTTATGTTTTTTGTTTGTTTTTGTTTTTTTTATGTTTTTTATGTTTTTTTTGTTTTTTTTTGTTTTTTTTAGTGTTTTCCTCGTGTTTTTTGGCAATAAATATATTCTTATTCTTATTCTTATTCTTAAATTTATGCCATACTTGTGCCGAGCTTTGATGCCTAATGCCTAAACACAACGGCCTAATAATAACAAGTTTTATTAAAATTATTAAATAACTTGACTGTCTTGCCAAAAAAAGAACTGGTACTCAAATAAACAAGTTTCACAATAAAAAATTGCGCCATACAGTGATTGCGCGTACGTGATGATGTAAGAATTTCCAACGATATCCCATACATCCAAATCTGTTCTGGAATTTAGAAGTTATGGTGGACTAGAGGAACTCGCCTAAATACATTATACAGGTTTAGTCCTAATCAGCTAGCTTCCTTAAGGGCATATTATGTAGATCAAACAAACAACTTTTACTATGGGCACAACACTGAAATCGCAAAAAAAACAGCTGTTCAATACATTTTTCCCAATGTCGTTGAACTTTTTGATTGGAAGAACTGATTTTTTTTCGCGATTTTAATGTTGGTTCCATTGTAAAAGCTGTTGGTTTTGATGTACGGAATATGCCCTTAAAAGGAGTTTAACTGATTAAAGCTAACTCTGTATACAAATATATACATAAACTCTGTACAGATGAAACCTGTACACATGAATTTTGATAACATTACACGATAACGTTTTTGGTAAGCCGCATGTAAAAATATACTTTGTTGATCCGACAACATTCAAAAAATGCCTCCTTTGGGTTACTTTAATACTTTTTTTCCTAATTAGACTCGGTTAGGTTAGGTTAGAAATCAGTAATCTGTGGTAAATATAATTAGCAACAAATAAAATTGTTGATAAGGTATCACCTCCTATTGTATGTGTTGTCTTTAAGTACTATCTTACATGAAAAACACATTATAGACAAGGATATGCTAAAGATAATCTTATTCGACGCGATTGCCTCTCCAACAAAACTTTTCCTCTTTTCTAAGAGGATAAAAAACAAGTACTTACTTCAAGTAAACAAACTTTTAATTCGGAGAATCATTTTTATGTTGGCAATAAAACGTTATTCGTTTTAATACTGGATAGGGACGCATTACATTTTGCTCATTATTCTCTGTATTCCTAAGTACTTATAAAAATACTTAATTAAGTTAATTCCTCTGGGTTTCTGTGGGATTTTATATTAAACAGTATTTGACGAGAGACCCTCACTACACAGTGAGTATATATTCGGTACGAGAGGATTAAATAAAAGCTCTGCTTCTCCGTAACGGGCGGACTAGGTTCCACTAATATCATTAGCCCCACGGTATCCCTCGCTATTTACAAGAATCATTCAATTTTTTGGAATAAGAACGACCTGTGTTATTATTATTATTCTTAGTTATTGGCATCGCACGTTGTGCATTCTGCCAGTGTCATGTTAGAGAATTAAAAATTCTCAAACTTTCAAGTTTTTTTTTATTAAAATCAAGTCAAATATGTCATGTAATCACAGTTAGTCACACGAAATTAGTCATAGTCGAGTCAAAGTCATGCCCAGTAAAGTTGTGGCGACTTTACTATGAGCTTCTACGGAGTTTTGAAAACAACACGAAAAGACATGTTTCACTACATTATATCACTTGCCCACACTCGTGCGTGTAATTCAACACTCAATGAATAAAACACCACTATTTTTAATCATTAATTCGCGATAAAACACAAGTTTAAGAAAATAATAGAATGCAACGACATGATTTTTCCGTGTTCCCGCCAAAACTCCGACATGTGTTTACAACATGAGTGCAATCTATTTCCTTCTTTTTCCAGCGACGTCTCAACTTTTTGGACGTTACGGAGTAGAATTAAGAAAAATATATAATATTTTTTTTGTGCTACTCGTATATCTGAATTGCATGTTATGTATGTTTATATATCTACACCCTAAGCCACAATTACGTACAAACAGTTGTAATATGGACCATCCGCAATACCAAAACATCGAATTTGAACACTGAAGTGTTCTATTACCCTTGCTATATTTTCCCTTATATCCCTTTGTCCTGCCACTTCTAAACCACTCACAGCCCACTATAGCAATTCCTTGGTCGCTATAACGACGGACAACCCCACTGTTTACGAGCCGAAGTCTGCACGAGACCAGTAACGCACCACCTTCGAAACCAAACGGTCACAAGGCACCGATCGAATGCCTTAGGCAGTGAACAAAAATAAATTAAACAATAAAAAAATGAAACGTCAAAACTGAATTGACAATGAACCAATCAAATTTAAAATCAGAACGTGTTTCCAAAAATGTTTCAATTAATAGTGTTGTTACTCAAATTGTCGATAGTTTTTTCGGCACGCGAACCGAAGCAGATCAATTTAGCAAATCAAGGGACGATTTCCGGAATGTACATTACTAGATTTAGAACTAAAAGGATAGCGGCTTATCTTGGTATACCCTACGCACAACCACCGGTCGATTTCCGAAGGTTCATGCCTCCTGAATACACCGATTTGCCACAATGGGAGGGGGTTAAAAACGCGACCATGTTTACTCCTGATTGTATGCAAAGCGATCCTAAAAAGGAGGACGTACAGAACCCTCTGAATAAACACGATGAGTTGTTTATGAAGTTGCTGGATTCTCAAATGGAGGAACCCAGGAAAAAGGAATATTCTGAGGACTGTCTTTATCTCAACGTTTACGTTCCCGACGGTGAGTGTCTTTTGTTAACTTATTCAGTTGGTTCGGGAGTTTGCGTGGCTTCGACTCTTCGGTATGAATATGTATGGGAAGAAAATATTCGGTCGTTTATCTTACTTATTCGAACAAGATGAGGCATGCGCGAATTGTATTGTTCGATTGTAGGTTCTGGAGTAGTTTCTATTCTGAGTTTATGAATATAGTCAAAACTTTCCACTTTTTATGCCATAAGTAGCAAAGAAGCAGACGGGCTACCTGATGGTAAGAATCGCCAACCATCACCAATGTATATCTGTGATTCCAAATACACCTACCACACATACGTCCCGACGTTTGAAGATATTTATTGCCATCGAGCTCATTAATTTTTTTCTCTTTTATTAGTTTTATTCAAGCTACAAGTCTTAACCATAGACGAAAAGTAGCTAGCTTATCGGTATTTTATCGGATACATTTCGGAGATTGTGCTTGGGATTTTCAAGATCTTATTCCCCCTGTTTATTCTTCTACGGCAAAACCTTTGAAAAAGTGACACCGTTTCATGGTTGATATAAACGAAAACCAAAAACTCGTAAGAAACGGTTTGATTCCACTTTCATTCGAACTGCTAAACAGTGGAATGCGCTGCCCTAGTGGGTGTTACCCGATAATTATAAACTGGGTGTCTTCAAGTCGCAAGTAACTAGGTTTCTTTTAGACAAGCGTGCTCCATCGTAGACTGCATCTTCGCTTAACATCAGGCGATATGGCAGTCAAATATAAAGGAAAAAATATATGATTGAAACCCAAACCATTATAATTTTTTTGAAATATATAATTAAAGTAAAGTCTTCGCATGATCTTAGAAAGCAATACTTGAGACTGGCAGAATGCACGAAGTGGGATGCCAATAAAAAAAAAGCAATGACTGGAAGCGTAAATGAACGAGAATTGAATGAACTCCTTGCTTTCTATTATGATTCTTTTTCTGAAATATTACCTAACATTTTGAAGGCATTTTTCTCCTTCATCCTTAACAAGACGAGAGTGAAAGGAATAATGGGCAGCGAAAAACCAGTGATGAAAAGTTAAGGTTCATTTTCTCGCCTTTTCTCTTTAAACACTGAGAGCTCTCATTCGAGATCTTTGATAAATTATCCGTTTCATCGATCACCTAGACATCACTAGACGATGGAGGCACAATGATTATGGATTTTAATAGGTTCTTTCTTTTTAAACCTTTTATCGCAAAAATTAAAAATAATTTACTAAATACGTCAGTGCCGCTTTTTAAGTGAACTAAATCCTCCAAGGTTATTACTCAGGAAATCAATGTTTTTACTGTATTTTTGATCAACTGTAACGTGGTAAAGTTATGATTTGACGTAATATTTTCTTGTATATGTCAAATGGAAACAATATTATGGAGACGTCAATAGTAAGGAGAAACAAATATGAGGTCACGTCTCCGGGCACCACAGAAAAGCGAAAGCCCTACCGGGCACTATAAACTTTCTCGATTTGGGTTAAATTGTGAATTTATCTTATACAATAATGCGAAATATTATAGTGTAGCATATAAAGGCCTTTCGGTTTTGCCATAATTATCATTTGGCTACGACTGAAACAAAGTCTCTGTCTTTGCTATGTTATTTTCACAGTTCTCTATTCCACTTTATTCCACTAAAAGTTACTTCGTTCATAACATAGGTAGGTACCGCCAAAATGGTTTGGCGGTATTATATCCTTCTCAGGATCCTTTCCGAACATAATACTTCACGTGACGAATAAATGGCTGAGAAAAAACAAAGCGTTGAAAGCTAAGGATCGTTTACTTCCTTTTTGTTGCGAAAGGGTTGATCGACTACCTAGCTAGATTGTTACGTAGCTATATTAGGGAAGAAACTGGTATTATTAATGCACTATATTGATATTATGGTAAGTTTATGAGGTCGTTTGACCTAAACCGTGCAGTCGCGGGTTTAAATCCCAGGCCCGTGATGAGCCCTTTGAACTATAGTACGGTTTCTGCATACCACTTGGCTTTATGCAAAATTACCTTTTTTGTATGGTACAGCACTGCAGTTGTTTTTCTTTTCGCATTTTCATAGTTGGTCCCGTAGTAAAAGTTATTCACAACTATGAGGACAATGCTCCTTTCCGCTTATTAATACATTTAGATAGGTAATCTAAATTCTCTAACAGAACTTAGTACATAAAAATGTAGCAAAATGTATCGAGAAATCTCTAACAAATTATAGCTTTTATCGATTACATTAACACTGTCGCAGCACTAGGCACGAGTTACGATTTATTGCGACAATTTCTCAAGACGGGTTTCGTTTTGAAAATTTTGCCAGAATGTGAGAACGTATTTCTATAATAAGGATGGAGAAAGTGTTTCTTTTTACGAAGACATTAGAGCTTATCTGCATGACTTGTATTTTATATTATAGAAAAGAATAGGAATATGCCGAATACATAATTGAAATGGGCTGGTAATGTTCTGAAATGAATCTAAGCGCTAAAACTTTTGGATCGAAATTACCCTTTCCAGCTTGGGGTCGTGATACGTCATCGTCCACAATATAGTGCGCTCTCTGTCTGACTTGAAACTAAAATGTTTAGAACTTCATTATTTCCGGACGAGTGTCAATATTGTTTTCCTATATTTACTTTGTCTGTCGTCATCGTCTAATTTCTTTGTGAGACAATAAAAAGACGCACATTGATATTTATTGTAATAGCTGAAAAAAATATACGAATAAAACAAAACTTGATCTTATTTCAACAATAATCTTTATACGCGGTGTCGAATTTATCAATATTTTTAATGATTGTGGCAAGTTTTCTTTCAATCTCAATGTATGAATGTGGCGAATTAACAAGAACCCCAAATCGATCATGAAGGAGTTTAAAAGAAAACTTGAGATCTGCGCTATCATACTAAAGGCAAAGAAGAATTTAATATAGGTACATGCCTATGACACTTAGTCTAAGATATCAGATACATAGATAATTATACTTACCTACCTGATACAATAATATCTATAATTACTTACAGAAACTGGCGGCCTTACTTAAAAACGCCGCTCAAAACTTATAGTCACTGCTTAAACTTCTCTGTCTTGTTCTTACATGTTACACTTCACGTCAGAGAGAACAACTTTTTTATGAGAACTTCAAAATCGAAAAATATGCTGTTCATCCTGCAACTACATTTTGTCGAGCATGTTTCATCGAGATCAGATGGATTTCATCGAGAACTACATTAATTTTTCAAAGGGAGATTTTTTGAGAGTATTTTCAGGTTTGGCCCCATAGTAAACCTTTTCCTCTGTGAAGAATGCAATGAGCACTTTTCGGCTTTGTACTAACGTTTCACACAGCCCCTTTGAGGTTAGGAATATTATTTCGTTAGGTACTTACCTACTTATGTTTCTATCATAGATTTAAGGTTTATTTTAACTTCATACCTACTAAACTTCCGAACCTATTACCACTCTACTTACGAAATATAAGAAATCCTTCATTAACCTAGTTGTACGAACCCCCTCGATCTGATAACGAGTCATTTTGGGCCACTACTGACTGTTACCGGACTTGCCGAAGTTTTTTGCCATGCTGATAAATTGGTGTACGACTGGAGCTTTAGCGCCAAAGTTACAAAATCAGGTCATTCCATTTTATTTATTACCTAAAACTTGTGTTTTCAGGAATAATTAATAAAATATGACTATAGGTAATTAATAATAATAATATACTTGTAGTTTGAATGTGACTCGGTGATTAAGTAGATAAGTACTAGAGAGAGAGCTCAAATTCAAATTTAAAATATTTATTTCGCAGAAACATAATCACCGAGTATGTGACTAGATAACTTGATAAATTTTGAAACACTGGCAAAGACACAAGGCACAATCTGCGACGCCATTAATTTACTCATGCAAGAAAAAATAAAAAAGTGTTTTGGCGGGAACGTGAAAAAAACATGTCGTTGCTTCGTATCATGTTCCAAAACTTGTGTTTTTTTTTCTAATATTAATGAGTAAACATGGTTACATTTTACTAGGTATAAGTGTTAGCAAGTGATCATAATGTGATGTAACGTGTGTTTTCGTGTTGCAATCAAAATTCCATAGAATTTATCAGTAAAATTGCTATCACTCATCTACCATAAGACGTCCACTTCAGGTCGTAGGCCTCCCCTTAATAATAGGGAGGGGTTGCCATAATCCCCACGCTTGGCAGGCGCCTTGGGGATCACCTATCGCTAAAATTGCTATCACTTCCCTGAAATATGACTTGAACTAGGCTGTAAGTAACTAGTTTTCTTTGAGGTTTGCTGTTAGGTACTTGTTTTACAAAATAAATATACCTACCTACTTTGATCCAAGTTTCAATTTAAATATCAACTAAAACTCGAAAAATATTGAAACATGACACTGGCAGAATGCTATTAAAGAACGATGCCAAAACAAAATGATTAAAAAGTAACACTTGACACTTTGATCCTGTGCTTCATTTATATTTTATCCCATATTATTATTATAGTCGAATTCATAATTATTTAGTAATTATGAATTCGGGTATTACAAGTACTTTACTAACATTATCTTCTCTTTGTTGATCGCATTATGGTCACACAATGGGTACTTAGGTACCTAAATGAAACGATTAAAACTCTATAAATTCCATTGAACAACTTAGAGAAATTTCTTGCTAAAATAAATCATCATGCAATCCAAAATTGCTTACGTGGAAATAGGGTCATAAGAATTATTACCTTTTTTGTTGAAAAATGTAGGGTCAAGTCTATTGCTCGCAATTTATAAGACCTTAGGGGTAATGTTCCGATGTGATACTTAATGAAATGGGTTTTGATAAAGTCCTATATAATGTGTTTTATAAAACAATGGAACTCCTCGCTAAGTTTGTCGATACAACTTCTGCTAGGTACTTCTTCTCGTATCTTAAAATGTGATTTATAAAAGTAGAGTCTCCACCTCGGGATCATCACTATTTGAAGTACTTTGAATCCCTCGCTGCGCTCAGGATTCAAAGAAACACTCGGTTTAAAAACCAGTTTTTTCCTCCCTTGGTAAACGATCTACTATAATATATATTTTCTTGTACTTACATATTGACGATTAGTGCCAAAAAACTTATATTTTCTCTAAAAACCCTATAACAATAAACATTAAAAGTCGTAGTGATGGGTTTTTATCCTTTTATTTGTCGAATTTCGTCGGAACGGATAATGATTTTTAAGTTTTTATTGTAAGTATATTTTATATTATCTGTTTTGTGTCTTTTGTGTATGTAATTAATCTTTCATTTGCCTTGTATGTGTATCTTGTGATTTTCGCGTGCGTGACGTCACCTGCCGGACCCAACGGAAGACCAGCGCCGGTTGCTCGCAACCGGCATCTTGCTGAGTTGGGGCCGGTTTGTGGCAAAAGGTAAACATTTTTTTATTTATGTTTTACTTTTCCGTGTTCTGTGTAACTGCTTTTTTGTATATACTTTTGCCGCGAATAAACTATTGTCTATTATTAATTTTAAATATCATGAAAACTATTAACTTTCGGCCATATATTGGTGGGCATAAATTTAATGCATGTTAGCCTCGTCTTATATCTGGTCCCGCCGGGAGTACGTCGAGTTACCAGAAACCCTGAATATAAATTATATACCGGTCCGGTATATAGCTTATATTGCCTATGTAATAGCGGGTGGAACTGCAGGGTGAAACTAGTGAACGCAGAAAAGCGAAAGCCCTACAGTAGGTACCTACGAGTGAAGGAATAAATTCAAAACGTTTAGGTATGTGCCACAAAATATCGCTGTCGCTGTATGAGAGGGTTTAGTTATAATTAGTTTTCGTGCCACTGTGCTTAGTAATTTATGCGTATTCAAATTCTAAGACGTGACAACCCTGTCACGCGTGTTTTAATTTAGAGATTAAACTTGGCTATTTTTTATTTTTTTGTGTTGGTTTCGCACGTTGTGCATTCTGCCAGAGTCAAGTTTATGAAAGTTCAAGCTTATTTAGTATTATCAAGTCAAATATGTCATGAAATCACAGTAAGTCACACGAAATTAGTCAAAGTGGAGTCCAAGTCATGCCCTAGTAAAGTTGTGGCGAGTTTACTATGAGCTTCTACGGAGTTTTGAAAACAACACGAAAATACATGTTTCACCACAGTATATCACTTGCCCACACTCGTGCATGCAATTCAACACTCAATGAATAAAACACCACCATTTTTAATCATTAATTTGCGAAAAAACACTTGTTTAAGAAAAAAATTGAATGCAGCGACATGATTTTTCCGTATTCCCGCCAAAAGACGGGAAATGATTTCATTATTATTTTCAAACGAACGAACGATTTCAAAAAAGAGGTTTGTTTCTTACATTGGACCAGAGAAATAGTAAAATTTCTCTGCATTGGACAAGTGTGGGGACACTTACCTGGAACCATAGACGAAAGAACTATATACGTCTATATATATATAATATAGATATCTATCGTTTCTTTCTACTGGTTTATAAAATATGATGGAGTGCCGGGGAATAAAGCGTAAATTAAAACAAGCGAATTGAAAACCGAGGACTTTTTAGAAGTCGGTTAAAAGGGAAGGCCTTGGGACTTGGGGTGAACAATGGGTGTTATACGGGTACGTTGAATTATGCATAGTTCACCTGGGTGATCCAAGGGTACATTGCATTACCTATAGTACACCTGGGTGTTCGATGGGTACATTTTAATGGTGTTCTACGTACAAAAAGGTACCCGTGAAACACCTAGGTGAACCACGTAAATGGACCACGGGGAAAAAACGATCTGAAACACCCAGTAAACAAACTCACTGGTGTAGACACTTATCTATCTATCTATCTATATATAAATCAATTGCTGTTCATTTGTCTCGCTAAAACTCTAGAACGGCTGGACCGAGTTATATTTTTTTTCTACTTAGCTGTTTATTAACTCCACGTAATGCGGGTCCTTTTGTCAACTTTTACATTATTTTATGCAGTTAATTTTACACTTACCCTTACCTTTACCTTTACCTTAAAAGCTAGACTGACTGATTTTGATTTTGAAATGTTTGTCGTAGTCTAGGGAAGGTTTAAACGGTGAGTAAACGGCTGGACCGAAATGGATGAAATTTTGTGTTTCTGGAGCGAGTCATAGTAGCGAGGCCCAAGGCCGAGCTCTACGCGTACGAAGTAGCGGGTACCAGCTAGGTATTCTATAGAAAATCTCTGTTTTAATAAAGATGTATCTACCTACCCAATTAGAAAACACATCAAATAGCACGCTGACGCCATAACACAAAACTTAACTCCTAAAGTTAGTTGTTTGTTTGTAAGTTTGAATCTGTTTTAAAACCGCAACACACGGCATATATAACAAAAGCGAATGTAAGTCTATTCTGTTTGTTTGTCCTCTTGTTTCTTATCTTTCCCATTTACTTTATTGAACCGGTCTTTTGAAGTAGTGAACATCTTATTCTATGTAGGGGCAATAAGTCTTGCATTGACGTCCTGCTTGGGGTGTAAGTAGGTATTGTGCATATTCCCCCGCCAGCGTCTACCCGAGACAAAGACTATAAACCCTGTTGACTGATCGTCCGACTTCCCCTCATACGAAAATTAGTAGTTTATAAACCACTACTAGCCACTGCGAGTACGTTAGAATTTCATTGAATTTCATAACTCAGATTGCGTCATCCCAGTGATTGGTCAATCGCAAGCATAGAACGTTACCTCGCCCCCAGCCCGCAACGGTGAGTCGTGTTTGTAGGAATAATTATGTTCACGAGCTATAATGATCTGCGACCCGAGCCAACCCAGCTCCTTGAAGTAACGGAGCGAGGCTCTCCGCGGGCATAGTAACGCCAGTGGGTTAGATGGAATGGCTCTCCACAGGCAAAACTTTTGACAGATAGTGCCAGCAGCGGTCCGGATGTGGCAAAATCAAGCTTTTTTGTTAATCGTTGCTTACATCTAACTGCTCTTGATGAGGTCGTTGTCGATAACCTAGTCCAAGGAAAATACTGGGTACTCTGCCTTATTTTAAGAATTGATGCTGATACAATCACATATGATACAACCATAGTACTATTATTTATTCTGTGATTATTTATTATTTTATTATTACGAGCCTGAGTTGTCCCAATGTTGGGCAAAGGCCTCCCTACCCTCTTTCCATATATCTCTGTCCAGAGCTACAACGGACCAGTCGTTCTGGTGTTTGTCTAGGTCGTCCCGCCATCGCCTGCCATTATTCTGTGATACAACTTAAAAGTCACAGGAAAAACTACAGTGCACAGCTAGTTATACATTTATAAATACCACAACTCAGGGGAATTTACTACAGAACTTGTAACTGATGGAAACTTTAATTGCAGGAAAATGTCTTTTGAACGTTCTTGTTATAAGTTATTCACAGCTTGTCTATCTACAGCTTTATATTTATAGTGACGTAGGGTAGTAGGATACCCTGGGAACGCACAGATGACTGTTTTTACTCGCAGTGAACTGAGACCTCGCGGCACCAAGCCAATTTAGCTCATATTCGATCTTGATAATTGTATTTACACGAACTACTTGCTTACAACATTTAATAAAGATCGGAACAATGGTTCGCAAGTTATCCTCGGACAAATATCATGTGGACATACAAACGCCTACTTGTCCTCTTAGAGACAGAGACGCTTTGTTTGGTCTGTTATTCTGTCCGTCTCGGTAATTTCTGTTTGTTTTTGTGTTTTTGTTATGAATAAACTTTTTTGTATTATATTGTTGAATATAATTCTAGAATTGTATAATGTTTATTCTAGAATGTATTGTTGAATCTAATTCTATTAAACTGGGTATGTCCTAAAACTGCATCCAGAACCACCGGAGGACGGGCAGCAGCGTCCTCTCAGTTAACGGTGGTAACCATTCTGCGATCCCCAAGCCGCCTGCCAAGCGTGGGGATTATGGCTACACCTCCCTTTAAGGGACAGGCCTTCATCCAGCAGTGGATGTCTTACGGCTGTTGATGTGTATTGTATTGTAATAAAGACGATTTTTTACAGATGATTGAAAATCCCCACGCTTGGCAGGCGGCTTGGGGATCGCCTACTAAGCCTACGTCGCCTTATTTTTATGCAATGTGGTGACGAGAGAAGCGAGACGTTCGCCTGGTAAGCATCACGCCTGCCCATAACAGTGTAGCAGTGCCAATCATAAGCTTGCGAACAAAATTCTGCGCCGCAATGCACTGCGCTAGCACCCTGAGATATTAAAAGAAAAGAAAGAAAGAAAATAATTCCATGTTTTTAAAAGCTTAAACAGGAAGAAAAATTATGACCTCCGGCAAGACTCGAACCTGCATACGAGCAGTCTATATGGGTTTCTGTCCCAACTGCTTTGCCAATTAAGCTACAGAAGTATCTGCCTTAGATGCCAAATACATGGACGGAAACCCATAGAGACTGCTCGTATGCTGGTTCGAGTCCTGCCGCAGGTCATAATTTTTCTTCCTGTTTAAGCTTTTAAAACATAGAAATACCATATGTGTGGAATCAAATCATACAAAAATATTCAAAAAGAAAATATTTTTTTCTGTGACATCAGTACAAAATAATAATACAACCATTGATAAATTTACAGATTCTTGAGTGATGTCACAAAAAGGGCCTCAACAGCATAATGCTATCAGATATCAAATGTCTTCATGCCCAGTGATTTCTCGTAAGATTGCCCTTCAAACCGAAACACAGTAAAGCTTGCACACTACTGCTTGGCGGTTGAATAACTGGGAAAGCTACTTCTACTATACTATACTATGATACTTCCCCAAGCGGACATTGCAATAGAGTCCTACCCCTACAACCCTCTACCGCTGCTGTTCCTTTTGTACGTCTGACTGCCTTGGCTATTCTTCTCTTGGTCTTGCTTTCTATCTCATCTCAAATCAAAAAAAAAAACTCCTGGCCCAAACCAAACCCGATAAAAAAGCAAGAGGCCTAAAATAATACGAACCCATAAGATAAATGATCGGCAAGGGAATTATGTACAAAACAGTTATTAAAAGTCTTTATTATTTTTTTAATACGCGTGGGAGAAAATGAAAATTATTTTCTTGTCCTGTTTGGTATTCTCAAGGGATGACATTCATCCCCTTATTAATACATTCTGGAGATGGGTCGGGTCGTTGTAAAATTAAAATAGGGCATTTTTGGGGATCAGGAAACGTTATTTGAACACTACTTGCGGTTTTTGTTTTTTTCAGGCTTTTTCGATAGGCTTTAATCATAGAATGCATAATAATACTTAATACGTAATTTACCGTAGACATTTGCAAGTAATACGTAGTACGATCGCAGTGCCTTAAGACGGGGGTCTTCAACCAGTGGGTATGGGTATGGCCAGTGATGTCATGGAACTGAAGAGTGGTCTTTAACTGCGGGCCTTTTAGAGAAACTCAGTCACACAACGGGTAATGGACAGAGCTGTGCTCAGAGTTTTTTTGTGTGATGACATCCGGAACGAGGATGTTCGCCAAAAAACCAAAAGCACATAGCTCTCAGTGTTTGCAAATTGAATTGGCAATAGGCACGCCACGTCGCTCGAAGAACTGATAACTTTCTTCGGCGGGGAAGAAAGGGTCTTGCATGGCAACCTCGAACCGATAGGCGTAGCGTAGGTAGCATACCTATATTAGACACAAGCGTGGACCGACAACATTGTGAAAGCGGGTAAACGGTAGAGGCAAATGGCAAGTTGTCTATGTGTGGCGGTCTAAGAAGGAGGCCTTTGTTCAGCAACGGACAAGACGGACATCTCCGGACTGTGATGTAGCACATAAGCGATAGAGAAATGCATAAAAACTGCGACAGAGTGGGAAAAGATACATAAAGTAAGAAGACGTACGCTTAGAATCGATCTAGATTCTTAGATCGATGGGTAATTGGTTACCCCTTAGGTACAGAACCCTATAAATATTTAGATGCTTTAAAAACGATGGCATTTTTAAAATAAAAAATAAAGATTATCAATTTTATTCATTTTCATGAAAGTTTTAACGCTTTCCAATTTATAAACTTTGAAAGTTTTAACGCTTTCCAATTTATAAACTTACCGTCTTATTGATAAACACTAAAAGCTCTTTAAAACCTATTTTTGTTTAAAAGCGTTTTGTCAGTTTCTTTCGAGTTACAAATTGAGATTGAAAAAAAGACAAAATACTTTTTAAATAAAATCGGTTTAGAATACGTTTTAGTGTTTTATGCATAAGACAGTTAAAATGTAACACTATTTTCTTTGAACCAGAAGTATGACCCGCATACTTCATACGAATCGCTAAATGCACGGGTCAGAATAATCTACTTCAAGCTTAGTACGGAAAGAGCTCCAAAATTATTTATTTTTATTAGTAGTTCATATTCATCTCTAGCCTTGCGCCGAGTCTTCACCCACGTGGAAAGTCCCTGTGGAAAAATACAACTTTTATCACCATTGATAAATAAAGTGCAAATAAACCAACACCAGGGACCGCGAAAGTACCTATTCCATGACGGGGGAAGGGGGGGCAAAACTTCTTTGGTCACCTCCTTCCACTCTCCGGCCCCAGCTTCCTCCGGTCAATTTCGTACAGGTATAAGACGAAACAGAGTTGACTGAACAGGTTAATCGAATTTTCAGTAAAAAAAAATGTATTGGTAGGACTACTACAGAGTCCGCCTGGGGAAGTTTGCCACACCTTTGCCAGCTATTCAACCGCCAAGCAGTAGTGTGCAAGCATTACTGTGTTCCGGTTTGAAGGGCAATGTTACCAGATAAATTACTGAGTATGAAGAGATTTAACATCTGATAGCTCAGGGTGACGAGCGCAGTGCAGTGCGGCGCAGGATTGTATTCACAATTCTGGCACTGCTACCTCTATAACTCTCAGAGTTTTTTTTACGTACTACTTGAATTTTCTTTTTAGAATAAAGAAAGCTCTGTGAAACACAGATCAACCTTTTAAATGGAGCCCCCCCGCCGTTTGATTTTAGGGGGTGGGGGCATTTGGCCCACATCATATTAATAAGGAATTAAGCCAAAATTATAACGAGAGAGACAACTAAGAGTCTTAATTAGTCTTTGACAAGTATTGACTAAATCTTTTTTCTTTTGACTAATATTTTCAGAATAGATACAAACGGAGAAAAGACTAGCCGCGCCTTGCGGTTTCACTCGCGTGATGATAAAAATAGTTATCATAATAATAATAAAGTAGCCTATATGTTATACCTGGAAATAAACTATTTCCATTGCAAGTTTCATCCAAATCCGTTTAGCCATTTTGGCGTGAATAGGTAACAATTAATATACACACACATACCGACAAACTTTCGTAATTAAAATATGTGTGTGATTGAAGTCCATTTGGATAATTGAGATGGAGGAATTAAAACCCATTGGGAAAAGACCCGCTTCGAAATTGTGAGTTCTATTCCCAAGCCAAGAGTTCTTTGGAATTTAACAAAAATGTTTTTTATCTTAATTAATTAATTAATAAAATAAATATCGACGGACATATTTCTCACAGCGCCATCTAGCCCCAAACTAAGCAAAGCTTGTAATATGGTAACCAGATAGTTGATAGAATACTTATATACTATTTTTTATGTAAATACATACTTATTATAAATACTACACCCAGACACAGCACAAACATCTATGTTCGTCACATAAATGTTTGCCCTGGATGGGGATCGAACCCACGCCCTACAGCTTTGAAGGCAGACAAAGAAGAAACCGATTCACTCGCGACTTGAAGATACCACGATTATATCTCTTGGAAAAGACCTGCCTAGGAAGCTCATTCCACTGTTTAGCAGTTCGCACAATAAAAGTAGTTCAATGGCGTATGAGAATCTGCCAACGTGGTGGAGTATCACCCAATCGCCAAGAGTGGGCCTTTGCCAAGCAGTGGTATTTTATAAGGCTGATGCAGTCAACAAATAAACCAATAAAATTTCCATATATAATCAGTGAGGTTATTAAATTAAATAATAAATATAGGTTGACATTTCACACAGCGCCATCTAGCTACAAATTAAGCAAAGCTTGTAATATGGTATGAAACCAGATAGGTGATAGAATATTAATACACATTTTTTTTTGTAAATTCTTACTTTAATTCTTTAAAAAAAAAAAAAAAAAATTCGGACAAATTATCCACATGTACAGTGTTAGTAGTAGTGTTTTAAACCTATGATATAATACAACCAGACAAAGAACAAAAATATATCTGCAATATTTATATTGTTAGTCACAAAAAATGTTACAGGGCGTGAGTTCGTTCCCCAAGTTAAGTTCTGAAGGCAGACATGCTAAAAAAATAGCTGTTCCATCATACAAAAATTTCATCGACCTTGGGCAAAATGTATGGAACAACTGTTTTTTTTTTGCATTTTCAAGGTTGGCCCCATAGTAAAAGTTGTTTGTTTTGATGTACAGAATATGCCCTTAAAATGATGCTAACTGATTAGAACTAACCCTTATAGGCAGTATATTTTTTGGAAAGAACTCACTCCATACTTTTCAAGGCGTCACATACAGATGTATATCAAACTTATAGCAATCTATATGACGGATGGTGGTGATAACCGAGCTTTCACACCGATATAGAGCATTTCCGATACCATTTTTCAATTTTCTCGTACAACTTTTCAGAAAATTGGAGCGTTCTGAACTATTCACTCTTTCTGGTTTAAAGTATACTCAAAAACGATGGTTATTTAGGAATTAACAAAATACTATGATATAATTTGTATTTTTATTTATATTTCTATATTTGACAACCTTATAGCTCAGTTGGTAGCATGCTTGCCTTCAGAGCTGTAGGGCGTGGGTTCGATCCCCACCAAGGGCAAACATTTATGTGGCGAACATAGATGTTTGTTCTGTGTCTGGAAGTAGTATGTATTATAAGTATGTATTTACAAAACAAGAAGTATATAAGTATTACATCAGCTATCTAGTTTCCATATTACAAGCTTTGCTTAGTTTGGGGCTAGATGGCGCTGTGTGAAATTAATGTCCACCGATATTTATATTGATTATTTCAATAAATGATAATAATAAATACGTGAATAATAATAATTTATTCAAAAGGATATAAACAAGACTGACAAAAATACAAAACTTACCGTACTTAGGTATAATATAACAAGTGAGCCTGAACTGGTGGTAATCCTGTGTTTCAGGTGAGAAGAGCAAAATTATATAATAATTCTAACTTATTATACAAAGAAAAAAAAAAAAAAAAATCTAAAGTCTAATTTAAAATAGCAGCAATGGAGCCACATTATTATTTCGTGCCCATTGCTGTGGACTATGGGCAGTTGGGGTGCTGAGGCCAAGAGTTTGGTCACAGAAATCTGGCGCAGAATTCGGGACAGAGGTGGTGACTCCCGGTCCACCTCGTTTCTGGTGCAAAGGATAGCCATTGCCATTCAGCGTGGTAATGCTGCCAGTATTTTGGGCACCTTTGCGCCAGAAACAGTGAGGGGCGGGTTATTCGATTAAATGTGACGTTATTTTTAGATTGTTATTGTTATTTGATTTTGACGTGCTTTTTTTACAGTATTTTTTATAATTAATATAAATATGTTTTAATATGTGTATTCTAATCTAATTTTAATTTATTAAGTACGACACTCTTCAATTAATATTTAAAATAAAACAAACCAAAAATCAATCACTAAGTTAATACAAATATAGTTTACCTGATAAGCAGAAAAGTCACAGGTACTCGTAACTAGCTTGTCACCAGAAATTATAGGAATATTGAAGCCCATTTACAGTCTAAAGGACAAATTTTTCATATGTTTTTAGAATGAAGTCGTGCTTGAAGACCTATTCATATGTTCAGTGCAGTCTTTTACGCCCTAGTTACTTGTTAATTATTATGTTTGTTTTGGTTTTAAGGGACAAACTCATGAAAGTACAATACTTAAAGGACAGCTATCTCGTAAACTATGCTATCTAGGTTAAATTAAATGCTTCGATACGGCTCAGCTCTAAAAATTATGTAATTTAAGCCAAATCGATAGCTTTAAAAACAAAAAAGTTATGTTTTTTTTTTTCTATAAAAATGGTTTATGTGCTCTCCTGTAAAATGAGGATTTGTCCCTTAAGCCCTTTGACATTTTCACCATCGATATATCAAAATAAGAAAAACCGATTACGCTTAAAGACGAATATAACAAACACATTTTTTAATTTATTTTAGAAATATCTATTATAAAATACTATTTTAAACTATTATGGATGCTCTCTACAGTTCTATTGTTATTTACGGGATATTTACCGTGATTATGTCCCCGTGTCCGATTCGTTATGTTCCGATGGGGAAGAAAGGTTCTTGAGTGGCGACCGCTAACCGGAAGACGCAACGTAGGAAGGCCTCCCATTTGGTGGACAGACGACGATATAAAAGTCGCGGGCAAACGGTGGATGCAAATGGCAGGCTGTCGTACAGTGTATGGCGGCCTAAGGGGGGAGGCCTTCGTTCAGCAGTGGACGTCTCCGGGCTGATGATAATGTAGTCCCCGTGTCTGCCCGTGAACATGGTGCATGCAACTGCGCCGAAATATCAGGTGCTCATTTTACAACATAATCACGGCAATTACCCCGTAAATAATAATAGAACTATAAAGAATATTAGTTATTTATTTATTTAAAAGTGTTTGTAGCATCTCCCGTCTTTATTCATGTGTATATTCTTCCTTATGGTTGCCTGGAAGAGATCGCTTTTAGCGATAAGACCGCCAATTGTGGCACTAGCTCATAAGGTTCTTATATCTTTCTCTATTGTATTTTTTGGTGTGCACAATAAAGAGTTTCTATCTATTAATTCATAATTATTATAAAGTCTTATAGCATAGGTTATTTAGCTATCTAGAAAGCATTAGCAGTAAATCGCACCGGAATAGGCGTTAATGAGTTCTCATACCATTTCTGCGTATTTTCTCATTTCCCTTCGCTATTAGCATAGACGATTAATTAATATCCGTCGACGCCAAGAGAATCGACCGAGTATTTCAGTGTGTTTTATACAGTAAAACTTATATTGTAAAAAAAGTATTCGATGAGGAGTGGTGTTCTGAGAAAACTAAGATCAGTACTTCCTACACTGTTGATATATTGATATTTAACATTTGTATGTGCCTGCGGGGCTAAAGTGGCTACTT
This sequence comes from Erannis defoliaria, assembly GCA_905404285.2. Lineage (NCBI taxonomy): Eukaryota > Metazoa > Arthropoda > Insecta > Lepidoptera > Geometridae > Erannis > Erannis defoliaria. The sequence continues at coordinate 5,770,287 of FR990084.1, forward strand.
TAGCCTCGCTACGCGGAGCGAAAGGAACCACTTCCTCCCCGCAGCGGCACGTAAAATCGCATACACACCACGGGAGCGAGTAAAGAAGCCTCAGTTCTTATGTTTGTACATGAGATCTGAGAAATTGTTTACTTTTGCCCCCTAGGTGAGTATAATCTACTATTTGTTCTATCATCAATAGTTTCGGCAGCGCATGCTACGAAACACATTTTATGGCAAAAAAAACACCTTGGTTTACATTATTGAAGTTTTAGTAGAGATCCATATTTTTTCTAGTGATAAATATAGTTTATGTTACTCAAGGATAATGTAGTATTCTAACGGTGAAATGATTTTTGAAATCGGCCTAGTGATTTTTGAGTTTATACTGTTTTCTGTTACAAACAAACTTTACAATATTGGTGTAGATTATAATATTGACGTAGATGGTGCAGATAGTCTTTCTTTCTTTTGTCAGACTTTCATCGGTCTGGATACAATCCTTTTGTTTTTTGTTGTGTAGTACGCTAAGTAGTTTGTTGTAGTTAATAAAGGCTTACGCCTAATTAAAAAAAAAGATAGTCTAGGCTACCACGGCTTCGTGTGGTCGGGTAAAAGCAATTAATTCTAATTATATGAATTACTACCACGTATAAAGTCCTCACTATAAGTTATAATCCTGTAGGTAACTTATTACAATGAACAATAGCTACATAATAATTTTATCGTCGACCTAATGACCGCGTAGTTAAACTGAGAACAGGTCAACCTGGCACTTGACTCATATACAGCATTATAATTGCCTACTTGTACTGCAAACAACTTCAAAGGCTGTACTGTGTGTAGGCTGTGGCTGCCTTACTTAAAATGCTGCTTAAGTTAACAAACGTCTGTCTTCTGCGCAATGTAAAACCGAAGTGCGTAATACATTTAACTTTTTAAATAAGTCTTCTCGAGTAAGGTTGTTTTAGGTCTATTTAATCCTACAGTTGATAATAACTGACCGGCTTATTTGTTTGTTATTTTTATTTGAATTCATCAAAATTAGGGCCAACCCACACGTGGTCGTGCGCATTTTTGTATTGAAAATGAATAGTAGAATTTACACGTACCACATTTTGCCGTCGTTATCGACCGCGTGGTTGATACTGACCACAACGCAACCACCAGCGACACCGTGAAATAGCCACCGGCCACATCGCAGATACAACGTTGGGTCGACGCAACGACAGTGCGTGCTCTATGAAAGCCGGAGTCGAACTGTATCTGCACACGACGCAACCACATCCCAACTGCTAGCGACAACGCAAACACATCGACATTTTGTCGGTACCACAACGCAACTGCAAAAAGCTGCAGCGACACTATTCACACGTAGCCACAGCGTCACCACATTTTGCCGCTGCAATGTGGTGTGGTTGTGGTACGTGTGGGTTGACCCTTACACTGGCAAGTGCACTTCACATTGTGTGTCGCGCCACACCGCAACCTCCTAAGAACAAAAAAAAAAAGGCTAGCCTCTCAGCCTATTACACTCTTAAGCCTCTCTACGCATTATTTGTGAACGATCGCGTACTATTTATTTTTTCATGTTTTATAACTTTTCTCGTATATTTTTATTAGAAGTCGCCCCGCGACTTCGCCCGCGTACGAATGACAATTCGGCCCGCTCCCAAGTAACTTTCGAATACCGCTGGGTTATTATTTTTCAACCTACTTCAAAAAAGGAGGTTCTCAATTCGACTGTATGTTTTTTTTTATATATGTTAAGCGATTCCTCCGCCAATTATGAACTGATTTGGATGATTGTTTTTTTGTTTGGTAGGTAATACTTCAGAAGTGGTCGCACATACATTTTATCGAAATCGGTTCAGTAGTTTGGTTTTTAAATCAAAATTACTAGAAAATATGTAGATGTCATCCAGGTTTTCGAAGTTGAAGTCGGTTGTATATTTTTTTTAAAACGCATTATGTTTTATTACTTCCTCGTTTTCACTCGAAAAAATAACCCCTTGGCTAAAAATAATAGCTGTAACCAAGTTTTCCCTTATTTTTACCCTTCGAAAGTTTGAATTTCAAGAAATCCTTTCTTAGTACACCTCTAAGCATCAAGGCAAAATACATCCTTCAAACAAGTATGTACGACAAGTGTTTTGTTTCTTCTTTGTTTTTGGCTTCGCACTGTGTGCATTCAGCCAGTGTCAGGTATTATGCGTTTTCAAGTTTATATAGTATGAAGTTATATATAATGTGTCATCAACTCACAGTCAATCACACGAAATTAGTTATAGTAGAGTCTAAGTCATGCCCTAGTAAAGTTGTGGCGACTTTACTATGAGCTTTTACGGAGTTTTGGAAACAACACATAAAGACATGTTTCACCACATTATATCACTTGCCCACACTCGTGCATGTAATTCAACACTCAATGAATAAAATACCACTATTTTTAATTATTAATTTCCGAAAAAACACTGATTTAAAGAAACTAATAGAATGCAGCGACATGATTTTTCCGTGTTCCCGCCAAAACTCCGTCAAGTCTTTATTTATTATTATTCTTCTACTTATGAATAAAAACTTTTTGGTTTTGTAGGCTCGCTGGTGTAACAGATTTAAAAAAAGATACTTCAGCCCCTAGAGCAAAATTTTAGTTTAGCCCCTAGTGCTATTTTAGCCCCGCACTGGCTCGTGTATAATGCCGGTCTTTTAGAGCAAGAGAAGTGAAAAATTATAACATTATTATCTTCGTCATTTGTTGTTTGACGGCTTGTGTCAAATTGAAATAATGTTCTAAGATAACATTAAATACTATATCATCTTCGTCGTGTGTGACGGCTTTTAATCAAAGCTCCTGTCATTCACGGCAATGTTCAATAGCTTTGTTATGTTCTTTTATTAATAGTGAGACTTGGTAAGTGGCTCGAAATGGTTCATCTAGTTTAGCTCTCGACCGGTGTGTCGAACTGGCGAACACGTCGCACCGGCCGGCGGCCGTGTGTGTCGATGAAGATTGGCAAAGAATATTAAATTTCATATCCGTAAAGTGCAATATATATTAGGTAGGTTCCGTAAAAGCCGTGGTAGAATCGGGAAGGCCTATCCTTTAATTAGGCCTAGCCTTTTTAATAGTCCAGCAGTGGACTAATAAACTAATCGTCGTCAGCTATAAGACGTCCACTGCTGGACGAAGGCCTCCCAATAGAGGGGTGTTGCCATAATCCCCACACTTGGCGGCTTGGGGATCGCAGAATAGTCACCACCTTTAACCAAGAGGACGCTGCTGCCCGTCCTCCGGTGGGTCTGGTTGCAGTTTAATGACATACCCAGGTCCGAATAAACTAATACTACGTGGTATTCGTTTTTGGTATTGGAAGCCCATAGATCATTAAAAAGGTTGGATTTCGCTAAATATAATTACCTACATAAAGTCTATTTAAAGCAGATCGTCCGAATATTTCATGAATTCGGATGAGATAAAATAACATCAATCATAATTTGGTTTATCAAAACAGTACTTATTTTTTTCAAATAAAAAATAAGTTACTCACAGAAAAGATAATTCCGAATCATAAATCATTTTCGCCAGCCAAAAAGCCAGTGCTTCCGTTCCGAGAAAATTCCCTTTCTATTCGGGTAAATAAAAGTCATTAATGCACGAATACCGTGCCAATACCACTGGCTAGTTTGACATGGTCGACCTAGCCTTAATCTAATACTTGACCCAAATTCTTGTAATCCAAACATTTCAAACTGCCGCAAATGGTTGGTGCAGTTGTTTTGCATAAACTGTAATTTTCAGTTTAGGTATTAATGCTAGTCAGGTAGGCAGTTGGGGTAATTTTTATGCGATTATGACCACCCTACGTGTACCATGCTACCATTTTATGTTAGGCACGTAAAAATGGGTGGCTTTCACTTTTCTTGTACTTATGCAGTGGAAACAAATATTTCTACTGCTATTAAGCTAGTACCTACTGATTTAGTTTGAATTTGTTTAAAATTCAAGTAACTCATTCTTACGGGTTACTGGGAATGGTATTCATCGAGGTTTTCTTTTTTTGCAGATTTTAAAGTGGAGGGCTACCCGACGCTTGTGTGGTTCCATGGGGGAAGCTTCATCAGGGGAAGTCCCAACAGCATCAATCCTTTTCAAATTGTATTGAAGCAAAAGGTATACAATATTCGATATTCATTTAAGTTCACTTGTCTTTCTAAAAAAATTGTAGTCGTTATGCCAAGTAGACTGGCTACTGATGGCCAATTACGAGTAGGCTTTTCTTTACTTCTGCGCCCATATACTAGACCCAATAGAATCGGATTCGTTTCGAAAACTACAGCCCTCACCATCTCCGTCTTCTACGTTAAGAATGATGGAGATAGGTTTACAGGGCTAGTTCTAATCAGTTAGCATCCTTTTAAGGGCATATTCTGTTCATCAAAACCAACAACTTTTACTATGGGGCCAACATTGAAATCGCGAAATCTTAAACTTATTGTGTTCATCATAACTAGGAGAAAAAACAAACCCTGCATCTAAAGTATTTTACATATCATAAATTATGTAACAGCAACATGACCTTAGTAATATTTATGTAGATACATACAGTTCTAAAGTGAATCACTTTTCTTTTAGGTGATCTTCGTCTCGGTTGCCTACAGACTAAATATCTTCGGCTTCTTCTCTACTCTCGACAACGAAGCGCCAGGTAACTTCGGCCTCATGGATCAAGTCGCATCTCTCTACTGGGTGAAGAACAACATCGCAAGCTTTGGAGGAGATCCAGACAACGTTTGCATATTTGGCCACGACGCTGGCGCTGTCAGCGTTGGCCTTCATTTAGTCTCCGCTTACTCTGCTGGCCTCTTCCAGAAAGCTATAGCTATGAGTGGGAACGTCCTATCACCAGACACAGTCAATATCGCTAGAAAAGAACTGGTAACGGTCGATAAAGTAGCCAACGCTTTTAGTTGCTTCAGAAAACCGACATACCAGCTGCTAGATTGCTTAAGAAGAGTCAACTATCAAGCTCTATTAGATATAGGAGAGCCTCTAGCAGACTGGAAACCTATTGTAGATACTGGTTTTAGCAACATAACAGGCCCTTTTCTCCCAGACTTTCCAAGCAAACTGTTCAACGACGAAACTTTTACACCTGTCCCACTTTTAACAGGCTATACGAATATGGAAGATGCTCTACTACTCGATAAAGGCGAAAATGAAGATTCTGGAATAAGTCAAAGAGAATTTGACGTTATGAGAGAAGAAATCATTCTGTCAGATATAACGGTTGACAACAGTTCATGCTTTACTAACCAGCATCATATTCAAGACGCAGTGGCGTTTTTCTATAAGCCAATACCTCATACTTCGAACGAAACAATTTTGCGAAAGTTGTTTTTAGATTTCTACACGGACAAAGTCCACGGAGCGACTACCTATCAACTAGCGAAGCACGTGAGTAAACAAGCACCTGTTTACCTCTACAGGTTCGATTTAAAACCGTTTTCAGATGTAGCCAACGAGGGCGTCCCGGGTTGGATCGCAGTCCCGCATAATTTCGATTTAATTTTCACTTTCGGCATGCCGTATTTGGCCTTACCCGAAGACTTAGGCAAATGGGATTACAGAGATAAGAGCATTTCAGAAATCATAATGAAAATGTGGACCAATTTCGCCTGGTATTCGAACCCGACAAATTCGGGCGTTATAATTGACTGGGACGCGTTTGAAGTGGAAAAGCCCGGATTTTTTATAATCGACCGACAGAATTTTACAATGAGCACTCCACAGACTATAAACTTGAAGGCGTTTGAGTTTTGGACAGATTTCTACCCGAAAGTTGTGGAAATTGGTACGAAATGTTGTAAAGAAACTTACGAAGACTCAGGCTCGGATTCAATTTTAACTCAGAGTATGACACATAGTTTAATAACTTCGTACTTTATTTTAATCATCTTGTCGTAAATCTGAAGAGAAAAGAGCACCTTTGTCGTTATTTTTGTATAGTCTATTGAAAGATTATTTTGGTTGAAATGTGTAATAAAAATATTTCTTCGGAGGGATTATCCTGTAAATAAAGCAACATAAGTAAATCAACCTGAACGTGTTTCGATTGTAGGAGCTCGTTTGAGAGTTCGTCGATCTGAAAGTCAAAACCCACCACATATAAAATGGTGAAAAAAATAAATCATTTTATCTTTGATTAAAAAAATAAGGATTTACCAACACCCGTCTGATCGTGGCACAGTGGCTGTCGTACTAGTCATTACGAAAAGTAATTTGCATTTTATTCAAAAATCAGATAGATTTATTGGCCGTTAATAACTTTGAATGTTGCAGGCATGTCACATTTTACAAAATATCATAAGATTAGAGTTAATTTAAACTAAGCCACACCCTAACGCATAATAGTACATTATGATACGAGTGTGCTATGTTGGTCATTACACCTAGAGGCGGTATTATGCGCGCGAGCCGCAGGCGAGCGCGATAAGAAAGCCGAGAGCGTAATGACTAATAGCACAAGAGTTCCATACGACTGTTTTCGTCACACTTGCGAGGAAAAAACAATATTTTTTTGATAATAATCAACCACACAGTGAAAACGTCAACAAACATTTGCGGAAAATGGCGCCCAAATCAGTAATGCGCGCGCAGGTTGACATTTACTTCAGCGGCATAAGAACTCTTTGTTGGTATTACAAAAAAACTGTAAGTATTACCCGGCTATAGTAAGAGTGCTTCGTATACGTACGTCTAATTGCAGTCACGTACAAACTTGACTTTACCGGGTTATACCTATTATAGTACAAGTGCCGTAATGTAAAGTAAAAAGCACGCGTGTGTAATAGCTTGGATTATGAGCCTGAAAGCGATGTAATAAGATCTACTTTACGAGCAAGTGTGATGAAAAGAAATTAATTGTATTATTGTATATAAATATATAAAAGTCGATGTTTGTACGTATATATCTTCCATAAAGACTCCAAAACGACGGGATTTCATAAAATGATATTAATGAAATTTTCTAATTAGCCCAGTTGGTGATCTTGTGAAGTTTGGTAGCCGTGCGACGCCGGAGCGGGTTGCTAGTATTGTATATTATAGGATAGTAACAGGTGGATCTGCGGGTATGTCATAAAACTGCATCCAGAACCACCGGAGGACGGGCAGCAGCACCCAACGGTGGTGAGCATTCTGCGATCCCCAAGCCGCCTGCCAAGCGTGGGGATTATGGCAACCCCTCTCTATTAAGGGGGAGGCCTTCGTCCAGCAGTGGACGTCTTCTGGCTAATAAGTGAGGGTGTGAGTAGCAGGTAATTGTGTTTACTCCGATTGTTTCTTTCAGCCTAATCTACTTAGCATAGAGTTGCTATTTTATTATAAAACTGACGTGGTTTTGACACATTTTTGTTTAATTTAAACGGGAATACTCACGTTTAAATAAATCGGATACTCCGACTATAGTTTCGATCACATCTTTTTCAAAGAGTGAAAACAGAGCCCGACGCGCATGCAGCTGCGTCCTGCGTAGCGGTTTTGCGTTTTGCTCTGCTTAGCGCTTAACTATAGTCGGAGTATTCGATTTAATTAAACGTGAGTATTCCCGTATAAATAAAACAAAAATAAGTTGTTATTTGTTTGAGTACCTAGCTGAAATGTACTAATAAAATCGATGGGATTTTGGAAAAAAAACCTGATCGCTTTGCTTTGACTGCAATTTTAAATTTTGAGTGACTTGACTTGATAATCTATTTTCAAAATTACAATTGAAACATAAATAAAATACTCATATAATACAGGAAATAAAATTATTTAATGAACCTTAACGGTACGATGTAATACTTATAACTGGTCAGGCTGGTATTTAAGCGCAACTCCTGTAAGTAACAGTGTGGGCGAAGATGATAAAAATGCTTGCCTAACCTGATTTGAAAAGTGTCTTTCAATGATACTCTTGAGACCCTTATTCTCGTTTTTGAGTGAGGGTGATGAAATGTACGGCTAGGTTACTTGGCGAAATTTTTAACTGACTTCAAAAAAGGAGGAGGTTCTATGTTTGACTGTGTTTTTTTTTATCTACCTACGTCCATCGATTTCTCCGTCAATAGGAAATTTTCAGACAGCCAATAAAAAACTTGTTCATAGTAATCCGTTAGATGGAGATGAACAGACATGGGCCTGAACAGTTTCACTATCTAGTCTGTGGTTCTGAAGATTTTGAACGAATGAAGAAAAGTAAAAATCAAGGAGGTTCTCAATTCAAGGTATGTTTTTTTTGTTTTTGTTACGCGATTACTCCGCCAATTATGAATTAATTGACTTTGATGGTGGTTTTTTATTTGGTAGACCATACTTCAGAGGTCGTCCCATTACAATTTTTATCGAAATCGGTTTAGTAGTTTGGTTTTTAAATCAAAATAAATGGAAAAAGATGTTATCCAGGTAATTGAAATTGAAGCTTTTTTTCTTTTTTTTTTCTAGCCGAGCAAGACGTTCGCCTGATGGCAAGCGTCACGCCTGCCACTAACAATAGCAATGCCAGAATTGTGAACTTGCGAACACAATCCTGCGCTGCACTGCACTGCGCTCGTCACCCTCAGATAATTATTAGATATTAAATCTCTTCATACCCAGTAATTTATCTGGTAACATTGCACTTCAAATCAGAACACAGTAACGCTTGCACACTACCGTTTGGCTGTTGAATAACTGGCAAAGGTGTGGTACTTCCCCAGGCGGAATCTGCAGTAAAGTCCTACCACAACAAAATATTTTTTTTGATAAATAAAGTACTTGTTCATTGTTTAACGTAAGGTTGTGTTTGCTAAGTTTTGTGTGATGAAGATTTTTACTCGCTTTTCAAAAGCTTTCTAATACTACATCCATAAGCAAATAAATTTCAGATATTCTTTAAAGGATTACACGTATCGGTGTTTCTAAGCCGAACGTCTTAACCATCATTGTGAAAAGCTTTTACGATGAGGCCATCACTGAATTTGCTTAAAAATCAGCTGTTCTATAGAAAAATGCCATTCACTATCGACACACTGAAATAAAACAGCTGCTGTTTTTTTCTCCAATTCAGGCTTGGTCGCAAAAGTTGTTAACAATGAAGACAAGGAACTCCATTCGGCATATAATACCGTCCCGCTCAATTCTGTATAGAAGGATTAACATATCAGCACTTTTATTTAACCCCTGTAAGACTCACTCAGCTCGAGCTTAAATCGAGTTTAAAGTCAAGAGTCCACTCTCAAGTCTGATTGGTCACGCCCGTCCCTTCACTCAATCGTATCGACTGAAACTCACATTCAGGTTTCAGAACACGCCATGTTAGCGCCAATGGATTTTTACTTTAAAAATCTCTGAGAGCTTTTGTGAATTTTGTTTTTAATTTTAAAAGGATTCGTTTCTTGAAGGAAAACAACAATGTATTGTAAGACCTAACAGTGCTTGTTAAGGTGTTTATTCCCTATTATATATTTTTTGTTGTTAGATCCAGCGACAATGATAAAATGAATGGACGGGAAATAGCGCTCGGATTTTGAAGAATATGTTGAGCGCCAGCTATCTACTCGCGTCAGTTATACTCTGTTTTTGCGACATGCGAGCCGTACGATATAAAAATACCAAATTAAATAAATCCAAATTATGCCTTCGTGTAAATTCCCCAAGTGTAAGATACCTACTAATATTCGCAATAAAAATCTGGGGATTACATTCCACAAGTAAATACACAATACTTAAGCACTGTATTTTGTCACAACTGCAATTAATTTCAATAAATTTGTAAGGTTAGTCGTCATTTTGAGGCGATCGTAATGTTACAAGACAGAGAGACTTCGGAAATCCTTCGTCCAATGCACGTGATTGTTCGAGATTCGAGAGCAATAGACAAATACATGTTTTCTATTTTCGATTTGATTTGAATTTGATTTTTCGATTCGACAATACAAACTTCTAATACATGTACATGTGTTCTCTTTTTGTCACGCAGTAATTAGTTTCGCTATCTCTATTTTCCGGCAAATTTAATATGCATAGTTTTAGCTAGGTATGCTTGATTGTGTTGACTTGTTCATTTTGAACGATTTGCAAGCACTAGGCCTGTCCATTCTATTATTAGCGTCGCTGGTTAGACCTAGCAGACTCGTAGGTAATTGATTACATTGGATTAGTAGACTACAAAATAATTTCAAACTTATAGAGAAGGTATGATAGAGTACAATGTAATACAATAGATAGGTAAGTAAATTAAACGTGAGCGATCCCTTTTAAATAATATAAAAATTATGTTCATCATCATCATCAGCATGGAGACGTCCACTGCTCAACGAAGGCCTCCCCTTAGACCGCCACACTGTTCTGGGCGAAAACCTGCCCCTGATGCTTTGGATTGGCTATTAATGGATTAAAATAATTGTATGGACATGGACAATATACAATAATTAGTATGGTATGAAAGAGTAGAAGACCTATTGTGTAGTTTAGGATTTAAAAATAGTAAATATGAGTCCTGCTTATTTACAAAACTTGATAACGATGTGAAACTTATTGTAAGATTGTATGTTGATGATTTTTTGTTATTTTCAAATAATACCCTTGAAACTGAAACGTTGAAGTCTGCATTAAACTCTGAGTTTAAAATGAAGGATCTAGGTTGTGTCAGAAGATACTTGGGTATGAGAGTCAATATCAATATAATTTATTGTTATTAGCTAAATATTAGGGAAGCAGAAAGACAGTGAACGATATTGGCATAGGTTCGGAAAAAATGGCGCGTTGAAGAAGAGACCTAGACTTAGCAATGTAGCGACTACACACTACGCTACCAGATATCGAGGATATTACCCCGATCCGACTGACAGACCTCCTCTGACTAAGACCGTGGTCAACTGGAAGCACTTAGGCGATGCCCTGAAAGCTTGTAGTTCCCCTGACTTGGACAGAATCCCTGACGACATTGTTACCCCTGACGACATCTCTACCTCCATTGACGCTCTCACTAGCCACCTCCGCACCACCGTTGGTGAGGCCTCAAAGCAGGTCCCAGCCGAGGGAGACCAACGCTGGGCCCTGCCTGAGGACGCGAGGGACCTACTGAGAGCGAAACACGCTGCCACTAGGGCATTCGATCGAGCTCGCACCGAGGATAACAGAGCCACTCTGCGGTATTACGAACGTGCCGTAAAAAACCGCATGAGTGAACTCCGTAATCAACGGTGGGATGACTTACTCTCGGGGATCGAGCCATCCCACCTGGCATTCTGGCGGCTGACTAGATCCCTGAAATCAGACTCTGTTACGACTATGCCCCCTCTCACCCGACCTGACCTCCCCCCCGCGTTTGACGACGAGGAAAAGGCCGAATGCCTGGCCGACAGCCTCGAAACGCAGTGCAGCCCCAGTTTAGAACATGTCGACCCTGCTCACCTCGATAAGGTGAACAGCGAAGTCGAATTCAGATCCTCACTTCCCCCCTTTGATGAACTCGAGCCTGTCACAGCTTCCGAGGTTGAGTCGATTATTAAAGGCCTCCACACCAGGAAAGCTCCAGGTGCGGACGGCATCAGTAACAAAGTGCTCAAGCACTTCTCCATTACGCTAGTTCACCTTCTAGTTAGCATCTTCAATGCGGCCATCGCCAATTGCATTTTCCCCGACGCGTGGAAATCCGCCGACGTCATCGGCATCCACAAACCCGGCAAGAAGGCTTCCGAGCCCTCTAGCTACCGTCCCATTAGTCTCCTCAGTACCCTGGGCAAGGTCTACGAGCGCGTCCTTCTGAAGCGCATCTGGTCCTGTGTCAAAGACAACAACCTCCTCCCTGATGAACAGTTCGGCTTTAGAGCCAGACACTCTTGCGTCCAACAAGTACACCGCATCACGGAGTACGTCCTAGAAGGTTTCAACAAGAAACCCGGCCATGGTTACACCCACAAGCCGTTCCCCCAAGGGACTGTAGCGGTGTTCCTCGACGTCGCGAAAGCTTTCGATAAAGTCTGGCACAACGGGCTGATATACAAGCTGTATCAGCTCGGGCTGCCAGACCGTCTTGTACTCATAATACAAGACTTTCTCAGGGCTCGAAGCTTTCGATATCGCGTCGAGGGACAACGCTCCTCCCCCCACGACATCGGCTCCGGAGTCCCTCAGGGCTCCGCTGTGGCCCCGATTCTCTTCTCGCTTTTCACCTGTGACATCCCCCGCACCCCCAAAGTGGAGCTTGCTCTCTTTGCCGATGACACCGCCCTCTACACCAGAGGGTGGAACAAGGTCATTCAGCTAGCCCACCTTCAACGAGCCCTCAATCTCCTCGGAGACTGGTTCAAGAAGTGGGCTATCACCGTTAACCCCGATAAAAGTGCAGCCGTGTACTTTCATCCGTTCAAAAGACCTCCTTCTAAGCATATCACGCTCAACGGCCAGCCCATCCCATGGGCTACCGAGACCAAGTATCTCGGTGTGACCCTTGATCGTCGACTCACGTTCTCTAAGCATATCCAGATAGTTCGCAACCGAGCAGCCTTCTTCTTAGGCCGGCTCACTCCCCTTCTCAACGAGCGTAGTAAATTGTCCCTTAGAAATAAGGTTACAATTTACAAAACTTGTATTCGCCCCGTCATGACGTACGCCTCCGTGGCGTTCGCTCATGCCTCCAGCATAGATCTAGAGAAACTCCAAGTCATACAAAATAGATTCATCCGCAGAGCAGTCGGTGCTAGCTGGTTCATGCGAAACTCCGACCTGCACTGCGATCTCGAACTCCCCTCCATCCGTCAGTACATTAAGTACGCTTCGCGCCGCTATTTCGATGCGACCCCCCACCATCCCAATCCACTCATAGTCCAAGCCTCGAACTATACGACAGACCCATCCCCCTTCCGTAGACGCCCCAGACACGTCTTGGGCGACCCGGACGACCCCATAGCCGTCGTCACCTCGGCGGCGCTGGGCTCGCCTGATCCGACCACTCCTAGCAATAAGAAGTATTCCGTCTTTGGTATAGGCGCCGGTTACCAAAGGCACACAAACACGCACCGACCTCGCCGGCGAGGTCGAGGACTCCCCAGATCTGTCAGAAGATCTGTTAGATTCTCTCCAAGTAGTCAACCAGATCAACCTACTAGGGCCCCAGGGCATACCCCTTCTGGGGTGCCAGGGCAAGTCTGACCCCACTCCCGGCGACGGCCAAGCCGAGGTTCGTACCGTCTGAGGTGCCCTTGAGCTAGTCGCCTTTAACCTAAACCTAGGCCGAGCGCCGTTTGCGCTTGCCTAAAGTCCGGTGACGCTGTAGAGGCCACCTGAGGCCAACAGCATAGTAAAAAAAAATAAAAAAAAAAATACACACACTGTAAACATACAGTATAGTATGTTTACAGTATGTGTGTGTATTATACTGTATACATATAATAGTATATTATACTGTATACATATAATAGTATATTATACTGTATGTGTGTATAGTATTAGTGGCGAGTATTCTTCTGCATATGATATAATATTTGGCGCCATGAGTTTCATTGTGCAAACGGCCAAAATACTTACGACTTTTTAAAACGATTAAAATATATGTGATTGACTCAGGCGTTACTTTGCGGAAGTTCATTTTAATCCAACTGTTGAATACTGTTTCTCCAGTGTATTTCCGCTGTATGGCTGTACTCACCGCCGCTCTCCGCTCTGTTCCTCTGTGTGTGTGTAGTACAGCGGAAATACACTAGAGATACAATATTCAACAGTTTGAATAAAATGTACGCTTAAAAACTTATTTTTAACCGACTTAAAAAAGGAGGAGGTTCTATGTTCAACGGTATGTATGTTATATATTTTTTTTAAAGTATGTTCACCGATTTCTCCGTCAATTGTAGACCAATTTTGAGAATTATTTTTTTTATTTGAAAGGGTATACTCCGGAGGTGGTCCCATATTAGTTTTTTTTTTTGAAAAAGTTTCTTATACTTACTAATTACTAGATTTGCGTTTTTAAACCAAGTAGTCCGGCTCCTGTATAAGCAGCATCCGTTCAGGTAGTGTTAGTTGACGCATGTGCCAGCCATCGCTCGCCAATTTTAGTGAGCGTAAGTCTTCTGGGTAGGTATAAGTATATTTTAAATGCAATGGTGTGATGAGACGTGCTGTGCCAGAATTATGAACTTGCAAACAAAATCCTTACTCACGAACTTAGAACTTAGAGTCACGCAACGGGCAATGGAGAGAGCTATGCTCGGAGTTACTTTGCGCGATGAACCTATAAAAAAAGTGAGTTGCGTTTGCCCGCGTAATGGCTGACTCGTGTGTGAATGTGTGCGTGCCGGCCTGTACGTACAGTAAGCTGGCCGACTCTGAGTGACACAGTATGTTGTTAGCGAGAATCTGTCCGACTTTTTTTCTAGGTTCATGCTTTGCGCTATGGAATCCGGAACGAGGATATTCGCCAAAGAACCAAAGTTACCGACATAGCTCGCAAGGTTTGCAAGTTGAAGTGGCAAGGGCCAGGCCACATCGCTCGAAGAACTGACAACCGATGGGGAAGAAAGGTTCTTGAGTGGCGACCGCGAACCGGAAGACGCAGCGTAGGAAGGCCTCCCACTAGGTGGACCGACGACATTGTAAATGTCGCGGGCAACCAGTGGATGTAAATGGCAGGTTGTCGTACAGTGTGGCGGTCTAAGGGGGAGGCCTTCGTTCAGCAGTGGACGTCTCCGGGCTGATGATGATGAAACAAAATCCTGCGCCGCAGTGCACTGCGTTCATCACCCTGAGATATCAGATGTCAAAGCTCTTCATGCCCAGTAATTTCTCTGGTAACATTATCTTTTAAACCGAAACACAGTAATGATTGCTCAGTACTGCTTGGCGGTATGTATACGAAATAAAAGAAAATTACACAGCATATAAAATTTTGATCACGTGAGAGTACGATGGCTGGTGAATTCCTGGGATTGCCAACAAAAAATAACAACCAACCAGTCCAACCCGGCGTGGAGTTATAAGCATAAAATCGTAATTTTACGACATTTCCTTTACAAAACAAAACAAATGCATATTTTGTTCAGGTTTGCATAACGGTGCTTGAATATCTCGTGCTGTGAGGCTATTATTCATGCAGCAAACTGTTCGAACGTCATTCTTGAGACGATTACTGTAAATAAGGCTTTGCTGAGCTGCATTGGTTGTGACCTCGCAAATCGGGTACGCTAGGACTTTTACGATTATGGCACTTTTTACCCTAGTTTTTTAATTGTAGTTTTTCAGTTTACAATTAAGTTACAATTAAAAAACTCACTGTGGTGCACATGACTGAATGGAGCTGTACGTTGCTATGAGGTATTTGAAGAGCTCATTGGTAAGGAGGGCCCGAGATTTGGACTTTCGACCTCACGCTTTAAAGCATACAATACATACTTATAATACATACAACATCCAGCCAGACACAGAACAAACACACCAGAGAAATTACCAGAACATACCAGAGAAATTACTGGGAATGAAGAGATTTAACATCTAATATATCAGGGTGACGAGCGCAGAGCAGTGTGGCGCAGGATTGTGTTGGCAAGTTCACAATTCTGGCAATGCTACTGTTAGTGGCAAGCGTGATGCTTACCACCAGGCAAACGTCTTGCTCGTCTCGTCACTTGATTGTATTAAAAAAAACATCTATCTTAGTCACAAGAATGAAGAATGCTTGTCCTGTGTGGGGATCGAACCCACACCCTACAGCTCTGCAGGCAGACATACTTTATTTATTTATTTATTTATTAAGAACACCAACATGATTTCATTCCCCACATCTGATACATGGTATGGTAGTTACTAGCTAAACGTCACCACAATTATAGGTGCAGACTACATGGGTTTATTAAAATAACAAGTCAAGGTAAGATTGTTAGTGAAAGAAGTTAACATAGTGAATTAAGCGAATTAATATAACCTATCAAAAAATTTGCAGATAAGTCTCCTAAGTGGAATAAATTGCAACTATATGGCAGAATTAATTAAGCAGATACAGCAATCCAAATAAAATAAAATGCTATTTTTTCGGAATAATAGAGAGATTGGAACGGATTGACGATTTGAACTTTTCCCCACCACCCGCGAAAAGGTCGACAACGTCGTCCTTGGAGAAAGCGTTAAACTCCCTTACTAGTCTGTTGATGGAAGCATTCATACCGAGGTTCGTCTTCCAATTGGAAAAGTTTAGTAATTTAAAGCGACAAGCTCTGATCGATCTAGATGCGCAGAGAAGTTCAAAAGGCCTAACAAGTCAGGAGTATCAAGTAACCCATTAGCAAGTTTGTATAGGAACTGGAGATCATGGATACGTCTTCGACTAGAGAGAGAGTCCATATGAAAGTATTTTAACCTGTTTTCATAGCTTCTGACGGACTTAGCTATATTACATGAATAAGCTAAATGCCACAAGAACCGTTTTTGGACGCTTTCGTAAATTTCATAGAAAGTATTCCACGCTACACTACAGTACTCCAAGCAACTGCGAACCAGAGAGTTGTAAATAACGATTTTAGTACTAGGGCTTTTGAAGTCCCTACAGTTACGGAGTACGAAACCCAAGGACCTGAAAGCCCTAGAGCATATACTAAGTACCAACTGAGCTATAAGGGTGTGATGATGATGTTGTTAATTGATATAAGCTGATAGGTACTTACCTAACACGATGCCAATGACTAAGATATGTATTATTCACACGTAGGTAAATAACTTGTTGCATTTAATAGGTTGTAAGAATGATGCGCAAACAATATTTTATTGTCACCTCGCTGGTATTTCCGTAACCAATTACGTTGTACATCTCGTAGTCACCTAAGTAAATTTTGTAGCAGTCTGCATTGTCTTGTCATATGTATGTGTGTTTTTATGTAGGTATAACCCTTACACACATACAACAAGACGTCTAATAAAAATAATAAAAAACACGGTATACCTGCAAAAAAATTATAGGTAGTGTCACTCAGAATAATGTAAGGATTCTAACAATACCCCATATATCGCTATATACGCATAAAGGGCTAAAAAAATTGCTCGGGCCGATTTAAAGTGGTAAATTTGGGAGCGGGCGAATTTCTTCCGTACGCGGACGAAGTCGCGGGCGACCTCTAGTATCTATAACTATAAAAGGCTTTGTCCTGACTGACTGACTGACTGACTGACTGACTGACTGACTGACTGACTGACATATAGACAACGTACAGCCCAAACCGCTAAACGTAGAGACTTGAAATTTGGAGGGTATGTTTTTGGAGAGGTGTAAACGCCCACTAAGAAAGGATTTTTCGAAAATCAACCCCGAAGGGGGTTAAATGGGGTGTTAAAGTTTGTATGAAACTTTTTATTCTCTGGTTCGATTGATACAAAACTTGGTATACGTATTCTACTATAAAAATAAGAAGATACGGGTGTCACAGTTTTTTCAAAATCAGCTCCCGTTAGTATAAAAAAAAAACTAAATTTTAGTGATAGTACGTTTGTTTCTCCTTAAGTTTGTAACGGCTGTACATATTAAAATGAAATTTGGTATAGGGATGGCGGATAGATGTGGGGATGGGGGTGGGGGTGGGGGTGGCGATGATACTGGGAACGGAGACGGGACGGAGATAGGCATGTTAATATTAAGATTACAATTGGTATCGGGATGGGGATGGGGGTGGGGTGGGGATGGGGTGGGGATTTGGTGGGGACAGGTGGGGATGGGATGTGGATGTGGATGAGGCTGGGAACGGGGATGGGCGTGTCCATTTTAAGATGAAAGTTGAAATCGGGATGGGGGTGGGGATGGGATGGGGTTCGGGATGGGGATGAGGGAGGGAACGGGGATGTGGACGGGGATGGGCGTGTTTATATTAATCTATAACTATAAAAGGCTATGTTCTGACTGACTGACTGACTGACTGACTGACATATAGACAACGTACAGCCCAAACCGCTAAACGTAGAGACTTGAAATTTGGAGGGTATGTTTTTGGAGAGGTGTAAACGCCCACTAAGAAAGGATTTTACGAAAATCAACCCCGAAGGGGGTTAAATGGGGTGTTAAAGTTTGTATGAATCTTTTTATTCTCTGGTTCGATTGATACAAAACTTGGTATACATATTCTACTATAAAAATAAGAAGATACGGGTGTCACAGTTTTTTCAAAATCAGCTCCCGTTAGTATAAAAAAAAAACTAAGTTTTAGTGATAGTACGTTTGTTTCTCCTTAACTTTGTAACGGCTGTACATATTAAAATGAAATTTGGTATAGGGATGGGGATAGATGTGGGGATGGGGGTGGGGGTGGGGATGATACTGGGAACGGAGACGGGACGGAGATCGGCATGTTAATATTAAGATTACAATTGGTATCGGGATGGGGATGGGGATGGGGTGGGGATGGGGTGGGGATGGGGATGGGGTGGGGATGGGTGGGGATTTGGTGGGGACAGGTGGGGATGGGATGTGGATGTGGATGAGGCTGGGAACGGGGATAGCCGTGTCCATATTAAGATGAAAGTTGAAATCGGGATGGGGTGGGGATGGGATGGGGTTCGGGATGGGGATGAGAGAGGGAACGGGGATGTGGACGGGGATGGGCGTGTTCATATTAAAATGACATTTGGTATCGGGATGGGGATGGGGAAGGGGGCGCTTATAGGGATGAGGCTGGGAATGGGGACGGGGATGGGCGTATTTATTGGTCGGCTGAACAGATGGAGCTGCATTTTTGGATAGGTAGTTATAGCATAAGGTTCGGAAACGGACATAGGCTATGTTTTTGTAGGTCCACGCAGACGACTGTTTGACGGACATAATTATTATAGATACTGTACAGCCTAAGCTGCTAAATTAATTTTTAATATTAAATTAACTTACTTTTAAATGCCTAAACTAAATTTTGAGTGGTGTAAACTTACACTCAGCTCAAGCTGTGGTAGCTTCAGTGAGATCAAGCTCGACTCACATTCTTGGGGTCGCGGGTTCGAACCCGGGCGAGCCCGTTCCAATTAGTTCTTTGAAACTTACGCATGGATAATACCACTGGCTTTTCGGTGAAGGAAAACATCATGAGGAAACCTTCATATTTCAGGAGAAGAAATACGATAGTGTATGTGAATCCGCCAACCTGCACTGGGCCAGCGTAGTGAATATGGCCCAATCAGGGTAGGCCGATATACCATTAGTGTTAAGGGCTGATGCAGAGAAACGCACACTCAGCAACGATTTTGAAAAATTCGCAAGGGGTTCAATGTATCATTAAAATACCATTTTGCCGAAACCATTCATTTAAGGCTGTTAAGTTTTTTGACTTAAGAGATAAGATAAAATAAACATAAACATGTTGCAGAATTTTCAAACAATTTCAAAACTGGAAGGCCACGGGTCAGTTTTTCATTTGAAAAAAAATGTTATATTTATAGATTAGCTAATCGAGTGTTTATGCGTAAGAAGATAAATATTTTAAACACATGTACTTGATCCGGTGCCCGCACCAAGCACAGCGCTTTCGAAACGTCCATCCCGCGTCGGCTCAGATACGTTAAAACCCGAGTATGACGCGCTGTACCTCGAGCGCGCCCCACTCCAACCCACACCGAGTCTACCTAAGCGATCAGTGCAGCACTGTATTTTATCGAAGTTTCGTAATTCTTGCGATATTTTGGTAATCTTTTTACGTTCTTTGTTATCATACTTTTTCTGCTTAAGCTTATTTCATTTCATTGACTCTGTTGATACGGTATGCAATAATGATGATGCTGTAAACTATCCAGTAGAGTTTTTAAATTCATTAAGACCAGCGGGGCTACCATATCAGAGGCTTATCCTGAAGAAAGGTACACCCGTCATGCTCCTTCGGAATTTAAGACCACCCAAATTGTGTAATGGAACCAGGTTACAAGTAAAAATGCTGCATCGTAATCTGGTTGAGGCCATCATTTTGACTGGGTGTGCCCATGGCGAAACAGTGTGTGTGCGCGTATTCCCATGATTCCCAGTGACTTACCTTATGACTCCAAAAGGCTTCAATTTCCTCTAAAAGTTTGTTTAGCCATGACCATCATTAAGGCTCAGGGTCAAACTTTAAAATACGCTGGTATTGATTTAAGGCAGGACTGTTTTTCGCATGGTCAGTTCTATGTGGCTTGCTCGCGAGTTAGCTCCCCTGAAAGCCTGGCTATTTTAGCACCTTCCAACAAAAAAATCAAAAACGTTGTCTACAAAGAAATATTGTAATCTTTCGGGTCAAAGGCCCCGGCAACTATAGCGTCATTAGCAGACATTTTTAGGGTTCCGTAGTACTACGAGGAATTCTTATAAGTTTGTCATGTCCATCTGTCTGTCTGTTTAAAATTCAACAAGACGGCTTTGTTTTGAAGTAAGTATTGCAAACGCGACATGCCAAATTTGGTCATCCTCAAGAAAACTTAAAGACTTGCAAGCGGCTTGGAAAATGGATAATATACGTATTTTAGTGATTCAATTGACTTTGGCCCCGATTTAACCCAATTCCAGTATTCAACATTACTACGCGGGCAAAGCCGCGGGCAAAAGCTAGTATTATATAAAACGCTCTGTCCTGACTAACTGACTGACTGGTGACTGACTGACTGACATACAACGTACAGCCCAAACCGCTAGTCGTACAGACTCGAAATTTGGAGGGTGTATTCGTCTCGCATCGAGAGTCATAGGGGTGTACTAAGAAAGGATTTTTCTAAATTCTACCCCTAAGGGGGGAAATGGGGGGGTGGAATGTTGTATGGAAAGGTCTTTGTTTTTGAAGTTATAGTGATGAAAATGTATATTTGGGTAGTTCATTCAAGGGGGGTGGGGGGAGTTGCGGGGGAGAGTTGGGATAGGGGGAGGGGGTTTGGGGGGTCGGGGGAGTTGGTACAGTCGGTCGAGTCGGTAGAGTCGGTAGAGTTGGTAGAGAGGGAAGAGTCGGTAGAGTCGGTAGAGTCGGTAGAGTCGGTAGAGTCGGTAGAGTCGGTAGAGTCTGTAGAGTCGGTGTTAAAGTGGTGAATTTTGGGAGCGGGCCGAATTTCTTCCGTAAGCGGACGAAGTCGCGGGCGACTAGTAGTTATATACAAGTTTAGCTTTACATTTATATAACCGAGAGTTAATGTATGTGACTACCGAAGAAATCAATATTATTACAAAATGTATAATAATATGATAAAAATGTAAGTACGAGTTTTTAAATTAAGTTTTCATTCAACGAAATGTCAGTTCAAGAGATCATTGGTACGGGTCTGGGATCAAACCCACACCTCACGATTATAAGACGTGTCTTCTCTCGAACTAGGCTATCACAGCCGCTATGCGAGGTGCCGTTACAAAACAAGGTCCTTCGAATGTACCGTAAGGATAATACCGTCATATACCTACATTTTATATCTGCCTAATTATCATACAGATACTATCTGAGCCTCGCCGTTTCGCTTACAATTTTTAGGTTTTTAAACGCATTTTTCCGTTATAACAAGTAAATAGATATAATAGTATATTATATATTATATGTCGCAGGGATAAGATAAAATCAGAAGTTTTGATTAAAAACCCGGATCATGTTAAAAATTGTAACTCAAAAAAAAAGATCATTTCTTACAAATCTACTGAAATGATCAAATAATCCGTGTCCATGACTTTGTTCCCTTATTTTGTATGGCAGGTAAAGTTTTTTAAAAAATTATAATTGGAAAAATGAATTGATCAAATCATTAGATTAGTTTAGGGATTTGATCAAATCACTATAAAGTCAAATTCATAGTCAAACGGACCAAACTGACTGATTAAAATGTCAGTTTACAAAATAATGCTGCCAGCTTAATAACCACAGTAAATAACCGTTGTGATGGATATATAACTTTCATGTGAACTTTGATTAGGAATCAGAGTAGAGTTGTTTGGAGAAATGACAAAATTTAATTGCTATATAAACATCCCGGCATCCATTTCCGGCTCCGTTGTCATCATCTCCCTGCGACATACGCATACCTACACAAGACGTCTGCAGCATCATGTGATAGATAAAATGATAGGTGTAAAAGTGACAGATATTTAACTATGTCAGTTTTAAGAAGAAAGTAAGCAAAGCACCAACCTATAAACTCACCTACTATAAATTAATCCCCACCTTAAAAAAATTAAATGAACTAATAAATGTGTAATAATCTATAAAGGCAATATCAAATAGGTATGTGTGTATTGGCGTGTTTGTGTAGCGATAATTGTTTAGCGGATAAAAGCAAAACAATGGACCATTGAAGCATGCAAAGCATTGGAGTTTTTCCATGGTGATAGATTAACTCTTTATTGTACACACCAAAAGAAATGATAAGTTATGATGATCACAACAAAAAAATAAACGTAAAACTAGTGTTACAATTGGTGGCCTTATCGCTAAAAGCGATCTCTTCCTTGGTGGTGGGTTCAAACCCCACAAATGAGCTTGAGTTGTAAGTACGTGACGGAAAGTATGGCAAGGAAAGGAACCATTTCTAGTGCCCGCCTGACATCCAGTCTCTAAGAGTGGCCATGGTAGAGCACTTAAACTTGTCCCTTGAGGCTGTATCGGACTGGGGCGATGCCAACCTGGTCAAGTTCAATGCAGCTAAGTCCCAAGCGTGCCTGTTCTCCGCAAAAAGGAGGCCATTCGATCTGGCTCCTACTTTTCGAAATGTAACCGTGCCAATAACCGACCATCTTGATCGCGTTTCTCTGACTTCAATCCTCAATTTTGGCTCTTACATTAAGTCAAAGGCTCAACTGGCTGCCAAAAAGCTGGGTGTCCTCTCAAAGGTGCGTCGGTATTTCACGCCCGAACAGTTGCTTTCATTATACCAAGCACAAGTTCGATCGTGCATGGAATACTGCTCGCACCTTTGGGATGGTACCAGCTTGAGAAGTTGGAATCAATCGAGAAATGTGCCAGGAGAATCATTGCCAACACATTGTGCGGACCAAGCTACAAAGCCTATCTGTGTTTTATCGGATACATTTCGGAGAGTGTGCTTCGGATCTGCATGATCTTATTCCTCCCTGCCCATTTTTGGACGGCCAAACCTCGAAAAAGCGACACCGTTTCATGGTTGATATACCAAAAACACGTACGAAACCACTGAAGAGAGAAGTAAATAGAACGGACATGTGACGGGCCGCGCTAGCTGGCATTAGGTGCAAATGCGCTTTATGACAATTCTGCCAATATAATACATGTTTTTAGACTGAGAATACTCAAAAAGACAATTTAAATAGACGCGTAGGAAACCAAACCACATTGCATCGTAATTAGATCAATTTTAATCTGTTGCAAAATAGCATTTTGAGCGTTTTACTTCAAATGCGCGACCAATTATTGGCATTTTTTCGTCTTAGTTTCTATACAAATAAGTGTAAAACTGGCGACAGCGGTTTTCTATACAATTGCTTTAGGACATTGTTTTGACAGCCGTTGTAACCTAAGAAGTAGGGCTTTCGCTTTTCTGTGTACGAAACGGTTTGATTCCACTTTCTTTATTCGAACTGCTAAACAGTGGAATGCGCTGCCTGAGTGGGTCGAGAGTGAATCGGTTTCTTCTAGGCAAGCGTGCTCCATCGTAGACTGCATCTTCGTTTAACATCAGACGAGTTGGCAGTCAAACGCAAGCCTATTAATAATAAAGAAAAAATAATAAAAAAATACTTTGAACGCTTACATTTCAGGACTTTACCAGCCGATTTCAATTATTTTTTCGATGTAAGCATCAGATTCAGTTAAACTCTCCACTTATCCTATTATTTTTAATAGTCAAAAGACATGCATATTCCCTATTGTCAATGTGTGATCAATGCATATTATGTCAATAATAAAAAAAAAAATGAGACATCCATACTTACTGTATACAATTATGCGATACGATCTAATTTAATAATATGTTTACATACGTAGTAAGCAGGTTTTGAATTTTTACAATAAAATCAAAAAGACACCATTGGACTGTTTAAAGCTGTGTCAAATTACGCATATTCCACTTACATTAAAGTCTCCTAAGTAATAACAAAAAGCTTGTTACGGTAAAGTACTAAAATAATGAGACTCCTTTATGTACAGAATCCAAGTTTTCCTCGTTGATATACTATATTTTTTGTTTGCTATAGTCGGTTAAACCAGTCGGCGGATTACCGTTGCAAGCATCGCTTGTGTCCAGACGTCTCTTTGATCAGTTGCGAAAACAGAAGAGTTTAAGGTAAGTCACTTTAATATATTTATAATGAAAAATTAAACCTTGTGTCAAATTCAACGATGCACTATTACAAAGTAGGTCTGTACCTCATTGGGTGAGATCCAAAGCCTACAAACATGCATGTGGACATGATCTGAATTGCAGATTAACTTTATGTAGTCTGATCATTGAGCTAATATCTAAAGAGTCTCAATCTGTAAGTGAAAACAGTGAAAAAACGTCCGAGTGCCGTTGTAAGTACCTATACGTGCATTATATAGTTCACTATTGTTCGAATTTAGACGTTATGTCGCTTATATAGTGTTCAATGTAGTCTTGAGCGCTTGTGTCTTATCGTAGTTCAAGACGTTCACAAGTCGGCGCACTGCATAGCGTGCGCCGAGTTTTGGCGCGGACATTTTTTTTGCACGTTTGTGACTCTATAGATATTATCTCAATGAGTCCGATGTAAGGAAACAATTATTAAGTAATGCATTGACTGGAAGTTAATGGTAAGTTATTATTTATTAGTTAAGTACCTACTTTAATCGCCTGAGTAATTTATTTAATTGCTTTTGTGAATGGTTTGTTCGTCATATTCATGGTCAATACTTGTAATGATTTTACGGATTGGATGATTGATTTGATTTTATAGAATTTCATTGAATTTGACGAATTAAAACGTAAATACCAAAACTTTTGTTTATTGTTTTTTTACAACACAATTGTCTTTTTTTTAATGTACTTACTAAGATTCGTTTTCAATTTGTATAGGTACTTCTGGTTTACAATAAGTAAAGACGTGTTATACTATGCTCAGCGACATAATATACATTGCCTAATCCAATTTTTCTACATACCCACAGAAAATGGCTCTACCTACGCTGCTCGTACTATCGTTCGCAACCCTTACGCTGGGTCAGCGACCTTTCTTCGCAGGCATACGGCCTATCGGGTATCCTGAAGTAACCACAGAAGCGTTGGGCGACCGGTGAGTGGATAACATATAATATCAGCCCATGAGCCTACTTACCTATATTTTAACGTACACAATCAACGTTTGAATAACGTACCTACGTGATTCCGCTTGAAAATCGATGTATTTGCAAAGCTAAGTCTTTCGTTGGACCTGGGCATGTCTGAAAACTGCATCCAGAACCACTGGAGGACGGGCAGCAGCGTCCTTTCAGTTAACGGTGGTAAGCATTCTGCGATCCCCAAGCCGCCTGCCAACCGTGGGGATTATGGCTACCCGCCCCTATTAAGGGGAAAGGCTTCGTTCCAACAGTGGACGTCTTCTGACTGATGGAGATGATGATGAGCGCCCGGAAGCGTACGGTTCTATAAATGTAAAGATGCGCTGGCTTTAATTTTTTTTCCATAAATAACTTTCAGTCACTACTATTTAATTCACGTACAAGTACATGTCATTTCTCATGACTGCATTGTTTCAAATAAAGATGCATCCATACATTTTGTGCTTCTTAAGTTATTTTTTCTGTGAATGAATAGCGCCTTAAACTTACCCTGTATTTTTTTCCCTGATTTCAGTTTCGGTGAAATAGACGGCACGACCCAAAGACTGCCCATCGAAGCCAACGGCGACCGCGACCTGGTAGACCGTCTCAGCAAGCTGCCAATAGACAAGCAACCCTTCTGGTTGATCAATTGGCAAGCCCTAGAAGCACACCGACAGAAGCCTCAGACTTACCCACAGAAACCAAACCCGTTTGTAGACCCAATACAAAGCAGTGGCGGTTCTAGCTCTGCTAATTTCAATACAAATAAAGGCAATTCTAATTCCGGAAATGTTAATGCTAATGCTGGAAATGTAAAACCTAATTCTGGAAATGTAAACCCCAATATCGAAAATGTCAATTCTAATTCTGCCAATGCCAATTCTGACTCGGGAAGTATCGCTTCGAGTCAAAATGATTCTGGCTTTGTAAGTTCCAATCGCTTTGGCGTGGAAGAGCATCCAAATAATCAAGAGCCAATTAAAAATGCTTACACTAATTATAACTCGGGAAACAAGTATCAATTCTAATTCTAGTGGCCATAAATTATTTCGTACGATTAAAAAAAGTTGCCTTCGAAAGACATTAAGGTCTATAATGGGTACCGTTACTGAATCATCGCCAGCCATATGACGAAGGCCTCCCCTGACTAGGCACTGAGTACCTACATTTAATTATAAAAATCTAATAATAGCGCCGAAGGTCTAAATTATATTCTTGAGAAAAGACTAAAATTAGGTTTATTATTGTTATTATTTTCATTTAGTTTAGTGAGCCACTTATAACGAAATTTAGTTAGGTAAGTACATATCAATTTATTTTTCGAGGCTCCACAGATTATATTCTACAGAGAGACCATAAGACTCATTCCGACTCAGTCGGAGTCCACTGTATGTATAAATGAGTAGGTACATTTCATTTCGTAAATTCACAACAAATGCTACTTGACCCCGTAAGTATGTAAATTGACGATTCTTATTAAAATGGCTTGTTAATTAAATTTAAATTTTCTTTTATTTGGTTATGAGTAAAATCGATTAGCTCAAATAAAGTGCATTGAAACATACATTACTTTTTGGTTACATACATGTCGTGTAAAACTGAAGCTTATTCATTTCATATGTTTTGTTGTGGTAGGACTCTACTGCAGACTTCGCCTGGGGAACCTACTACACCTTTTCCAGTTAATCAATCGCCAAGCTATGTGCAAGCATCACTGTGTTCAGGTTTGAACAATGGTCAGGGCAATGTTACCAGAGAAATTACTGGGTATGAAGAGTTTTAACATCTAATATCTCACGGTCTCGATCCCCAAGCCGCCTGCCAAGCGTGAGGATTATGGCAACCCCTCCCTATTAAGGGAGAGGCCTTCGTCCAGCAGTGGAAGTCTTCCAGCTGTTGATATAATTAATATGCATTGCGGCGCAGGATTGTGTTCGCAAGTTCACAATTCTGGCACTGCTACTGATATGCGCAGGCGTGACGCTTACCACCAGGCGAACGTCTTGTTCGACTCGCCACTTGAATGTATAAAAAAAAATTAGAAGCTTCACTATGGCTGTATAAGTTCTGAGTTTTAGGGCCACTCTATGGAGTATTATATCTGTGGCAAGACCCAAGGCAGCTCGAGATTTTAGAACTCCTAACATTGGACCTAACCTAATCGTAATTCCTGTCTAGATACTTAGCTCTTCACCTAGCTATCCGATTGAATAGAGTAGATGACTGATGTTTATATCGTTGAAACCAATAGCTTTGATGAAGAATTTCAGTAAATATAATAAATAATCGAAAAAATAATTTTAATCGGTTATTGATGTTCTGATATATAAGCGTTTAAAGTTTTTGGTAGAGTAAACTACCCCTTTCCCACAAAACATAAAAATGTCGTCACGCCTCTGTGCGCCATACTTGTCGGAACAGAATTTATATGGCGTACAGAGAAGTGACGTCATAATCTCCTCTGTCTAGCATGATATTAAAATGCTTATAAGTTGCTTATTTTTTATCAGATTTTCATTTTGTTTTCATTAATCAGCTATATTTATGGGCCACATTTTAATAGGACAATAAAAAAGTCATCTAGCCTATTCTGCTTTCAAACTTTCATAATGTAAATCCTTTTCAAAGAAACTGTTTACTTTCTGCAACAGATGGTGTGAATTGAGCTTTTTAATTCTCATCATAATACCATTACTTGATATTATAGACATTTTTGTAATTGACTTTATAAATTAAAAAAAAAGTTATAAATTAAAGTCTCTAATAAATTAATAAAACATTTTATTGACTTTTAAATAATTTAACTTAATTACTAAGCGTAACCTTAGATATAATAGATACATAATCATAAATTAAAAATGATAATAGCGAAATGCAAACTCATAATAGTTAATTATTATGACTCGAAAACACATAATAGTGACATGTAGTAAAAAAAATTGTACAAAAATACAAAGTTTTGTTCGACTTTCTAATTCTAAGTTCCAGAACAGCCTTAAAACTGAAAGGCTCTCTAGTTATTTCATTTAACAATATGACGAAAGAGCAAGTTACTTGGATGAAGGTAAGTTTCACGCTTAACTTCAACCGTTAAAAATACGCTACATTCGTCATCCTCAAAGATCAACCCTTTGAACGCTAGATCAAAGACAAGAAGAAGTCACAAGATCAAGTCACTCACTCAGAGCGAATTATTATTTCACAGAAAAGTCTAATGAACAGTTTAGACGTTTTAGTTTTTTTTTAAACTATACATTTGAAACAGAATTAATAAAAAAAAAAACTTTGTAATATTAATTAATGATTATACGTTTAACAAAAAGATCAACAATACTGAAGGGTATGTATATATGTAAGTATGCATCATTATGAGCAACTTTTACTATGGCGCCAAACATGAAATCGCGGAAAAAAAACCGGTGTTCCATACAAAAAGTTCATTGACCTTGGACAAAATGTATGGAACAGCTGATTTTGTTTTCGCGATTTCAGGGTTGGCGCCATAGTAAAACTTGTTCATAATGATGCATACATACATACATACATACATACATACCCTTCAGTATTGGAATCTTTCTGTTACAGATAGTATAGTATCAATAATAATATAAATAACCTGGAAGATTAAAAAAGTATATAGTACCTACTTTTATCGCCTTTTCTAAAAGCCAAAAAAGTTAATAATAATTATATACAATCATGACCTGGACCTGGGTATGTCCTAAAACTGCATCCAGAACCACCGGAGGGCGGGCAGCAGCGTCCTCTCAGTTAACGGTGGTAACCATTCTGCGATCCCCAAGCCGCCTGCCAAGCGTGGGGATCATGGCAACACCTCCCTTTGAGGGAGAGGCCTTCGTCCAGCAGTGGACGTCTTCCGGCTGTTGATGTATGTATGATATACAATCATAGATATTATGATTTTCAAATGTTGTAAATGACTTGGCTTCTTGAAATTGTCAACTGATTTAGTGAGCGAATTGAGTAGGAATTACCTAGCGAGCGTTTTGTACATACGCCGTCTCTGCCGTTCAAAGAGTTAATTGCAGATTTTAGCTTTCCAATGATAGAGAGCTTTAAATGACGCTCACATAATTCTAAGCGTTTTCATTAAATGCACCAATGTAAAAAAAAATGTCGAAGAAATTAATTTTCATCATTAATACATTCTTACAATTATTGCATTGGCATCGTTAATATTAATCCCGATTATGAAATACGTACACAAGCCGACAGATTATTCAAATCAAGCCCATTTTATAAATACAAAAAAACTCCACTATCCCAATTTCTAGATAAAAAAGGATATTTTTGTTTTATTTATACGGGATTGCACAGTGCACACGTTTAATCAAATCGGATACTCCGACTATAATAGTTTCGATCACGTCATCCGGTGACCCTTTTCAAAGAGTGAAAACAAAGACCGACGCGCGTGCGGCGCGTCCTGCTTAGCACGAGTAGCTCGAGTATCCCGGAAAAATGAAACGAAAATGTGTCAAAACCACGTCAGTTTTCATAATAAAAAAGAGTAGTCGGTACGCATAGTGAAGTTAGTGATAAACCAGGAACATTTTAAAATGAGAAACATGCCTCAAAATCTGTCGACGAAACCACCCACAGCTTAAGTAATTATTAAAATAATTACAATTTAACCTACTGATAAAAACGGTACTTAAAACTCACGCTGTAAAATACATGAGGAAACTGGCTAAGTACAAAAATCACAAACATTCATTCCTTATGAAAATAGGACTCGACTTTGGTATACGACCATAAGTAGTGGATTAACAAAGCAGATTATATTTTATGTACATCGACATAAATACAATAATGCAGTGTTACCAACTTTTTATAAACACTTTTTTAACTCCCACACTTAACATTTACAAAGAGAGTTATATTACTAGAATAACAAAACGTTAATGAGGAAAAATTATGCATTGTTTGTTTACCTAACACTATTGAATATTTTGACAATTTATTTAAAAGATTTCAATTGGAATTACATTATGATATTTGCTTTATTAAAATCTTAACTTATTCCAAGAAAGTTTTCATTAATGAACTCAATATCAATTTCTAGTATTAGATTGGTATGAAATTATGTTACGTACATAAAGTCCGAAATAAAAATATATAAAATACTCTATACAATTATTATAAAATCAGTCAATTTATATTTCTGAAAACACTGAATTATTTGAGTGAAAATCGTCTTTAGAATCACCACAGGTAAGTAGATATCTACTTAAAACAGTGCAGTTAAAATAAATAATTCGCCGTTTTTTATAAAGTTGGTACCACTGCGTTAGTCCACGGAGTTCAAAATATGATACAAACTACAAACCAAACCGTGATACACAATCTGGCCGAATATAAAACAACTGAATTTAGAAACAAAATAGCAACGAAAAAAAAACAACAGGAAAAATCATTGGCTCAAGCAAACTTTTTTTTAAATTACCGTGTGACTAAGATCGTTGTGCATACAGCCAGTAATGTTGCCAGGTTACATTTTAGATTGGCAGAAGAAGACGATTTTGTTACTGATGGTAATCTGACGCTTTTGTAGTGGCAAGACTTTTCTGAAGTGTCGTTGTCGATGAGCTCCTTGAATTCCGGGTAGTTTTGAATTTGGATCGGCTGAAAAAAACAAAATAATCAGATAAGTTAAATATACTTTGTGTTCTAAGGTATATCCTTATTTCGTATTGTAGAGGGTTCAAAGTTGCACTCACCACGCCCCAAGTGTCGTCCCGTTTCTTGCAGAATGTCATGTGCATGCCGGAGTAGAGGGACTTCTCTATCTGCTGAGTGAGCAGCTCTTCCTGCCACGGCATCTCGTTCAGATGAGCCATGAATGACTTGTTACGGAACTCTGACGGCTCCCAGATCACTAGCTCCTCTGTAACCAAGTAGGTTTTATGTATTGTTTTTGGTTTTTGGCATCGCATTTTTGTGCATTCTGCCTTGAAAACAATCAAATACTAGTTGAATATTTTAAAAGTTTTGGTGATATTGATAGTCTTAGACTCAGTCAAACATTGAGCTAATATCTATAGAGTCACAAACGTGCAAAAAAGATGTCCGCGCCAAAACCAGGCGCACGCTATATAGTGCGCCGACTTTTTGAACGACTTGAACTAAACATACATACAAGCGTCATAGCGTCTAAATTCGAACAATTTAGAACTATATAATGCACGTATAGGTATGTACATGTACAACGGCACTCGGCCGTTTTTTGACTGTTATCACTTAGAGATTGTTACTCTTAGAGATATTAGCTCAATGCAGTCAAAGCATAGATGAAGTATTACTTGTAATACTTAATCTATGGTCAAAATCACACAAAGTGAAGTCTAAGACATGAAAATTCATGAACCTTCTGGGGGATTTTGATATTCTGGGGGATTTAGAAACCAACACTAAAAGACATTTTAGTGAATATAATTATGTCTTTTCGTTATATCGATTAAAATATTTTTTATAATTATGTAGATAACCATCGCTATATGTAATTTGACCGAGGTGGCATGCTGGAGCAATAGCGAATATGCAATGACTTTCAAATTATTAAAAATAATAGGAAAAGCGGAGAGTTGAACTGAATCTGATGTTTACATCTAAAAAATAATTGAAATCGGCTGGTAAAGTTATGAAATATAAGCATTCAAAGTATTTGGGAGGGAGTCATCTGTCGATAGACATAACTACATAGCATCTGTTCCTTTCTAGTTTAGTTTGTTTGGAATCGTGTAATTTGACGTCATTAGCCACAAATCCCTGTCTAACATGAAACTAAAATGTTTATAACTTCGTTATTTGTGCGCATATTAAAATTTTATTTGCGATGATTTGTTTTGTTGCGAGTCAGCTTTTTTGTGATTGAATAAAAACAAACATAGGTACATCCCTAATAGGCGATGACTTTTTTTTAGATTGGTTTTTTTAAATTGTCCTATTAAAATGTGGCCCATAAATATAGCAGATTTGTGAAAAAAAAAAAAAATCTGATCAAAAATAAGCAACTTATAAGCATTTTAATATCATGCTAGACAGAGAGAAGAAACAGCAAATCGCGACGTCACTACTCTGTACGCCATATAAATTATATTCTGACAAGTAAGGCGTGACGTCATTTTTTGTGTTGTGGGAAAGGGACAGAGTTGTCTCTAACAAAAACTTTAAACGCTTATACATCAGAACATTATTAACCTATTTAAATTATTATTGTTTAATGAACATATTATATTTACTTAAATTCTTCATCAAAGCTATTGGTTTCAACGATATAAACATCAGTCATCTACCCTATTGCTAACGTTATGGTTAAACTTACTCATTAGTCCAACGCCTTGATCATCCCCTTGTATTTCTATTTGAGGTTCGAGAGCGGATTGTTTCGTCTCATCTTCGTACTCTACCTGTGGTTGCGGTGGAAGATTCTCGTAATTTCTGAAACATTGAAAAATATTGCATTTTTTTTCTATACAACCTGTTGTTTTGCATTGCCGCCAAATTTACAGAGGAAACTCAACGGAGGTTATACTCAACGTTATGAACAACTTTTACTATAGGGCCAACCCTGAAATCGCGAAAAAAACAGCTGTTCCATACAAAAAGTTTATTGACCTTGGACGAAATGTATGGAACAGCTGTTTTTTTCGCTATACATTTTTAATAGAATTTATATGGCGTACAGAGAAGTGACGTCATAAACTCCTCTCTGTCTAGCATGATATTAAAATGCTTATAAGTTGCTTATTTTTGATCAGATTTTCATTTTGTTTTCATTGATCAGCTATATTTATGGGCCACATTTTAATAGGACAATAAAAAAACAGTCATCTAGCTTATTCATCATCAGCCCGGAGACGTCCACTGCTTAACGAAGGCCTCCCACTTAGACCGCCACACTGTACGACAACCTGCCATTTGCATCCACCGGTTGCCCGCCACTTTTACAATGTCATCGGTCCACCTATATATATATATATATATGTGTATATAGCGTAGGCGCGGCCTCCCACTATATATATATATATATATATATATAGTGGGAGGCCTTCCTACGCTGCGTCTCCCGGTTCGCGGTCGCCACTCAAGAACCTTTCTTCCCCATCGGTTGTCAGTTCTTCGAGCGATGTGTCCTGCCCTGCGCCACTTCTACTTGCAAACCTTGCGAGCTATGTCGGTAACTTTGGTTCATCTAGCCTATTTATTACCTATGGCTAAAGAATTAATTTCCAATCTACTAACCCAGAAGACAAGAAGATGTTCTCAACCTGCATGAAGTTGAGTCCGTAGAACTCCTTAACGCCGAAGGTCTCGAAGAACTCCTTAACTGGAGTCATGGAGTAACACCCGGCGAGCTCCGTGCGAGGGTAGTACACGATGAAGGAGAGGCACATCTCCTGAAAATTATATGACAAAATAGTTAATTATAAAATTTACAAAAACAAAGGTCTCAGAAAAACAACACAAAGATTTCGTAGTGGTAGGACTCTACTGCAGAGTCCGCCTGGGGAAGCACCACACCTTTGGCAGTTATTCAACCGCCAAGCAGTAGTGTAGTATTACTGTGTTACGGTTTGAAGGGCAATATTACCAGAGAAATTACTGGGTATGAAGAGATTTAACATCTAATATCTCAGGGTGCCGAGCGCAGTGCAGTGCGGCGCA
Source organism: Erannis defoliaria (assembly GCA_905404285.2). Lineage (NCBI taxonomy): Eukaryota > Metazoa > Arthropoda > Insecta > Lepidoptera > Geometridae > Erannis > Erannis defoliaria. The sequence continues at coordinate 5,804,184 of FR990084.1, forward strand.
GGATTGTGTTCGCAAGTTCACAATTCTGGCACAGCTGCTGTGAGCGGCAGGCGTGACGTTTGTGTTGTGTTGAAACCGGAACACAGTAATGCTTGCACACTACTGCTTGGCCGTTGAATAACTGGCAAATGTGTGGTGTAAGTGTAGCTTTAGTCATCAATTTACTTGCTAGGCCAACTACCTTCAGTTAAATTTGTGCTACTATGAAACATCTTTTGTTTGTGACAATAAAGTAAGTAAGTTCGTATAGGCTGAGTGGCCGGCCCTAGTGTCAGAGTTAATGTGCCGCCCGAAGGCCTCTGACATGGCTGACGGTTGTTGTTATAGAGACTAGCATATACAATGGAAGACAAAAAAAAAACCCATTAGTTTTACCACGCCTATTTATACTCAGGAGTGGGAGTGGGTGGAGTCCGACTGATTAGCATAGCATGCTATTAGCGCATTTCTTACGCACCCCAACAGACAGATAGGACCCTATCCACTAAGCTGGCCCGGTTCCGGGTGAGTCGATTACTACCACTGAAGAGAGAAGTAAATAGAACGGAAATGTGACGGGCCGCGCTAGCCGGCATTAGGTGCAAATGCGCTTAATGACAATTCTACCAATATACATGTTTTTAAACTGAGAGTACTCAAAAAGACAATTTAAATAGACGCGTAGGAAACCAAACCATATTGTATCGTAATTAGATCAACTTCAATCCGGTGCAAATTGGCATTTCGAGCGTTTTCCTACAAATGCGCAATCAATTATTGGCGTTTTTCGTCGTAGGCAAATAAGTGTGAAACTGGTGACAGCGGTTTTCCATACAATTGCTTTAGGACATTGTTTTGACAGTCGTTCTACTAAGAAGTAGGGATTTCGCTTTTCTGTGATTGCTAAGATACGCCATTGAATTTCTTCCCCGGACGTATAGGTTTCCCCACTAAGTTTTCCTTTCGAAAAATCAGTGGCATGCAAACCCGTACATAAACTGCAAAGAGCTCATTGGTAAAGCCCCGGGTTTGAACTTGTGACCTCACGATTCTGAGTGTCGCGGTCTTCCCAATAGGCTCCACAGCCACGAGTGTTGATTATAGATAAAATAATCTAGCTAGATAGATGTTGCCTTTGCCACGAACTAGGTCACGCCTGTCGGTTCGGATAGTGAAGTTGCCTAACTATATACTTATGATACAGTCTATTCAATATTACTATCTACAGCAATCCGAAATCACTTTTCATAATAATGGATTTGTACCTAGCGTTACAATGAGTTGGGATGTAAAATCACCTGTGTCGCCGAGTATCCGCCCAAAATAGGCTTATCCCTCGACGTACTGTCGTAAGCACATTCCGTGATCAAAGTGTCGCCTTTTTTGAACTTCCTGCCGCCTGGCACCACTCGAGATTGTTGGAAACGTGCATCGTAGGATTTTTCCTGAAACGTGAAACTTATTTATAATAGCACCATCTATTGAAACTATTAGTAACTCTATGTAGCGTTTGTATGTATCAGCGCCATCTACCAGAACACCAAATAACTAAGATGTAATTTTGCTACTAGTAACACCATCTAACGAAAGGGTGTAGAACTAAAACACGAGTCTGGTTTCGGCGCCATCTCGTGACAGCAGAGCAAACTATTTTGCCAGTATTCTTTCTGCGCCTGGGTAAATAAGGATCGATCTAATTCAATCAAAATTCACCAGATGGCGAGATAGGCAATTATAGGCAAATAGATTATAAATAACATTGCGATCATTTCGTTTTGTGAATTCCTTGTTTTTATGGAAACAAAAGGTAAGTTAGGTACTTACTTCAGATATCCTGGGAAGCTCTTCGTTCCCTCGAATGTGTTTCAGAGATATTTTTCGAGCAGTTCCATGGGCGTGGAGCAAAACCGAAACTATGTTGATTCCTTCTTCTGGCAACGTCTGAAATAGAATAAAATCAAGATAACTTACAGTATGATGACTCGGAACATACGATACGACGCATCACCAGCCCGGAGACGTCCACTACTGAACAAATGTCTCCCCTTAGATTTAATATCGGACCAATCTATGTGTCTCCCCTTTAGACCGCCATACTGTACGACAACGTGCCATTTGCAACACAACTTGATGTCCGCAACATCAATGAATATAGTTATGAAAAATAGGAGTCGGTGCAACTACTGATAATACCATTACAAATGTTTAGAAATAAATAGGTACCTAAGTATTTAAAATTACGATCCAAGTAAGCGAGGTGTTTTTATCGTCGTGATTCGTCGTTCGGAACTCAAACGAAGCAGTCACTAAGCCTAAGTGTTACAAAATAAAATTTTAAAAAGTGGTATTCATTACATAATAAAGTGCAGAAGTTATATCAAAAGCCGCGAATTTTCATCAACTATCGAGTGCAATAAGCAGAAAGTTAAATTAATCTGCTGTGCGACCATAATTTGAATAAAAGGTGCCAAGTGATTGTTGTGTTCGATTGATTGTGTTTAAACGTACCCTCTAACGCATTAAATCATTCGAGTAGCAGTAAACATCTCGACGCACTAGATATTTATTTTCGACACTTGCTATTATAGTTAAAGTGGTCGAGCGGTTACGTGGTCAGTGTGTAATCGGTAGACCTGGGATCGATCCTACACGGGTGCTATATTATTTTTGCTGACTTTTTTTTTGTTTTGGAACGAGTCATATCAAGATGAACTGCTCAGCGTGTAATAAGAAAATTAATACGAATCGCTTCCTAAAATGCAGTAGATGCAGCTCGAAATTCCACTCGGAATGCTTAAATCTAAAAAATGAGCAATTTTATGCACTCTCATCTGACGCTTGCTTAAAATGGGTTTGTCCCTCGTGTAATAACATCACAAAGCGTACCAATAAACAAAACGAGAATACTCCAGTACGTCAAACTCAGTTATCCACCGTTGATCAATCGATGCATATGTCTTATGATTCTACAGACCAGTCCGTTATATTGCAGCCTTTTTCCATGACGGTTACTCCCAGTACAAGCTCTGACAACATTGTCACTATGGAAAAAATCGGTGCTCTACTGGATCAGAAATTAAACAGCACACTGACCGTTTTCATGACAGATTTTCGTAACGCTCTCAAAGAAGATGTTAAAGTACTAGTGCACAAAGAAATTAACGCAACTATTCAACATCTTAAAGATGATTTTAACACCACGACCAACTTCATTAGTGATGAGCAGCAGTCTATGAAACAAGATATCGAAGAGAAGTCTCGCACCATAAAAGAATTGTATGGTGAAATTTCATATCTTCGAAAAGACCATGACATATTGACCGCTCGTATATCATCAATGGAGAGGATGACTCGCAGCCAAAATGTAGAAATTCAAGCAGTGCCCGAAATCAAAAATGAAAATCCTACTGTACTCTTTGAAAACCTTTGCAAATCGTTGAAATTAGACATCGTTCAGAATGAGATACACTCATGTCGTAGAGTCGCTAAGATGAATACTACTTCAGACAGACCCAGAAACATACTGGTCACTCTAATCAACCCAAGCTTAAGAGACAAAGTTCTTTCAGCCTGCTATCGCTTTAATAAAACCAACAGAGGCGATACCTTAAACTCCTCACACATTGGTCTGACTTGTGATAAACAGAGGATATTTGTAACAGAACACCTATCACCTGAGTGCAAGACACTCCACGCTGCAGCAAGGAAAGCTGCCAAGGAGAAAGCCTATAAATATGTTTGGGTTAAGTTTGGTCGTGTTTATATGCGCAGGAACGATGGCGAAGGCTGTATTTTGATTAAAAATATAGATACTCTAGATAAGTTAACATAGATATTCAAAAAAAAAAAAAAAACTTTTTTTTGATAGATTAAATTTTTCGCACCTCTCATAATTTTATAATGTTAGTTTTTTACCAAAATGTTAACCGTATTAGATCCCCGAAAAAAATGAATGAAGTTTTTCTTAACGTTCTTAATTGTAATTACGACTTAATTTGTCTCACTGAAACCAATTTTAATGATGGTGTATTTAATGATGAAGTATTTGATAGTCGTTATATAGTATTAAGACGAGATAGACATACTACAAAAGTGCAAAAAAAAGATGGTGGCGGTGTACTAATTGCCATCAAAAAGCACATAAGTTTTATTCGACAGAAATCTTGGGAAACTAACTCTGAAGATATTTGGGTTAGCCTCATATCTAATGATAAAAATGTTAAAATAATGAATATTTGCTTGTGTTATCTCCCGTCGTATCTGTCACACGATAATATGGATAGCTTTTACACTAACTGTCAGAATATTGTTCGATGTCGCGATAATGAAGAGTTTATTTGTATTGGCGACTTTAATACACCCTATATTAGTTGGTCTAAATCTGCTGACTCTCACGTATTAATACCCAGTAATCCTCAGGATAAAAGAGCTGATCTTTTGTTAGAAAATATTACGTTGTGTAATTTAAATCAGTATAATAGTACACCCAATGAATACGGTAATTTCTTAGATCTTGTCCTCTCCACTACAACTACTTTACAAGTTTCTTGCACGGAGGTTATTAGTAAACTGGATAGATACCATCCTGCTTTGGTCATTGACTTGGAATTTGCTCGAACTACCACAAAAAATCTCAAACCTAACACTGCACAGCAGCGTCTTAATTTTAGAAGAAGCAATTTTGAAAACATTAACTCAGACCTCAGACAAGTTGATTGGGAGGGTCAATTAGGCGTTACTGAAATTGATGAGATGATCGGCAATTTCTACAATAAGTTTTATGAGATTCTAAAAAAACACACACCGCTTTTTAAAAATAATCCTAATAATTTCCCTACATGGTTCTCACCAGCTCTTGTACGCACTCTTAAAGAGAAGTCTAAATTTCATCGTCGTTTCCGAAAATTTAAAAATCCTCGAGATTACGACACTTTCTCAATGTTGCGATCTCGATGCAAAAAATTAATAGATGGAGATCATAAAAAATTTGTCGTGTCCGTAGAATTATCACTTGAGAAAAATAGCATCAAGCACTTCTGGCGTTATGTTAAAAGTAAGAAGGGCGCTGAATCAATTCCTTGTACTATGAAATACGGCGCAACAGTGTCTTCGGACCAACGTGAAATCTGTGAACTTTTCTCTGAGTACTTTAGCTCAGTATTTGAACACCCAGTTCCTCCTTCCAACAAATCTACAGATCATAAGATGTGCAATGTTTTGAGTAACATTGCAATACGACGTTTAGATATTCTTCGTAAAATTTCTAAGCTCGACCCCAATAAAGGAGCTGGCCCAGACGGAATACCTTCTTTAGTGATAAAAAAATGTGGTAAAGAATTATGCGTTCCTCTTCTAATTATATTCAATTCATCCCTACAGTCTGGAGTTTTTCCTACCGTCTGGAAATGCGCTCATGTAATACCTATATTCAAATCTGGTGACAGATCTCGTTGCGACAACTATCGCCCAATCAGCATTTTATCATGTCTAGGTAAATTGTTTGAGGCTCTTGTCTATGATGGTCTGTATCATCATATCTTCCCATTTTTATCGCCAAAGCAGCATGGTTTCGTTCGTAACCGTTCCACAACATCTAATTTATTGGAATACAAAAACTATATATGCAGTGGTTTTGCTAAAAGAGTCCAAGTTGATTGTATATATACAGACTTCGCGAAGGCTTTTGACAAAGTAAGCCATAGTATCTTGATTCGTAAATTAGAATCGTTCTATGGAGTTCATGGCAACCTTCTACGATGGCTAGATTCGTACCTTACTAATCGCAGTCAACTAATCGCAATTAAGGGTTTCTTGTCGTCCCCTGCTCAAGTAACCTCCGGAGTGCCTCAAGGTTCACATCTTGGACCATTACTCTTCATCGCTTTTATAAACGATCTTATCGATAATTTCAATAGCCCTTGTCTATTATACGCAGATGATCTGAAACTTTTCAGAAAAGTTTATAATTGCAAAGACTCTGAAGCACTGCAATCAGACCTAGGCAAACTCAATGGATGGTGTCAGGACAACGGTATGTTGTTGAATGTCAAAAAGTGTTTTACTATAACATTTACAACTAAAATTAATAACATTATTTACGACTACAAAATTAGAAATCATAGTTTGGTAAGAAAGAAGGTGGTTAGAGATCTTGGAATAATTTTGGATGAGAAATTTACATTTAGAGATCACTACAATTACATTATTGACAGAAGTACTAAACTTATCGGCTTTATCTCACGTATTACAAAATGCTTCGAAAACCCTAATAGCTTCCTGTACCTTTATTTTGCTTTGGTCAGAAGTGTGCTTGAGTACAACTCCGTAATTTGGTCTCCACACTACGCTGTACACACTAAGCGCATTGAACGCATTCAAAGCAAATGCTTAAGCATATTAAGTTATAGACTAGGTTTAAACCGAAAGCTTCGCCCATACATATCCAAGTTAAACAAATTTAAATTACAAACTCTGGAATCCCGACGCTGTTATACTGATTTTGTATGTCTGTTTAAAATTCTACATTCCTATTTTGACTCGCCCTCCCTTCTTTCAAGCATTAATATAAATATTAGACCAAGACTTCGAGACTGTCACTCAAAAACTTTTGTACTGCAAGTTTTCAAAAACAACACTTCATATTATAACCCGGTTGTTAGGATGTGTCGCCAATACAACGAAACTTCAAAAGAACACTATACATTATTGGATATTTTTGATAAAAATTTACTTAAGTTTAAATTTGATATTAGAAAAATTTTATACGTAACCTATACAAATACAAATAATGTAACTTGATAGTTGTAAGTACTTGTTGGTTAGTTAAACTCCTATGATAGCTTTGTATTCAAAATACCTACTCTAGATTATTTTTTAAAATGTTGGTAACCATTGCTTCGGAATTATAAAGGTTTCATTAATTAATCATGCTGTTTACACATGCTTAGGCACATAGTCTGGCTCGAAATTATACCTAGCTAATAATGTATATGTTTTGACTATGTTCTGTTTTGTGTATCAATAAATAAAATAAAAAAATAAAAATTTATTTATTTATAAAACTGTTTAGATCGAAATGATAATTTTGATAAATTTTCAGCAATTTCATTGACAGTGATTTTTCATAATTACATTCGGTGATATTGAATCTTCAAAAATTGTTAAATGCGCGAACTAGATAGCGTAATTCCATAGATCATAAAGAATTATTTGTACCTGTTCTGTACATTCAGAGCTGCAGATGCCGACAGTTCTGTACTGGCGCTGTTTGGGCGGAATGACGTGGAGCGCCGATACTCCGATCCCGGCGCCCAGCAACGCTGCGTCGTGGGCTCGAATAGAAGGCGTGTAGTGGAGACGGATGCCTGAACTGTCTAGAACTGGAAATTGAATTTTTAAGTTTAGTGATGGTAACAATGATTTGTATGTCTAGATACGCCTGAGTTAAGAAATCGTAAGATTAATTTTCTTTGAAAATAAGTCAACGCTATCTCTCGGATTTGGCGGCAAGGCGTGGTAGAAGAAGCGCAAACTGTACGAAACTAGAAACGACTTACCTGTTACCTAAAATTAAAGTGTTTTTGTAAAAGCAAGTTTAGTTTTACTTTAAATGTTCATTTGCCGGTCATAAGAAACGCCACCTGTTTTACTGCACTTAAATGTAATTCATTCAACCCAAACTGTGTGGGGAAACACAGTTTGGCATTTTGCACTCAAGTAATCACGTCGGACGTGCGTCGCAGACTGTCATGTGCTGGCATCGGTGTCAATGCGTTTCTTTGTCATCGACGAAAGGGCGACATTTCAAAATGGCGTCCAACCCGTCCCTACTATGTATGTCTATGGATGGTAAGCACATTTTTTTTTTCATCACACAGACTAAAAAGACAGTAGAAAAATGTTAGTAAGTATAATTAGCTTTCTTTATTTTCCAAAAGGGCCCCACAATTCTTGTGTGCCCAAGGGCGGCATAGTTTAAGACGGCCTTGCCCATAGGCCTTACTCAGTATGCGGATCTTATCACTAAATAGAAATTAAATTCAAATAATGCAATACCTTCGTGTAGTTCCCGGTTATCGTAATGTACTTCGAGCATGTAGTAAGAAACACCTCCCTTCTCGCCTAGCGGAATCCCAACGTTTTCGGGTAGAAATTCGCCTGTAAATTAAGATTGTTAATTAACCTCTCCACACACAAATACCAACTTAACTAACATGAAAATAAGGAATATTATCCACTGAAACGGATTAGGCAGTGGAAAGGATAATAATCAACTTCGTCGAGTTTAAGAAGGTTGGATTCGACGTTACATTCCTTGCTAATTGGTTGGTATGTTCTTTACGGGGCTTTTCTGTTCCTTGTTAAGTATTTTTATTTCGGTACATTTTCTGAATTTTTTATACAATACAATACAATAACATAATAGTAATAGTTTTTAAGTTTTTTTATAATTTTTGTATTTATATTGTAAAAAATTAAGAATTGAAATAAATACGTGAATAGTAATAATAATAGTATTGACACCATAGAAAGGACATTACAAACATAAACAATATTGGTGGAAACCGCAAGAGCTAAGAACCTAAGCTCCAGGGTGGAAGTGTTAAAGGGCATAACGCCGCGAGTAGCGTTCGTTTAGTGAAAGCGCAGCACACCTCTCGACGCCCTAAGCCATCTACGTCAATGTTGCTCCTCTGGCACCAATATACGGTAGCCTTTATGGGGGGCCCATTTAGTGGATGGCGAGTCATCACTTGCCTTAATATTTTGATGTAATGAGACAAAATAGGCAGGTGCCGTTTCTCATTCTATAGACCAGTCCATGTTTCATAAAAATTCACCAAAATAACCAGATAATTTTTTACAATTGTATACCTTAATGTTTAAAATAGTGTATCATATTTCATTCACACCCATAGTAATAGTTTTATAATGTTATTTTCCTATTCAAAAGGGCCTCTTGGTGTTGGCTTCGGCCCCACCAACGCCTCTTAAAGGTCCGGGCTCAGACTCAAGTTTCAAATGCAATAAAAGAAATAGTAATAATAATAATAGTAATAATAAACAAGTATTATATATACACTCATTGAATAAATGAGTGTATAATAATAATAGCATAATAGTAATTATGCATATTTTTGTCGCTGTTAGTTTCCCGAATAAAATAAAATAAAATAAATAACATTTTATTGACACCATAGAAAGGACATTACAAACATAAGCATAAGCTTAAGCGTTTATGAGCGTTTGTAGTAAATAATTTTACAATAAGAACATTTCACAGCAAGTTTTTTTTTCTTTTCTCCTTTTTGTGAAGCACTACGAAATGTATGGTTTCAGGGTTGGCCCCATAGTACAAGTTGTTTATAATGATGAGAACGTACATACCCTTTAGTATTATTGAACTTTTTTGTTACACATTGTATACTTTCAATAAAACTGATGCTAGCGCCATCTCACGGCAACGCTTCATCGGAGCACCCCCATAAAAAGTTTCAGCAATAATTAATTACCTTTAGATCCCATAGCCCAAGCCGCTATAGGCGTCGCGCAGGTCGCCCAAATACTAGGCCTTTTCGGACCATAATACCCATCACCCATGGCCCATTCGTTCCAGCTGTGTTCATCATCATCCGTCGCACATTCATACAGCACCATGTGATGAACTGGTGAAGCAGCATTCTTTTCTACGACCGGTCTTCCGTTCATTATTGGCTTGCTGTCGATCAGAGGTTCGTAGCCAATGATATGGTGCTTCCGGGGAAGGTCGGGCGTCTTGAAGATCTTGCACCAGAACAGTGTTGCCATTATGTGGGGGATGGTAAGCTGTAGACAAGATTTTGGGAGTAGTTAGTATCAATGCACGAAGGTATTACAGAAAAGGACGGAACAGTAGACATTTTGCAGACTAAGTAAATTTTTCTTTTTATGAACTGCCGCCCACGAGATATAGTATTGACTAATGAGGAACTTGAACCTTCGTCGTCAGCCAGACGTCCACTGCTGGACGAAGGCCTCCCAATAGAGGGGTGTTGCCATAATCCCTACGCTTGGCAGGCGGCTTGGGGATCGCAGAATGCTCACCACCGTTAACCAAGAGGACGCTGCTGCCGTCCTCCGGTGGGTCTGGTTGCAGTATGGTCATACCCAGGTCCACGAGGTGAACCTTATACACCCAAATTTTTTTCACCTCTTGTATCCATATCTTTTCTGAAGAACCATTACTTACATTAGTCAGTTTAACGTCCCAATGCTTCAGCGGAATGGAGTCCGGCTTGGACACAGGCTGCAGAAGTCGTAGAGGTCGGGAACCGCTCTTCATATGTTTAGGTAAATCACCGTCCGAGCCAGGTGGTCCCAGCGCCCACAGAATTTGGGTCGTGTCATCCTGCAGAAAAATCATTATGAATTTTGTAACAAGACACCGTTTCTGAGCCTTCCGCCATCTTCTTCTATCTATTAGGCAGGTCCAGACAGATCGAACATGGCTCGCGAGCCACACTAGTGTCTCGTTTCAGTAGCCTAACATACCACGGTCCAGAACGGGATAGAAGCGAGGCTTGCGAGGCATCCTCAATCAGTCTAGATCTCTACTGTTGACTATTTCGTTTCGTTCTATTCGTTGATTCGTAAAATTCTTTTTGAATTTAAATTCTTTATATTGGTGGAAGCTCTCTTTATTGAAGTCTTACCACTGCCAACTTTAGCTGACGAGGTTTTTAATGGCTTTTCCAAGTTTTTCAGAGGCAGACATTTGAACACAGTTGAAGCAATATCGTCATCATCATCAGCCCACCGAAGTCGATTGTTGGGCACAAGCCTGTCGCACTAACCACTTAGCCTGTACTTCGACTGTTCGCTTTCAGTCTCTGCGCCCAATAACATAATGTCGTTTCTCCATGTGACCTCAGCTCAGAGTTTTAAACACACGGTTCGCCGGTTCGTGATCTACACTCTAGAACACGTCTACCCCAATGGCTGTCGGTTCTGCGACTGACATGGCCAGCCCACAACCACTTCAGCTAACTAGCGCAGCTTTTCCATTATTGCGCTGCTAGCTCAGTTATTTGTTAACTTACTTTCACGGAGTATTACCAACGTCTTCCCCAGCCAACAGTTATGTAAGAATCAGACATTATATTTCAGATAGTAAAGTCTACCGTGCTTTACGCCTTACTTACACCAATAACGAAGTCTTGTTTATCGCAAGTGTCCAGCGGTCTTCTAAACTCCACTGTGGTGTGGGTTTCATTCTGGTACCCGGATATCAGCTCGTAATTCTGTACGTCGTCGGCGACAACTCGGTCTTCGAATGTCAGCCCATGCCCGTCCTGAAAAAAAAAGGAGAGTTAGTTCACATATTAACAATTGAACACTAACAAGTTCCTTGTTACACTAGTTCTCTTACACAAAATTATTTTTTCGTGTAAACAATAAATGGCCTTACTTAGAAAACTTCTCAACCGTTAGTCACTGCTTAAACTTCTCTGTCCTTTTCTAGCACGTGCAACTTCACGTCAGAGAGAAGATGGCAGAGCATCTGAAGCAGTGACTAACGGTTGAGAAGTTTTTTTAAGTAAGGCCGAAAGAGTTAATGAATTTGGGTAAGGATCTGGGTATGTCCTAAAACTGCATGTAGAACCACCGGAGGCAGCAGCGTCCTTTCGGTTAACGGTGGTGACCATTATGGCAACCTCTCCCTATTAAGGTGCCTTCATCAAGCATTAGACTTTTTCTGGCTGTCGATGTATCTATCTAACTACTATGTATAATTTGTGCCAGAACTAAGCATGGTCGGGACATGAAATGAAATGATATTTATTCATAAAAAAATAGGATTTACATTGTTTACATTTCAGAGTATTATTGCACTAATTCTCATTCTCTGTCTCATTAACCCTGTAATTTAAGGTTCCATTCTGATAACGTACCTATATGTTCTATTAATACCTACTTTCTTGTTATGTACTTTTAGTACGATGAAAAACACCAATGAATATAGATAAGGGTAAATGGAATCGTCAGCGTGACCCAATAATTCGCATCTGGACTTGAATTCAAAGAATGACGATACCTTCCAATTTCCAAAACCTCAATAGGTACCCATCCCATTCAAGACGAAGCCAAAAACTTTTCCCATTCAAAACAAGGTAAATAAAGAAACACCGATTAAATAAAGACCCGAACCGATTGAACTTTACACATCCAAACAAAAGTTCTATATTAGCCTTTCCATTGAAAAACATCCTAAGCCTTTGGAATACCTTCTGCTTCATATCTAAGGAACACCCCCGCTCAAACCCAACTGCTATCAGATTCGAAAACAAAATCACCTCTAACTTTCTAAGTTTATGGTTGAAATTGTATTGCAAAAGAAATGAAGAGATTATAAGGTAAAGGCAGATGATGCGGCATCAAAAATAGAACAGATGTGGAAGAGAAGATAAATAATTGGGAATTATTATTATTTTTGTATTTTTTTGCATTTTGTAGCAGATGTTGTCCGCACGTGCCATGTCAGCGACTGTTAGTTGTTCTGTGACTGCCTTCTGTTCAAACACCTGGTGTGTAATAATAGGGTGTAAAAATGCCGTATCCCTTAAGTTTAGTTAGGGCCACTTTTGGTGACCTTTTGTTGAAGTGCACTACCTTTACGGTACAGTTTTTGCGTTGTCATTTCCTTCGTGGAATACTGGCTGTTCCAAAACTGATCCCTGTTTTAATAGGAGAATTCTGTAAATGTGAACATTATAATATGACAAGTACCTAAGTCGACTCCTGTTTTTCGTTATCAGAGCTATGTCATTTGAAGTAAGTTTGTAAGGTAATTATGTCCCTCGCCGTTATATCTCAATCTCGCATATCAACATTTTGGAAAATAAATCAGTTATAATATTATAGCCAATACAAATCAGCAATCGCTAAATTGCTAAGAATAACATTAGCAAAGGTCCAGCAAAAATTAAATTGAGTTTCAAAGGAGGAGGTGGCAAGCCACGGTCTGCCCTTCTGCCAACAGGTACATAAATGGTCATAATCATAAGTTGCAGATGATGATAAAATATATCACCTAATAGTACTTCTGATACGGAGCGATTCCGTATCACTAAGCAATGTACCCGTTGTGGGTAAACTTAAGTCATAAGATCAAACAAATTCCTAAAATACAGCAGATTTAACAGAAAATTTTGACTCAAAATGGCGAGTCTAAAACATTCATAATAAACAGAGATGTTTCAAACGATAGATTTCGGGTCTCTGAAAAATTAGAGCCCCACGAACAGGCAATACAACCCACGACCTAGTATGGGAACTAGTGCAAATGCACCGATACAATAGTAGCAATATTATATTATTACCGGATTTTTGCTCGGTGTTAGTGATTAGAAACTAAGTCAATAAGTAAAAATGTAACTAAGTAAATAATAAGTAAGTCAATAAGTAACTAAGTAAATAAGTATAAAAATTAGTTTCATTCAAAAGAAGTATAAATGCAACCTTCCAATAGTACATGATTGATCGAAGATTGCCACATTATCTATTATAGGAATATTTTACCTGTGAGTAAGGCATTGCAGAGAAGACCAAGAACGTGTTTTTAAAAACTCAGGACGGTTTTGTCGTGTATTTTCTACCCACCAAACACTATCATTTACCTTAAAACTGTGGGTGGACATCATCCACAGTTATTAAGTCCTCTGCTAATAAAACAAACCTAACTGTGACGTATTACGATAACTTTAAACAAAACAGCTTCCAATTGACAAAAAACTGCCAAACTGTCAGCCTTGATTGATGCTGCAGAAAACAGACGGCTAACGCGATCAACTTATCAAACAGTAGAGGGAGGGAGCCACTATTGCAGATCCAGAACAAAAATTGCCAGCCTCATTTGAACATTTTTAGTTCCATCATTTCACCACTACTACAAATAACTTGGTTTAAATTCTGAAATAGGCACGAATAACCTTTTGTTAACAAAGCTAAAAACATTGCCACATATTTTCGTGATATGTAGTCTGGGTAGTTGAACCTAACTTGGCAATGCGCCAGGACATTCCTTGACATGACAGGATATAAGCTAACTAAGCCTTTGAGACAATAATTATATTTTAGAAGTGGTTTTAAGTTTAGAATGTTCACATTGCAAAATGGTTTAGACGAATTATGACCATAAACCATGTCACACCACATCATTAACCAGAAGACCACTGCTGGACGAAGGTTTCCTCCTTAAAAAGGTTGCCATAATCCCCATGCTTGGCTGGCGGCTTGGGGATCGAAGAGCCTACCACCGGTAACCGAGAAGACACTGCTGCCCGTCCTGCGGTGCTTCTGCATGCAGTTTTATGATATACCCTGGTCTATAAACCATTATGTATTGGGGTAAATAACGGAGAAGGACCAAAACGCGAAATGACCAATCTAAATTACCTACTCATACTGACCAATCTTCTTATTACGGCCTAAGATATCAATGACGCAAAATATCCATTATCAAATGCAGAATGTACATTTCGGAGGGGCAGAGTCACAACGTGCATTTTCTCTAAAGGGTATATCTCTATATAAAAATACTTCTCATAACGAGCGTTTCGAAATGAGAAAAAATTCCACAATTAAAACTTCTCCTCGGACAAACTGTCCGACTCTGAATAAATTTGGCTACTGATCCGGGAAAATACCTTTCGTTTGTTTGGAATAGCTACAAAAACCCCTGTACTAGTAAATTTTTGGAGTGTTTGGAGTGTTGTGGTCCCAAAGTTAAAGTTTTTCACAATAACGAGTACAATGACGTTTTTTCGGCTTAGTAACTACAGTTACGAATAATTCTGGCGATATTTTAACTATCAGAAAAAAACTATTAATTAATATTTCTCATAAAAACGTGTCTAAAAACCTGCCTGTCTAATCTCTACTGTATAATAATTTCTGCACGATTAAAAGTAGTTTTTATGTTTTTCCTATTTTTCAAGATCACTAGTATGACGGATACAAATTGAGACATGGAACACAAAACAAAGGATAAAAAAAGGAATAAAAATTAATCTCCACTGAGATATGGCCTAAGTGAGATGAAGTCATTTTGCGATCTAGCCATTCTAATACTAACCCGTCCGTCTAGTCGATGCCGGCCGGCGACGCTGGTGACGAGAGCTAGCTCATTCCTCGCAGAGAATTTCTTTAGCAGTTCAACGCGGAAATGTACCCAGCGTTCTTGGGAGTTTGGTTGGGACTTGGGACCCTACTACATGGACTCCAATATTTTTTTGGTTACTTAATAGTTTTTAAGATTGTTATTGGGTAGTTTTCCTATTAAAAATAAATAAAAAAGACTGTAGGAATTTATTATGAAAAACCACTGCCCGCGCTTAATTAATGAAAAGTCTTCAGCGTTTAGTAAAATTTTTCAAAATAAATTAATCTTACCTAATTATCAAAGCAATAATCCGTCTACGTAGATTTATAAAGTTAGTAGGTTTCTTGTGTGGTGGTGTGGGTAGGTCTAATTTATTACACACTTTAAACTTCAAGATCTCCTTTATTGATCTCTTACTTAGCGATTTCTTGTAAGATTGCAGATTATTTAACAGGTGTGAGCGCGAAACCAGATTTCGCATTTTAGATATAATCTCCGCGTTCCCACGCTAAGCAATAATTACTATAGGTATTATTTCTGTGATGAAGCTTTATATTTATTGTTCTATTATTATTTACGGGATATTTACCATGATTATATTGTGAAATGAGCTATATATATAGCCGATATAATAATATATAATAATTAAAAATAAAAAAAAATATCCCGTAAATAATAATATAACTATAGTGAACAACCGTCATAGTTTAAAACAGTGTTTTATATTTATAGCTGTTAATATTATTTAGTTTTGATTTGTAGGTATTCTTTTTTCTTTTTTTTTGGTTTTTTTTTTCTTTTTTGGGTTTTTCTTTTTTTTTTTCTTTTCAACTATTGTCTATTGTCTATTGTCTATTGTCAAATTATACAGTAACTTTTACTTATCTCCTAAAATTGAGTCTCCTTAAGATAACGAGTGCTAGTTGCTAGGAAATCGTATTTGCATCAATATAAAACACGGCAAAAGTAGCGTAGAACGCCCTCAAACTAGGTGGAGTGACTACAGACGTGAGACAGCTGCCAGTAGTTGGGAGCGGAAAGCCGAAGATCGGGCTGAGTCCGTTCTTGAGAGACGCCTACGGACCAGTAAGATAGGCCGATTATGATGATGACGACTTTTTAAGCCGAGAAAAATGTATCCGTAGGATACATTTATACATACGTGCAATAGTTGCAAGCGCAATAGTAACTATTTCCAAAAAGTGTATCATAAAAGCTTGCTTTATTATGTCAAAAATACGTTCGTGGTAGCCTGATCGATAGACCACTAAGCCGTGGTAGCCTAATCGGGATACCACTAAGCCGTAGTAGCGTAATCGGGAGACCACTAAGCCGTGGTAGCCTAATCGGGAGACTACTAAGCCGTGGTAGCCTAGTCGGGAGACCCCTAAGCCGTGGTAACCTAATCTGGATACCACTAAGCCGTGGTAGCCTAATCGGGAGACCACTAAGCCGTGGTAGCATAATCGGGAGACCACTAAACCGTGGTAGCCTAATCGGGAGACCACTAAGCCGTGGTAGCCTAATCGGGAGACCGCTAAGCCGTGGTAGCCTAATCGGGAGACCACTAAGCCGTGGTAGCGTAATCGGAATTCTGGTTCAAACTCAGGCCCGTACCAATGAGCTGTTTGGAATTTATGTACGGATATTCATACCACTGGCTTTTCGGCGAAGGAAAACATAGTGAGGAAACCTGCATACGTTTGGAGAACAAATTCAATGGCGTATGTGAATTCACCAACCCGCAACTGGGCCAGCGTTGCGAATATGGCCCATTCGACCTTCGAGGATAGGCCTGTCCAGCAGTGGACAGTTAAAAAAAGCTGGCCCTGTTTTAAAAAATCAGGTGCAGTCATAGCAGTTTTTTGACGGTTTTTATCAACGAATAAGATCGTTGATAAAAACCGTCAAAAAACTTTTGCATAGTAACTTCACTTCAATATTGTACTTATGTTATTGGAATTCAAAGTAACGACTATTCTGCAATAGATACCCCATTCAAATTAGTTATTTATTGTGCAAACTTCCGACTATCAAAAGTAGCGTCAAATTGCATTAATGGTTGGATGCTCTACCTAACCCGTAGACGAAATTTCCCTAATATGTCAGGTGTGAACTTGCGTTATGTGCCATAAAAAAAAAGTTTTGAAGGAATGCTAAACAATTGTACCATTTTGAAATCGGCAGTAACTACGCAACTTTTTAAAACAAATGGCACGATCTACTCAGTACATTTTTTTTATACCACAGGCTATCAAAGTCAGTCATTTAAATAAATGTGCGTTATGTTTTTTGCAAAAATGTGTTTCTTTTAATTTTCTTAACATCTTAAAACAGAAAAGTACAATGCATTAGATGAATACAGTATTCATTGACAAATAAAAAAAACAGAGTTAAAAAAAGTCGTCATTTGTAGAAATGGCATAAAAATCATTGGTCAAAATCGAATTTTTCGAAAAAAAATATAAAAATATCGATATCTCAAAAATGGAGGGACTTTTACAGAATCGAAATTTTGGCAAATAGACACGATGTGAGCTATCTGCCATTACAGGGATATCGTTCCATTACTGGACACCCTGTATAAGATGTGAGAAGTGCTGTAACGCTTTTGTAATCTTTCAAAAAAATTTATATAAGAAGAAAATAAATTAACAAACTAAAATTAACTATTTTTATACATTACAACAGTTTTAATCATTATATTTTTACAAATTTAGCACGAATATTTACTCACTTGTAAATAATATAGTTTGCCACGATTACAAATCGTACTTAGTTTTGTTTTTTTAAATATTATTCTTGTAATAAATTAAAAATGGGTCTGAAACCTCAAAATCGAATCTTGACACGCACGAATCTGCGTAACTGCCATATTTTTGCTCCGCTAAATGTGGCCCTATCTCTTTCAGCTTTAGAATAATGATTGATCGCAGTAAAAAAATGTGCTTGAAACATGGATGTGCGCGGCCTTAAGTCTTTTGCGCAACATTACAGTGTGAGATTTTATATTCAAGTGCAAGCGGAAGCATTAACATTCTTTCTACGTACAAAAGAATAAGTTTTGAGAATTCAGCTGATGGCCCGCGTATGGGAATCGTGAACACAATAGAATCTACGTCAAAACCGTTCGCGAATAACCTGACATATCAGGGGAGAATAGCTCTTCTGTAATGTTAATAGGAGTTATTGAATTCGTACAGTAACCAACTTATTTAAGGAGTTCAATGAAGGAGCAACCACCAATCTTCCAAACAAAGCTGACAGGCTTTTGTAGAAAATTGTGGTTCCGTCAATTTGCCAACTCTAAAGATAACTTGGTTGGTTTTTAGCTATCTGCGATGGAATGCGATTTTGGTGTAGGTATGCTTTACGCAAGATAGAATTGCATTTGAAGCCGGTTTTGCGATAATATCTGTGAGAAGTACACCGGTTTAGTTGTTTATTTTTTTGGATTATGTATGTGAAATCTGGTAAGTAACACCTTTTTGTAGATGGAATTACATTTTTTGAGTGTCACCAAGGCAAATATTTGCGGTATAAACATTGCTTTGAAAGAACAAACGCCATTTAAGCCCCTTGGGTCCTACAAAGAGGGAAAACTGTACTTGGGTCACAATGGCAAGGGAGAAAATAACCTCGATGCACGCTACGACTTTTTTCTTTTCAAGTCTATTGTTTCGATCTTCAGTATTATTAAAAGATTTTATATAGGTATCTTTTTCGCGAGTATAAATAAATAGTATGTCAACTAATATAATAATTATTTATGTTTGTATATTACTATTGGTATATTCAATTTCTTGCATGTAATATTTCTCCGATTTCCGTGAAACAACCTTTGTATTAAGGAAATTCTACCATTCTACTGTAACCTAAGGGAATTTTAAAGTTCATTGATCTCATCAGCTGATGTTGCATTTCACGATCAGCTGTTTTGTCACCTGCCCTGTAGACGGAACGACTGCCCTTCCACACGGCCTGCGTAACCAAGTTTTTATCATCACATTAATTCTTGTCACGTTTCTATATACACATATAATTAAAGTGCAGGTGTCTGTCCGTCTGCCCGCATGCACCTTGCAACTGAATGAATTACTAACCTAATGTTTTATTAACACTACTTTGTCGATGCGTTTTACTGTCCATTCTTCAACTTTAATGTTTAAGGGGGTTAGTTTAATTTCAAGAACTTTGTAGTGTTTAAGACTTCTATTGTTTTGGATTATGTAGTCTTTGCAATCTTGTTGATGTCTGACTTTCGATAAAGCTTGTCATACGAAGACGCGTTTTGATCTTTTTACAATGGTTCAGAGCAAGTTTGAATTTTTTTGCTTGTTTTAGTGCTCCGAAACAGTCGCCCCTTGCGATACGATAGCGCGACGAAGTCAGGAAGTTTTGAATAAGGTTGGACGGTGTTTGCCTAGAAAGAAATTGGGGAGACCTTTGCCCAACAGAGAGTCAATATTCGTTAACTAAATCCAAAACAAAAAGATATTCAAGTTATTTAAAATCAATGCATGTAATGATAACAAAGGAACTTTTATGACGGATGGACAGAATAAATGTAAACGCCATCAAGCATATTTGTCAAGGGACATTCTGTGTAGAAGCATCTTTGCCCGAACTCTTATATGTAAATCACTTGCCTTAGAAGAGCTCCCAAATTCAACTATTTGAAAGGTCTATCTAATCTAAATATCCGATGCGTGTCTAAGTTTATCTCGTTTTGTTTAGAGTTTGAGGCACTCCTTATCTTAGAAGCCACATTTGAATGTCTAATTGCGTGAAGCTCAATCTGGGATTCTGTCCAATCAGCTTTAAGATAAGTGGAAAGTGTATTGATCGAATGATAAGATCGGATTATAATGTTTATGGTTAGTGACTTAGTAGGTGATGTATCTCATACAGTGAGTTTTTTTTTTTTAAATGTTATTATTGTATTGAGTATATCGGAATTGATGAGGCTCGCACAGAGCCGCCTAGTGAAAGTTTTATCATATGCGTTTACGTGTTCGATCGCGTTGACGTTAATCTTATAGACTTGTATAAAATACGTTAGTGCCGAATTTTGGCAGAAGATAGCGTTACTTTAATTTCATACAAATTGTAGTGAACAATGACGTGATCGAGTACGTAAACACTTGCACTCGGTACTCTGATACGAAGTCACATGAACGAAATGAGCCTCGAATACCCAAGATACGAATTCAATCAAGATAGAGTAGATTTAGATATGGCTATTATAGGCAGACCATTCCTTAGGTTAGCATCATCGCTCTGAAGCGTAACATCGTAAGCAATGCCTAGGAATGCTTCTGGTGTTGTAGATACAGAGATATTAAAGATATTTACAATCGAATCTCTCAAAGTAGTGGCGGAAATGCAGCGATACCCTATTCTTTGTTTCGTTGCTCAAAGTTCTGGGTACGAGGCATGGACAATGGACAATGGACATTGGACAGGCGTTGTCTCTTACGACTAGGAGAGGACGATTAGAAGTTCGCCTCAGTACTTGATATCATAAAGAAAAGGTCTACTCAATCAGAAAAATGATCAATCACAAAGCTTTCAAGAATAAACAGAGCCATAATTCTTACGGCGTACATTGTTTGTATAGAATGCCCAATTCCCCCAATACAGATGAAGCATGTGAATCCGTGCCACCAATTACCAATTCAAACAACGTTTCCATATAACTGCGTGATATATAAGTCGTTGTAACTGACTTCATTTAGAATGCTGCTTCGGTAAAGGGATTTTAAGTAGCTCGCACGAAGAAAACGTGATATGGTTAATATATGACCAAATGGTCGGAGGCACCTTTGGGTCACCTTGTGACTAAATGTCTGGACAGTGGTATTCATCCAATGGATTTGATTTGAGCCGAGACGAATTTGTCATTTCATGTCACTGGTAATATGCGTAAGTGGCCAATTTGTGAAATCTCAAGTCATATTAGTAAGCAAGCCGAACTTACCCTTCCATTTTTTTAGATTACGTTCGCATCGCAAGCTCCTGTCTACTCAGTATATAGTTTATAAAGAGTTATAAGCTTGGAGTGTACTAAGCCAAAAGCTAAATTGAAGAAGGGGATTTTTTTTGAAGGGGAATTGATTGAAATTGCAAAATATTTTTTTTCAAAATATATAATTTCATTCAGTTATATTTCATAACCAAACCAAATTTCTATAGAATCTTGTTAGCTACATTTATCTATACGTTAATAAATTAATAGTAAATAAAACTTTTTTTTTTAAATTTGCTTTTGTCTGCCGCTGGCCCTGGCAGCAGCATAATGGCCAGCTCACCATAATAACGCAGGTTTATACCCATGAAATACCCAATTTCAGCATATTCCGGCTACGATACGAGGTCTGATTCAAATATCAGTTGCAAGTTTTGACCTAAACAAACATTGCAAGTTAAATAAAAACTAACTAATGTAAAACTAATGTAGCTAGTTATTTAACACAAACGTGTTGATCCAGATTCAGCTTGAACTCATGTCTCATCCTCAAGTCCAGACTTATTTACACTTGTGGATATTCTGTCTGGTACACAAGTACTTCGGCCAGATCTGCCTTATCAACGTCATAACCCTCATCAAGTCTTGAAACCCAGACGCCAAATAAAATAGATCGAAAATTGTGTAAGATTGCCGAAATACAACCTAAATTCAAGTTTATCTCCGTTGGAGACTAGTGGCCAAAGCGCTCGACTGGACAAGATTTACTAGGATTAGCAAACTAGGATTTATGCAAAGGAGTGCCGAGAAGAGCGAGGCTGGTGGTAGGAAAGCATCACGACTGCCCATAACAGTAGCAGTTCCAGATTGTGAACAAAATTCTGCGTCGCACCGCGCTTCGCTCGTCACTCTGAGATATTAGATGTCAAATTTCTGCAAGCCCAGTCATTTATCTGGTAATTACCCTTCAAACCGAAACCCAGTATTGCTTGCCTACTACTGGTTGGCGGTTGTATTTCGGGCAAGTTTGTGGTACTTCCCCAGGCAGACAGCAATTGAGGCCTACCACTACGAACTATAGTAGATACGGATAATTGTACTACACTAACTACACTATAGAGTCTGATGATAAATACCCAATCAATTATATCTGTATGTCATCTTTTCACAACCAATCGATCAAAATAACAAATGATTCAGTGTTCTCTATAAATGTAGCCCGAGAAATACACAATTAGAATGATATAATTATTTTCAATATTAGAAAAACTCAAAACCCCACACTAGAGATAAACAATTATATCAAAATACATTAAGAACTTGTTAGTTGTTAGGTCTTACAGACTATTAAACATAGGTTTCTACCGTTGTAAAATCTCTCTAACAATATCATTTATTTTATTTTATTATCTGTGTTTCCATCGCGGTTCAGACGATGGGCGGCTGGGGCGGTGAGGCCAAAACTCTGGTAGGTGAGACAGGGCTTACATTAAGAGAAACAACTAAGGACTCCCTGGTAGGTACTTAAGGTAAGGTAAGGTTAGCCATTGCAATCCAGCGCGGGAAAGCAGCTAGCGTTATGGGCACCTTTGCACCAGGTACAATTAGGGGTGGGTTATTTGATTGAGACTGACAATTATTTATATAATATGCTGACCCTGTCAAAAAATAAAAATATATGTATAACAAAAAAAAAAAAACTATTAATGAATCCACATATTTTATATGAATTCACGTGTATGTGAATAATTGTATATAATTATAATTAAATAATGTACCTGCTTAAATTAGCTAAAGTGCTTAAAATTCTTCATTCTATTTTACGGTATTTGCGAGCTTTACGTATTTCAATAAGTTTTATAACAAAAGTTTTGATCTTTTGTCGTCAAGAAAACTTTCTTTGGCGATTAATTAATGTCCCAACACCCGACCATGGAGGTTAGTTGATTTGTTTATTTAATCAAAATACTTCTGAACAGTCTTAAATCTCGCTTGACCTTTTACATCATTGGCAGCCAACTTTTAGGTGAGCAAACAAAGAACTTTTCCAATCACCATTAATAAGACACTAAGTTTTTATTCCGAGTTCGAAGGACTAGACAGCTCCGGATCTACGATTTTTTCGAACCGGGGCAGAAACTTTATAGTCGCGCCCCCTCTCTCCAACGTTTGAGATAAATAACATTTGGCATATTTTCGAGAAAATAATCTTTCAAAATATTACCTATTTGAAAAAATATTTTCTTTTTCTAAAAGATGTTTTGTTCAGCAAAAATTTTTTTTAAATACGTGGAATCGGGACGCCTAACTTTTTTAGTTTAACTGTAAAAATAATGAGATTGAAAAAAAAAAAAAAGAAGAAAATCTTATTATGAAAACTGACGTGGTTTTGACACATTTTTGTTTTATTTATACGGGAATACTCACGTTTAATTAAATCGGATACTCCGACTATAGTTTCGATCACGTCCGGTGACCTTTTTCAAAGAGTGAAAACAGAGCCCGACGCGCGTGCAGCTGCGTCCTGCTTAGCACTGAAGAAAATCTTGAAAATATTTTTTTTTACTGACCACAGTAAAATCTCTATAAAGTTTTAAGCAGGTAATTTTGTTGTCAACAAGCCGATAGGATGTGTTCAACTAACTGGGCGTTTTAAAATCAAATGAATAAAATTGATTTCAACGTGCGCTGCATACTAGGCGCTTTTTGGATCAAGTTTTTTATTTTCATTCAGATTTTATTGTGATTTTGGCGCCCCTTGAAACTGCCGCTCGTGGCGAGTGCCCCGGTATACCCCCCTCTAGATCCGGGTCTGGGACCAGAAGGCGGCGGGTATAGATGCCAATCGAGAAGAGGGACAAAAGAGTAAAAATGTAAGGAAATGTTATTCATTCCGATCACGCTGTCGATTTATTGCATGCAGAGAATTTTGGTGTGGTTTACGAGGAAATTTTTATTTGTGTATATAAGTCCTTACGCGAAAGTATTATGCGAGTGTTAAAGATAAGGCAATAGGCAGTATGATCAACGTAGGCGATTTATCGCCAGTTAAGCTACTCTTGACGAGAATAGGCGATAAAAAATCTGAAAGGCGACAGGTCGCCTTTTAGGCTACTTTAGGGACTAGCGATTTATTCGTATTTTTATGTATGGTTACAAATAAATAAGCTGATATGAACAACATTTTTTTCATTTATTGCGATGTTTTAGCATTTACACAGGTTACTTTAGGTTACTTTTGGTAAATGCTGAAAGTCGGCTATTTATGCTGTGAAAAATGGCGACTTCAGGCCCTACGCTGTTGGTAACACTGGCCATAGGCATCAAGTCAATTTAGACTCGTGCCAATGATAAAGAATAATTTAGAGGAGTGACTAATACAATAATCATAACAGGCACACATTAACAGTATAAATATACTGTTAATGTGTATAAATCTAAGGGCATAAATGTTAAAACATGTTATTCACAACAACCTCATTATGTTACCGAGTCAAATATTAGTTACTAACTCGTTCGCGGTTACGCTCACCGCTACTAAGAAAACACACACAAACAGTGAGAACAGTTTCGAGAACAGTCGTTATACTGCTATTTGATTGCTCCGAGTAACCGTTTAGATATTCTGTTATACGTTATATATTCTTATAATAATAGGAATATTTAGCATATACAGATATATCAAAAGATCTAGAATGATTTAAGTAGAAAACAGGAGACTGTGTTAGGGATAAAGTAAGAGCGAGAAGAACTGTTGATGTTGATTGCATATTTCTTTACCACAATTTCAAAAATATACTTCTTTTAACGTAATATTGAACTGTCTCGTTTCATCTTCTGCCGAAAGAGCAATATAAAGTCCAATATAGTCCATGATGTATTTGAAAACAAGTAAGATAGTGCCCTCGTAACCTAAACACAATTGGAAAAATTTCTAATCTATTATCTTTATTCAGAATGAAGACAACAGAGAGTAGTTTTCATATCGAAATCTTTTCGATTGAACTCAAGACACAGATGTTGGGGACTGCTGACAGTGAGCATGGTTTTATTAGGACCAATGTCTACAGAGAACAATGAACAAAAATATACACAATAGCTGCTATTCGGGGGTGTCTATAATATACAACATGATATTTGCCGACACGATAATGTACGGCATAATAATGCACAGCATGATAATTGGTGTACATGTACATCGAATATCATGCTGTACAATCCATGTCGTACAATACTGGCCGTCCATTATCGGCTCGTGTCTATAAAGTACGGCCCTATATTGTACAGCCAATAATCCGAGTACATTTCTCAAATTGACATTAAAAAAAATAACCTGAACCTAACTGCTATACAAATAAAGAATTCGTGTACTTGTACATCAAATATCTGTACAAAATCGGTGTGTGCATTATTGAGCCGAGCCGATAATGTATGGCATGATATTGCACGGCACGATATTGCACAGAATGATATTCGATGTACATGTACACCAATTATCATGCTGTGCATTATTATGCCGTACAATTCATGCCGTACATTATCCGTGTCGTACATTATTGCCTCCCCTATTCGGCGCATTATATTAATAATGGTGAAGATAAGTAGCGATAAGCCTATTTCTTTTTCCGTTGATTTAAAGTGAAATTGGAATTGGACTTCTCTAATAACATTTGTACGTATAAAGCCATAGATCTAGTAAAAAAAGGGAGATGAAGTACGCTCTAATGTCAAGCAAACATAATTGGACAACAACTAGGTAGTACATGAATTAATCGGAAGAATTTTATAGAAAAAAAATTGTTTTAATGTAATACCGAGTGAGAAATAATTCCGTGGAACTTGTTTTTGGTTTTAGGACTATTTGTTAGTCTTTTAAAAACACAGGAAGGTATTGTTTCTGCTTATTTAGATAGATCTACGATAATTGAACCTAACGTTATACCCAAGCGCCTGTTTGATTGTGACTAATGTCAATTAGGTCCGCAGACCTAATTTGTGCGGTCCACGTCAAGTCGCGCGTTCCTTATCTCCCCTTTTTTACTAGATCTATGTATTAAGCTAATAAAAAGGTTATATTATATTCTATTCTATTCTAAGGCCTCAGTAATATCACAAAGCCTATATTTAGACCCTGCCATTATGAGATCCTGACCAAGTTACGGTCAAAGGCAAAAAGGTCATGACAGTATCCTCAAAATTAATGGTAACACTACCAGGAGCTCATAAAACAAAAAAGGTTCTCGCTTTTTCTTTTAAGTACGGTGTACGGCTAATAAATTACCAAAACTATGACGAATAGCGACGCGGGATATTTTTTGAGCTATTACTGCACCAGGCCCTTAGGGCCCGAAAACATCGATATAATTTCACTCGATGGATAATCGTAACTCGATGATGGTATCGATTATAGATTAGTTTCACTTCCTGCTCGAAATGCGGTGATTTTGAATGTGTTATGGATACGAAGCCTTTCATTAATTTTGTATCGCATTATTATGATTAAATATTCAATGATTGGAACGGATTTGTTTGGCTTTGAATCTCATCTTTATACCTTTAATAAATTATAAATGTTAATTTTTAAAAAAGACTTAGTTATGACTGTGGGATAGATTTCTTCATTGATCGATTGCTTTGATTAAAGGATTTCTTAGAAATATTTTTGGGTTAACTAATGAAATGTCAACAAAATAAATTTATTTTTACTTTAGATTATTAGAATTTAGAATTAATTTATGAAAACTGTATGTAATGCATGTCGTGCTTGCTTAGCGCCTGTTATTACCTGTATTTATTGCTACCTAAAAATGCAGTTTTCTTTGAAGTTGGCACTTGGCACCTTTTAAGGGGGCGACTAATGCCAAAAGTAAGTAAAAGGTGTATTTTTAAACACATAGTTTAATGATAAAGAACGTAAATGTTCAGATAAAAAAATACTACAGGTAGGGGAAAAACCTAAAGAAGCCGAGTAACCGAATAGAATTTTGGAAAATAAACTGGTATATTTATAATAAATAATACAAATTACCAACAAAAAAAAACTGTTTTAATTCAAATGCTCTAAATTATCAGCGACATCACCACATTATTTTTTACGAATTACATAGCCAAACTAATGTTTTAGCACAGTAGCCGTTAATTTTTTTTATTTCATGCCTACATTTTGAATAATTAAATAAAATCCCACCTAAATTGCTCAAAGCCATCATCATCATCAATTGTATCATGCGATTTTCGACTAAACTAATGCAAGACGCGCGGGTCAAATCAGGTATTTTTCTGACATTAGTCGCACTCTTAACATAAGTATAAACAATGACTAGATAGTATCGCGCTTATTCAATGAGAACGTCACGTCAATATGGCCGCGCAGAACTTGCTGTAGTTAGGAAGCAGAGTGTACAAAGGTGTGCGCAGTTTCGGTACTAGTTTTTATTCGGTAGTTTATAATATATGAACTTATATGTGATTGGTTCAGGCGTTACTTTGCGGGAGTCCATTTTTTTTATTTTATTTTTTGGAAAATTTATGCCATTTTTTTTTTCTCTGTAGCTGCTCTGGAAAGCTGAAGAGCCAGTGGTATAAGCGTATAAGATAGTAAGGACCTGGGTATGTCTTAAAACAGCATCAACAACCACAAGAGGATGGGCAGCGTCCTCTTGGTTAACGGCGGTGAGCATTCTACGATCCCCGAGCCTGCCGTAGGGATTACGACAAACCCCCTAAATTTCTGTGAAGGGGAAGGCCTTCGTTCAATAACCTTGATATCGAATCCATTAATACCTCATGGTTCTACGTCGATCTTTCTCCCAACACCCTAGCATCCCATGGCTTAATTAAAAAACAAAATCTCATGTGCCTACTCGTAAATCTTATGTTCTCAACATACTCAATAATTATTTCATTATCATGTTCCTGGCAAATTGACAACCCGGGTTGACCTATAAAAATCTTTTAAAGTAAGAGACCGTTATGATAACATCAGCTTTACTGCCAGCGGCTCAAATGTGTGGAAAGAGCTGCGATTACCGTAAACGGCACTTTTATCCAACCCTTCAGGAAGCTTTAGTATCTGCGCCTAGCGATGTGGCGGTGTTACCATATGCGTGTCATAAATCGATGTGATAAAAATGTACATCGACGATTTAGTACTAACGTCATTGAAAAGCAAGGTTGAAATTGTTTTGATATCATTCTCAATTGATGCAAAGACTATGTAGAAATAATGGTAAAAATACATTGTTACCGTTTTACTTCTCTATTATTTTCTTTACAATACAATACAAAAAAGTATATTCATAACAAAAACACAGATACACACAAAAACAAACAGAAATTACACAAAAACAAATTAAACCATTAAAAAAACAAAATTGACCTACAAAATATGTAATATATAACTATAGCAACTATCTTTGTGTAAGCAATTGGTTTTTCCCCAAAATGCCCTATTATTTCGTTACATAGAGAGGAATAAGCTTCTCCGAAGAATCCTATGTTATTCCTCACTTTTTGTCGTTTGAAGTCTTTTATTCTATGCAGTTATATTCCTACCAACCAAGCACAGTACCAAACATACATTTTTTAATAAAATAAAAGAAAAGGATTCCCTAATTCTATGAAACTTTCTTCCCGCCTTCATTATAAATTCTAAATGAAAAATGTGCACGTGAAAGTGCAAATGAAAATTCTGAATCTGACAACAGTGGCAACACTGCTTTACTATGTACTTAGGCCCTTACCTAAGCTTATGTCGAAGCGGTGACTCATTTGTACGTGACTGTACTGCATTTATAAACTGCTGGTAATCTCTGATGCGTGTGCGTGTGACACCGGCCCTACATTAAAGTACAGTCGAGCACAACACCACTTATGAGATTCCCGAAACAACACCTAGTGGCCACTCCACGCATACTAATTTGAAAATAGAATGCCTTCCTTTGGTTGTCATTTGTATAATTTAAAAATAGAATGCTTCATTGGTTGTTAGGTTATAAAAATGACATGTTATGTTACCATGACTGTATTAGCCTGCTCTAGGTATGTGTGGAATTGTAATGGAAATTTCAAGTAGGTAAATGCGTGGAATATCAATGTCAATACTGGTCTTTATTCTGATAATGCTAATATTTTTGGTAGCTCTATCTATTTAAAATAAATATTCGCCTTTGTCTTTTTTATTTTGTTTTCTTGTTACAAACATTATAAACTTTTTGAAACTAATTTAATTCTAAACAAGCAGATTTATTTCTAGTCCTAACCTGTGGCATTAATCAGTTTTGAAACCATTTAAGATTATGCAATATAAATACTCGACCGGGCAAGTTTTTTTATAATTAAGTAAAGTAATAATATGTATTAAGTCATCGTTTAGTTTGAATACAGGTTCAATAAACTTGAAAGACATTTTCAGTTCGAAATCTGATATAATTTTAATTAGATTGGGTTGTTTATCATCATCATTATAAGCTCGCGTAACAATAGACTTAGGTGTCCCAGTCCCAACGCAAGATATTAGATTTTCTATTTTACTGTACCTCACAACTTTAAGTCCGTAATTGTATGGTTAATTGGGTGTAAAATTATTTTTGATAAGTGGTAATCAATTT
This sequence comes from Erannis defoliaria, assembly GCA_905404285.2. Lineage (NCBI taxonomy): Eukaryota > Metazoa > Arthropoda > Insecta > Lepidoptera > Geometridae > Erannis > Erannis defoliaria. The sequence continues at coordinate 5,833,879 of FR990084.1, forward strand.
GACTAACTAATAAATTCATTAAAAAATCTCTAGCACTTTCGCACCCGTCTATATCCCCACGTTTGCTAAGCAGGGATTCTACGCAGGAGTGGTTAACCATTTGTTACGTTACCCCGGGTTGACTAGCACCTAATCTGTGCCCGGGAAAGGTTGTAAGGCTTTTCCCGGTGAGCCGGCGGATATATTGCAAGGTTTAATAGATTGTTACACCTTAGCGGCATTTGGTTAGCGAATGGAATACGTTTGTTTGGGCCTCTAGGTTCAGATATATGTGCAAACTAGCGCTTTGAATAGAGAGTTTTGGGGCAGTTAAATAGAATTTAGATCTAATCAGTATTGTTTATCCTCAAATGAATTTCTTTCAATCGTTATTCGGTACGGTAAGGCAGAATGTATTAGGAATAGATTTTCTATAGGTATTTTCGAGCGTTCTAACGACCGATCAACGGCTAGCCAAAATTTGAGAAAATTGGTTTTTTTTAACACCAGATTAAGTGTTATAAGTTTGACGCGTATATATGTATATGTGTGTCTGTTTGTGGCATCGTAGGACCCAAACGGCAAAAAAGAATTAAAAAAAAAAATACAAAAATAAAAAAAAGTTATAAAAAATACAAAAATAAAAAAAAGTTATAAAAAATACAAAAATACATAGTAAACATAAGTATTTTTACTTATTTTTTACGTATTTTTATAAATATAGTACATGAAAATTATATCTAATGTTGGCACCACACATCGTTTGTTTGCCAAATAATACGCTTTTAAAAAAATAACAACCGACTTCAATTTCGACTACCTGGATGACATCTTCATATTTTCCACTTATTATTCCAGTAATTTTGATTTGTAAACCAAACTACTGAACCGATTTCGATAAAATGAATATGAGACCACCTCTGACGTATCACATACCAAACACATTTTTTTTTTTTTAAATTGGTCCACAGTTGACGGAGAAATCGGTGAACATACATTAAAAAAAAACAGAAAAAAAAACAAAAACAAAACATACATACAGCCGAACATAGAAACCCTCCTCCTTTTTAGAAGACGGTTAATAAAAAGGGGCGCCGTATGTTGGCTACATAGATGAGTCACTTTTTATTCGACAAACATTGGCGATGTGTGGTGCCACCATTATAATCGAAATCGAGGTCTTGGGTTCAATTCTCGGGCCTATACCAATGAGCTCTTTGGATATCCAATCGCCCTTCGAGGGAAGGCCTATCTCCAGCAGTGGACTAAAAAGATGTGCCCACCCCAGAATGATCTAGTGCCCACCCCAGAATGATCTAGTGCCCTCCCCAGGATGCTAGATTACCGACTCAACATTCTAGACTGGTCATATTAACTAAATTGGGCGTTGAATCGGCTTCATCAGCCATCGCAGCCAGGGGCCAAGCCCCCCCTGGAAAATAGCCACGCCGATAGTGTATGCGTTTTAAACATTCCAGTTACTCCATCAACAAAGCTGCACCAATTGTTTAAAAAACAAAGCACTGCACTCTAATCCAATTCGTAGAACGTGACCTGAAGTCCAAGTGGAGATACGTTGTAGTCATGTGATAAAGTAGGTGCCAGCTATAGGTACTATGAGATAAGTATGTAGGTGTTATTGTGGTCTTTTGTTCTAATGCCAAGTTTTATCTAAATACGGTGAGTAAGCCGTTTGTTGTGCGATGGTGCAGTAACCTTTGACTGCCTTATACGTAGCTTAGTTGGTAGTATCTCGGTTTTGTTTTGAGAGCTGTATGGTGTCGGTTCGATTCCCATCCAGGACATAAATTTTTAAGCCACTTTAATAAAGGAGGTTCTAGGTATGTTTTTGTTCTGTGGTTCTCTGTGTGTATGGTGTATTTTTTTTTTTTTTCGTTGATTTCTTCGCCAATTCTGAACTGTGTGTATTAAATTAAAGTTTTTAAGTTAATTAAATAAATAAATAAAAATCGGTGGACATTAATTTCACACAGCGCCATCTAGCCCCAAACTAAGCAAAGCTTGTAATATGGAAACTAGATAGCTGATATAATACTTATATACTTTTTGTTTTGTTTTTAAGCTTTTTTCGTTCTTTCCGCTTGGAAAAAGATGTACCTAGTTATTAATTTTATCCTACGTGTAATCTTTATAACTGCATTAAATAAATTGAGTAGGTATTGAGTATTCACATTATAATAATAGACTAAGTATACATAGTCTTTATTAAGTGACCTATTTTGTGTTACTCGGCTACATTTTCGTCTTCTACATATTTGGCTTCGCACTTTATACATTCTGCTATTGTCATGTTTCTGTGATATTAAGTCAAAAATAGCGTCCTTGCTAAAGGCTTAAAACATTTCCCATAAGCAGGGTTCCTAGTGGTAAAAATTTCCCATGTATTCGAAATAGGCCAAAATGTTACATGCCTTTTTACTACGCTGATTTCTAACCGCGTTGCTACAAAACTTTCAAGCTTCACAGCTGTCCCATAAAAAAAACACCCTTGTCGATATGGAACAGAGTATTTTTTTTCTTTTCGGCGTTTTTTAAATCATATTAGTGATCGGACGAGCGAGACGTTTGCTATGAAAGTGGTGAGCATCACGCGTGCCCATTACATTATTACAGTATTGAACAAAATCCTGCACCGCACTGTACTGCGCTCGTCACCCTGAGATATTAGATGTCGAATCTCTTCATACCCAACCAATAGTAAAATCGGACTACGACAAAACCCTGTATATGTTAAGAAATTTACAATATCCTCTTGTTAAGGAGTCCGTAAACTTTAAGTACATGGTTTTGTGGAAATGTTTGACATAGGTGGTAATAATACGTAATATTGCTATGATATCTGTGGCATGTACAGTCAACGTCAATGTTCTACGAAATTGATAACAAGGTGCGTCCAAGATAAAGCGTAGTATACACCTGACGTACGCTAGTCGCTAGGTAATCTAGGTATGCCAGCATAGAATTTGGCATAAACTAACAGCCATCTGTATGCAAATGTCTCTGGTAGCACTGGATTAGACTTTATGCCTTACTTGAGTCGATAAGGGTGTGTACAGACTTTTATTTGGCACTGCAATGTTTATTATTAATGTCAAACCACACGTACCACAACCACACCACATCGCAACGACAAAATGAGGTGACGCAGTGGCGTGTGAATAGTGTCGCTGCAGCTTTTTGCAGTTGCGTTGTGGTACCGACAAAATGTCGATGTGGTTGCGTTGTCGTTAGCAGTTGCGATGTGGTTGCGTCGTGTGCAGACACAGTTCGACTCTAGCTTTCATAGAGAACGCACTGTCGTTGCATCGACGCAACGTTGTATCTGCGATGTGGCCGGCGGCTAATTCACTGTGTAGGTAGCTGGTGACTGCGTTGTGGTTGCGTTGTGGTTGTAATGTGGACGGTATCAACCACGCGGTCGATAACGACCGCAAAATGTGGTACGTGTAAATTCTACTATTCATTTTCAATACAAAATATGCGCTCGACCACGTGTTGTGGTGTGGTTGTGGTGTGGTTGTGGTGTGGTTGTGGTATGGTTGTGATGTGGTTGTGGTACGTGTGGATTGACCCTTAGGCTTTATTTTCCGGCACCAAACAAATAAAACACAAAAAAAGCAGGCCTGCAGATAGAATTTGACTAACGATGCTTGTTAGTTTAAAGAAATCATAGGTTTTTTTGTAGATTATAGATAAGTTTTCTGTTTTGTAGAGTAGACTGGCTAGCAAAGGTTTTAAGGTCGACAGAAAACTTCTTAAGAAATAGGGTGAGGTGAGCGCTTCAAACAAACAAACAGTTCAATACAAACGTATTCCCCTTTTTTTCCTGGATAATGCCTCTAGAGCATTTTTTTTATAAATCTAGGTCTACTGTAGACATGTCTCTGTGTTTTTTTTTTAATGTGTACCAATATTTATTTTTTTAATTTATTTTTGGTCCTGCGTATGTCTTAAAACTGCACCCAGAACCACTGGAGGACGAGCAGTAGCGTCCTCTCGGTTAATGGTGGTAAGCATTATGTGACCCCCAAGCCACATGCCAAGCATGGGGTTGGGGATTATGGCAACCCCTCCCTATTAAGGGGACCTCGACCAGCAGTGGATGTCTTCTGGCAGATGATGATTTATTTTCATTTATTTATTTATACATTCGCTTCAAGTAAACCAATATTATCCAGTGCCAAAGTATTCTGTTAGCATACCTTTAACTCTAACCTATAGCTTGGATTGTTGAGGTATCTAAGTAATTGTTGAGCAACTTCTTGGCAGAATGGAATTAGATAAATTAGCATTAGATGGCTAAGAGGCAATCTCATAATGAGTATCGCAATGCAGTTATGGGTGGGTCTTGGATTGTGAAAGGGAAATGTTAAGACAACATTTGTTATGGCTGGCCAGTAAAATACGGTTATAATATTGATTACTCATCTAGGAAGCAAAGATGATCGTCGAGATCTCTTACATGAGATCTGAGACATTCTTTAGTTGTTCCCGTGGTGTGTATATGGTTTTACGTGCCGTTGCGGGGAGGAAGTGGTTACTTTCGGCCCATGTAGCGGGGCTAAAGTGGCTACTTTAGCCCCGCAGGCACGTAAATTATTATTATTATAGACTGCAGCGATATGATAGTTTAAACAAATTGTGCGTATAATATACATAAGGCCTAAGATAATATTGAATGGCGGATACGGGAAAACGAATGTCACTATATTGTATTGGATCTAGCATAACCTCAGAGGATTTATCTCTCTCTCAGCATAACACTTTCTTGTATCTAAATAATTCTGAATTTGAATGTGCGATATTCTAGTGAATTTCAGTTATAACAAGGGCAAGAAAGGTGATTTTTAATTTGAAAAGAAAAATTGATTTCCTCACAAGGCTACCTTTATAACTCTGGAACCCTTGAAGCACTAATTTCGAGATTTGGTCTGGTCCTCGTCATCACTAATTCACAAAATACTTGATTTTGGATTCGAAATGGATAGCTTCCGCTCGCTCGTTCGCTCGTGAGTATTCTGGCGTGACCTTCACCCCAGAGCCCTCATCAAACCATAGCTATAACTTATGAATTATGATGACTAATTTATCTGACATCAGTGAATAATAATGATTAATTTTCGGCGAATTTAAGGCATTGCCAAAACTGATTTTTATGAAGTTTTCAGATCTAAGTTATCTGGGGTGAAGGAAATAATGTAATAACGATTATGTATATTTGGGTACTTCATTCAAAGGAAGGGAAGTTTTTTGCTAGAGTCGGTAGAGTTTGCTCGGAATGATTTGAAGTGGAGAATTTTGGGAGCGGTCTGTATTTCTTCCGCACGCGGACGAAGTCGCGGGGGACCTCTAGTAATAAATATAGATGGACATTTTTCACACAGCGCCATCTAGCCCCAAACTAAGCAAAGCTTGTAATATGGAAACCAGATAGTTCATAGAATACTTGTATAGTTTTTTTTTTGTAAATAGTCACTTATTATAAATACAACACCTAGACACAGAACAAATATCTATATGTTCGTCACATAAATGTTTGCCCTGGATGGGGATCGAACCCACGCCCTACAGCTCTGAAGGCAGACATGCTACCAACTGAGCTACAAGGCAGTCAGTAATGTAAATACCTCGTTTGTAACACAGCCAGAAGTAGATAACATTTATATGACCACATCATCCATTACGTTCTACTATCCCCCATTCTCTCACGAGGGTCAAACGTAAATCGAAAGTTGGGGCGGATTCGTCAACTCTGAATGGATCCCAGGCTTAAAGCAGCTTTCAAACTCATTAAAGCATTGAGCCATTATACTCTTACTTTATCGATGCCGGGTTTCCGAGGATCAAACAGCTTAAAGACTATAGGCAAGTTATATTTGGAAGAACTGAGCATGAGCATCGTGCAAAATAGTTGGGATGGTCTTATTTCCCGGAATAACATTAAGGCTATTTTTTAGTAGGTAGTAGTTTACTAGGCTAAGAAGGCCGTTTTTCATCATCATTTGGTTGAAGCCGTGGCTCAGCTAGTACTTCTATACGCTATGTGTAACAAAAAGGTTCAACAATACTGAAGGGTAATGTATACAGGGTTAGGAGTGTGCCATCCTTCTTTTGTGATTTATAGCAAATCTTTAAACAAGAATAAACAAAAGTAAGTTTGCGTTCACGTCTTCGTTCGTTATTTTTTTTTCGTCAAATATTTATTGTGTTTAAGTTTAATTGTACTTTCGTTTCGTACAATACAAATTGTATGAATACCTATAGAACTTACAGTTATACAGCGACGATGATAATGGAATGGACGGGCCTAGCGCTTGCAAATCGTTCAAAATTAACAAGTCAACACAATCAAGCATACCTACCTAAAAGTTTGCATATTACATTTGCCGGAAAATAGAGATAGCGAATCTAATTTCTGCATGACAAAAAGAGGAAACATGTATTTGTTTATTGATCTCGAATCTCGAACAATCACGAGCATTGACGAAGGATTTCCGAAGTCTCTCTGTCTCGTAATATTACGATCGCCTCAAAACGGCGATTAAACTTACATTTTTATTGAAATTAATTACAGTTGTGACAAAATACAGTGATTAACGTGTATTTACTTGTGGAATGTGATCGCCAAATTTTTATTGCCAGTATTAGTAGTTTTCTTACACTTGGGGAATTTACACGAAGACATAATTTGGATTTATTTGTATTGTTGTATCGTACGGCTCGCATGTCGCAAAGACAGAGTATGACTGACGCGAGTGGAGGGCTGGCGCTCAACATATAGTCTTCAAAATCCGTGCGCTATTTCCCGTCCATTCATTTTATCATTGTCGCTGCAGTTATACAGATAGAGTTCAAGTAGCAATACTTCTTATAGTAGTATTAAACATTTTAGGGTCAATTCACATCGCATCACATCAATTTGCCCGCCATCGTGACACGATGCAAGGCGATTTTGTACTGGGCGGGATGCAGCCCGCGCATGATGTAATTATATAAATAATGATGATGATTTAATGTACCATTTTTTGTTTATTTTATTATACCTTGAATTCAAAAATTGTGTAAAATAAATGTGTTGTGTTGTAATGCACGTTTATATGAGTGTGTACGTTTGTTACTTCTTCACGCTATACCGGTTTAACGGATTTAAGTGGAATTTAGAATAGAGATACCCCATGTTTTCTTTTTTTTTTTAAACATTGAAATACCATAAGTGTGGAATCACTTCATACAAAAATATTCAAAAAAGAGATACCCCATAACCTGAATTAACAGAATCCGATAACGGGTGAAACAGCGGGGCACCTCCAAGGTCTAGACAAAATTAGGAAAGATTTTAATTACGGTCTCGTTGACTAATTCTATCTGTAAGCATTTTCTTTAAGAAAAAGACATTTTGTTAGTCATTAGTCGTGTGTATCATTATTATTGTCTCCAAAACCGAGGTCAGGATTTTCGTTCCCTGATTACTTTGTACAATTCTAGTGAACAGGAACCGGCAACCACAAATTATGAACCATTTTAGGTCTAGTTACATTCGAATCACGTCCACAAAACATAGTTATGTCTGGCGTCCGTCACGGTTCGGTTCGTGGACGTTGACACGCCTGACGTCTATCCAAAAACCGCAAACTATTGTCTCGATGGTACCATCTCTTTTCCGTCTTCTCACAGAGAATTGCTTTTTGTTACAGTTCACGTATTACTTACACTGCAGCGTTTTGCTGTTCCACTCGCTACATGGCTGATTTTCGTAGTTTTAGATTTTCTTCTCAAGGAGTAAGGAGTGTAATTCTGCTTCTATCATTTTATCTTAGTGTCTAAATTGTTAATTGAGAAAATGAGGAAAAGTGAATTAATTAATTACTAAATTAGTAAGGGTTTCAAAAAAGTTGAGATAAATTCCTTATAGCTTTCATTATTTTGAAAATAGACAAAAACAAAAAGTTGTTTTTTTTTTTCAAAATAACGAAAGCTACAAGGAAAACGATTGAGTAAGTTGCGTAACCAAAGGACAAAGAATTAGATTTTCGGGCCCTGTTTATAAATATTACATTCCATCCAATTAAAATTTAAGTAAGTTACTTTCAACGCGCAAATGTACAAATTGGTCTTCACAAAAAGGAAAATGAATGAGAAAGAGAGGAAACACGGTCTAAAGGTATTAAGCTAAGTAGGTAAACAGATGTTTACAATCTTGATAAAAACTCACCAAAATATGAGCGTTGCCGTTCTTGTCATTAACCCAAGCGACGAGAAAATCTGCGCCTCTCATGTTCCCAGCTGAATTGAACCCTATTCCGACGTAACCAAGACTTCTCGCTTCCAACCTAAACGTTATACTCGAATCCGAGTTCACCCATCGAAGCACAACCTCACCATTTTCATCCAATCTCTCAGAATGAGCCCAAATCAGCTCTGATTCATAAGATCTCGAATCGAACACATCTCTTCGGTTCCTCACTTTGTATTGATTGACTATTCTACTAGTTTTATTGCTCTTTAACTCGATCTGCAGTAGCTTTAAAGCTTCCGAGTTCTGTGTGGGATTCGACGGTAACTCATTAGGTTGGACATGGTGTTTCTTCGGTAGTTTTGCATCACAGAGCAAAAGCGCGCTTAACGCTACCACTAGTTGCACTTGCATCTTGATTGCTTGTCGTTTATTCTTTCATCACTTAAATATCTGGAACAAGACAAAAAATCTGTTAATGTTGCAGTTTTATTACTAACATAAAAATCTTGAAACTTTTATGGCGATATAAATTCACTCAAGCTCGTAACCTATAGGCCTTATCAGACAAAGCCATGATGTTACAAGTCACAGCTCAATACCTCACTTTCCTCATACTACAACACGTTATAAAGCTTCAAAACATCGCATCAGTATGCTCGCTTACGTTAAATTAACCTCTTGATTTAGTAAAACACTGTGCCAAATCTATGAAATCGAAAGTTATTATGTTTTATTTTATAACGTAGTCTGAAGGAGACTTAATAAACAATAAAAAAGGTCTAAAATGCTGGAGCACAAGGATGCAGCGAGAAACAGGTAACGTTTCCGGTATCATAACCACCACAACCATAAAAACTCGCCAGACGATAACGAGATAAAGAGAACTCGTTCCGATGCGTAGATTTGAGACGTGCAGGGGCCTTATTTTTGAATCGTACGCAAGCGTAGCGCATGCGAAAGGAGCCGACCTTCGAACGATATTGTTTGGAATAAGGTTCAATATCGTTAGAAACTCGACTCCTTTCGCATGCGTTACATTGAGGACGATTCAAAAATAAGGCCCCTGGTTTCTTTCAAAGTGCGGGAGCGGCCGGAAGCGACCGTTTAGATATCAAGACGAATCGACAATCTTTACCGCATTTCGAATAAATCGAGATCAATATTGTAGAATAAAAATTAAATGGAGTTAAATGCGGACGCAAAAAGGAAAGCAGAGACAGTTACGGAGAAGACCGAGCTCAAAAGAAGCGTACTTCTAGCGATAGCAATAGAAAATCATAGATTGGTAATCATGATGATCATTGATATTTTAGAATAAGATAAAGTAGAATAAATGAGACAAGGAAAGCAGATCAAGACATCAAAGACGACCATATTAGGTCGCACAAGAAAACAGAAAAATGTTGGAATACCTAGAAAGAAGAAACGGATACCACGTCACCGATAAGAAATAGACTCATTCATTTGTAAGGCAGAAAATACGTACGCGCTACGTGCATATGTACAATTTTAGTCATTTATTACGTAATTTGAACGATTAAACGCGATTCCGTGAGAATCGCGAACAATTAGTAGTCCTAGCCAACTGATTAACATACTCGTCATATTTTGGCGCCGACACATGAGTCAATGGTCGCAAAGCGGGCCCATTAATAAAATTGCTCTATTAGGTGTTATTAGCGCAACACTTAGAAATTAAATTACACGGCTTCCAATTTTCAAAATTTTGAAACATTTGAAAGAGTAGCTAATTATACAAGCCCATGAATTCTTAAGGATATAAAAGGTTGAATCATGACACTCACATAAGTTCTCACGTTGTGTAAAAAATTACGTGAGATTAAGATTTAACTTGCAAGTCGAGTGAAAAAAATCGGATGCTACGATCGCACCATCTGGCATCCCCAAGGCATTTTGAATCCTGTCGATATTTACGGCGAAAGTGAATAAATCACACGAGAAAATGTTGTTTGCTTTACACGTATACTCAAACTCAAGTGGTTGTAATTGAAAGAGATCAAATACTTGGGAGCAAAGGAAATATTTACTGAAGACGCCATTTGAAAAGGTCGGAACATTCAAAGTTAAATACGTCCATCAAAATAATTTATTGCTTTTAATTTGAGCTTTCTGTGCTTTGGTGCCAATCAATCTGTTGGTTTGTTATTTAGTATGTTTAACGTATGGAAAATAAAATATGTACATACGTACTTAGGTAAGATTCAGCAGGATATACCTACATGAAATATACGGCTGCGACTGGCGGGAAAGGAGATACAGAAACAAAGATATACTTATTATACGTGACTAGCCCTACCACTAGCCTTATCATAAGTATGATCAAAATATTTCGTTGATAATGGTGTTTCTAATTTTTTTGCATAATGTTCTATTAGCTTTTGATACGAACATACAATACAACTCATCACATTTTTTATATTCAATTCAATTATATATAATATCAAGGGGCTGATAGAAACCAACTTATCAGTTAAGTAAAAGGTATTTCGACGAAAATTTTAAAGTTGTGTGTGTGGTTGATTAAATTTGCCGCAATAGTGAAAATGGCGATTTAGGCGTTTTAAATCTTCATGGTTATTTGGTGCCAGCCAAGCTCCTAAACCACAATGATGAGCAAGTCAACATCAGATGCAATAATCGTAGCCGGGATATTGCTTAGTAGTTTTCCAGCTCAGATCAAATATAATATAGTGTATCCACATCGCTAAAGCGAGTTTTAAGTACATAGTAAAATATTACTTAATCCTAATTTGGTATTCACTGAATATAAAAGTAATCGGAGGACTTTTTGAATCAAAGCAAACAAATATAATGAACATTAGGCACAACAATACTACTAGTAAAAAAAGAAAATTAAATATATATCATTAATAAAATAATGAACGTCTCTATATTTGCATTAAAATAATAGCTTGTCAAAAATAATAGAAATTAATAGAGGCGGCACTATGGCCATTAACTCTACATGCTAGGCAAACTATCAACCCTATAGTAAGTCTGAGGAAGATGAAATTGTGATGATATTCTCACACTGACGTGTTTTACACTGTATTGTCAGGCAGAAAAATGTTTCAAGACTTGCCAAGCTATGATGTGAGGTAGGTATTCAACTTTGAGCACTTGAGATGTATCTAAGCTTATTTATAACAACTAAAGACATCACAAAGGTGATATCACTCTTTTTTTGTATGGTATAATAAATGAATTTAAAATTCTACTAAAGCGCAACGTTCCGATATTTTTATTTATTGCTTTACAATATTTTTTACTGTCGCCTTTTCTTGTCACAGCCAATCAGAACGCAAAAGACGAACTATAATAAGCAAATTGCGATGCCAAGGCAGAACAAGATAACAAATTATCCACTTATTGAGAGGAAGTGAAAACCGCTCTAGTAGTTACAAGCAAATGGAGCGTAAAAAAAACTCAGCTAGTCAATGACACCTTTTTAAAAGTTTTTTTTTATGGGTCGATAAATTGGTCCGAAATAAGCATGAATCGAATTGGTTAACACAAATTCTTCTATCTACGAATATTATACGTATTTATGTTTATTTCTCATCGACAAATTCTACATATATGACAGGATCTATTATACTAACCATACTTGTAGTCAAGGATCAAAACAGAGAAGAAACAAAGACCTATCTTTTTAATAACATAGCATACATAGTATTTATTATAACATAGCATTTTTATTTAATTACCAAGAAAAACTAATTAAAACTATAATGATATTAGAAACTGTTTGAAATTACTTAGAAAGAATGTATACTTAGATTTTAAACGATCAATCTTAAAATCGCTTGTTGAAACAATAAAACATTAATACGCTTTTAAAAAAAATAACAACTGACTTCAACTTCAAATACCTGGATGACATCTTCATATTTTATAGTAATTTTGATTTAAAAACCAAACTACAGAATCGATTTCTATAAAATTTATATGGGACCACCTCTGAAGTATTACCTACCAAACAAAAAAGAATCATCAAAATCTGTTCATACTTGGCGGAGTAATCGCATAAAAAAAAATTACATTCAGTCGAATTGAGAGCCTCCTTTTTTGAAGTCGGTTGAAAAGTGGCCTGAATGCTGATAGCATCTCCAATCACCATACAGTATGGCAATGCTAAATTTTACTTACAAAGATAATTTGCATGCAAAAGATATTATCGTCGACAGAAATGTCCAACATATTAATAATTTTATGCAAAATAAATGTGTGGGAAAACATTATACGAGTCAGTTTTTCTCCCAAACTTGTAATCAATGCTTTGCTCTCCCAATTAACTTTTGGGTTGATTTTGTAATTTAAGCAAGGCTGTGTAACTTAAAACTTTTACAATCGACTTGCTTCGATTGATTTCAAAGTCATGCGAACAAAAAATGAGGAATCGATATGAATCGCTTTTAATCTTGAGAACGGCGAGGTTCTCATAGAAATTGTAAGAAAAACTGTCTTGTATGTCGTTCATTGTTGGTTGTTGAAGAAATCTTCCACAAAAATAAAGCTATGTACAGTACATGAATCCTATCTTTTCAATTTATTTAGACTAAGAGCTATACTTAAATGCGAACGTCATTTAATTGGTTCATTGTAAACTCGCCCCAAAGTTAATTCGACACACAAAAAAAAATGTGTAAGCTCTTCTCAGTCCTGTTTTCTGCGCAACCAACTACTGGAGTCGACTTAACTAACGTCATTTGACTATAAGCGGCGTTTAGACCCTGGATCGACCCTGTGCTTTGTAGGCTTCCTCTCTCTAGTACTATTGTTCCCATGTCTCGAGTCAGTCGCTACCACGTGTGACCCGCGATTGGTGTAATGTCGACAATTCATCGGGCTGGTTGTCTGCCGACAACGCTTTTGCCTACGCTCTACTCCATCTCAAATCAGCTCTATACTCAGACAACTCAGTCTCAGCTGTACATTATATTCAGTCAGCTCTACTCCATCTGTCGTCAAGTCTGCGTATCTATAGCGACAGTGCCATTTTGATGTGAATCGGGTTTTTTGATAAAACCTTTACGTATAGGTAAATAAATTCATGCTTACTCTTCTACGAGAATAGAATAATTAACAAAGGCATTACATGACAGCATTTAGATTAATTTACTTTAATTTAGTCTAAATTAATTAACGCTAGAGTAGTCTAATAAATTTAAATTTAAGTAGTGCTTTTCTAGCTAACACCAGCCAACGAACAAAGATTAATTAGGGTAGGTAACAAAGGTTCAAGTGTCTTTAAAATGTAACAACTGTACTTTAATTATATGAGAAAGTAATAAAACGTTCACATGTGTTTATCTTCTCAATAAAACACAATTATTTGATTGATTGTTGTTTGTTATTATTTTGTATCGTTGTGTGTGTGATGACTTGTATCGTTTGTTTGGTAGTTCATTGAGTCCTGGGGAGATTCACACCACACGCTGTTCACACCGCGGTGTGAATAGCGCGAGTGCTAATTTTTCATTGAGCATTTCGGAATAGGCTAGATGACTGATGTTTAAATCGTTGAAACCAATAGCTTTGATGAAGAATTTAAGTAAATATAGTATGGTAATTGAAAACATTATTTAAATCGGTTAATAATGTTCTGATATATGAGCGTTTAAAGTTTTTGTTAGAGACAACTCTGTCCCTTTCCCACAAAACAAAAAATGACGTCACGCCTTACTTGTCAGAATATAATTTATATGGCGTACTGACAAGTGACGTCACGATTTGCTGTTTCGCCTCTCTGTCTAGCATGATATTAAAATGCTTATAAGTTGCTTATTTTTGATCAGATTTTAATTTTCTTTTCATTAATCAGCTATATTTATGGGCCACATTTGAATAGGACAATTAAAAAAACCAGTCATCTAGCCTATTGGAACGCGTTGAGCTATGGTCTATTCGGGCTGCGGTATGAATGTATCTGGGTGATTCGGACCTCTATGAAAATATTAAATTGTTATAGTTTAAGTACACGTACTAATAATATAGCGACTGTGACATTACAAGAATTTAATTATACATATAATTGGATTAATTTGTTACCGATAATTTGGTTTGCATCCCAATATTATCAGATTAACATATTATATTGATAGCGTATATCATAAGATACCAATAACATGAAAACAGATGATTTATTTATATAATTATTAAATCTAGTCTTCACAAGATGATGATGATGATGATGTTGGATAATAAAAAAACAGATCGACTTAAAGATAAAATGTTAAATCAAAATATTTGTGAAGGGTCAAAAACAACGCCTCGAAAGGTCTCGAAGATACTTTTTACATTATAATTATTTCTTCTATAGAAAAATGATTTGATCACATCTGTGTTCCTCTGTGGGTAGTACATTATATTATACAAAGCACTACAAATGCCCACACTAGCAATAAGTATTAAAATATTATAAGTCTTTTAATAAGCAAAACCACGGACAGTGGTGATACTTACTTTTTTTTGGGTCGATTTTCATTATTTATAATATAGAATATATTATAACGCTTTACGATGCATGATATCATCTATTTCTAAACTGTTACTCGGATCGGGCAAATAACAGTATATAACGGGTAGGTATACCGATAGTTCTCGAAACTGCTCAGTCTCAGTTCTCGGTGTTCTCGCGTAACAAGTGAAACGAGTTGTATCTGTTATTTGACTTTTTAATACTGAGTAAGTAAATAATATTATGGTAGTTGTGAGTACATAAGGTGTTATAACATGTAGGCCCTTAGATTATGTTGCGTGTAACTGTTATAAATTATATTAGTCACTTTAAACAGACAGCGGTATAAAAACCTTCCATAATAACAATGCACATTCCAGCATTCCTACCACGTATAACAGCACGAGTCCTATGCAAAAACAAAAGAAAAACGATACCGCTATTAATCTTGGTAACCGTAATGCATTATTATTTATACTGTGCCTTAATGTTGCATGGTTAATGCAAGAGTAACAGATGAAGCCAGGTTTTAAGTGAATAACTTCTTGTTTTCAAAGGGGTAATATTTTTGTGAGTGTAGTGAAGGCTAGTGATGTTTTTAACGCAGATAAGTCTGCATTTGACAACCTAATTGCCAGATGGTAAGCGAAGATGCGACTGTCCTCTTGGTTAACGGTGGTGAGCATTCTGCGATCCCCAAGCCGCCTGCCAAGCATGGGGATTATGGAAACCCCCCTTAAGTGGGAGGCCTGCGTCCAGCAGTGGAGGACTTCTGGCTGATGATGATGCGGTCGAAGATGAAAGCAAATGTTGCCAGTCGTTGCATAGACTTTGCTCAGTCTTTATACAATGATGTACTTGATCGAAGAGCATATGAGCCTAATCATCGAGTCTCTCAAAGTAATAAGAAATAGCGTCATATCACACGATAAGGGAAGGGAAGACGTCGACAATGTGCGGCATCATGCGACAGGGTAAAAGTATTCATTAAAACTCTAAGCTTTATAACAACGAAAAACTGTTATAGTATCAAAAAAGAATAATATTTTGAACTCACCAGTACAAAAAATATATTTACTAAGGCTCTTTTAATTAAGTAATTTTTAAATTCACGCCGATTTCGGGGGTCACACAAATTTGTGTTACACTGGTACGTAGACGTGGTACGTGGTATTCGTGTGACGTAGATAAGGATGTTCCCGAATCGCCAAGTAGTGATCCCCAGGACTTTGGGAGTTCTGGAATTGCACCGACACAATGGTTATGGGTAAGCCGCTATGACTCATGCTTCGTTCGGAACACGTAGTTACGGCCCACATCAAAAAGTGTGCTTTCGGCCTACATTTAGTGTATGATTCGGCTCATATATTTTTTCATACATTTTTCTTGTTATGCCCCATTTTTTTTTGCTGGATAGTTCCAAAATTGACATTAAATCTCTTACTTAGAGGTTTCAGCGGCTGGTTAGATCATCATAGACCTCTTACCCTCGTATCGGTGCCTAATTGCTCTCATTACCAAAAAAAAAAAGTGGCTTATCAAAACAAAGCTGTTTTAGTTGCACATAACCATGCTAACTTCTGAACCTACGACGTTAAACAATAAAACGCAATGCATGTGAACCTGACTTCTAATTAGTCATTGAAACACGAATTACCCGTTATGTAAATTACGGTGATTATCTCAAGATACGAAGTGAATAAGGAAACGCGATTCTTTAGAAACGGTAGGTTTTGAAGCTTCCAACAATTATTCAGCGATTAACAATTAATCAATAGAACTAATTATTTAGACAAAAAAAACGTACTTATATAAGTATTCTATCAGCTATCTGGTGGATAGGACAAACTTTACTTAGTTTGGGGCTATATGGCGCTGTGTCAATGTCCGCGCAATGTTTATTTATTTAATGGGAAGGAATCTAACAATTTGAATAAACTTTCACTTTCGCTAGATTTGGCCTAACCTAAATAAAATATCACTGGATGATCCGGTCAATCATCGGATGGGTGACCGCGAGTCAACCATCCGAATAATCCGTTCCGTCATCCGTTAAATGTCGGACAGTTTTTTTTTGTCCTATACAGGGTTAGTTCTAATCAGTTAGCATCCTTTTATGGGCATATTCAGTACATCAAAACAAACAACTTTGCCAACATTGAAATCGCAAAAAATAAAACAGCTGTTCCATACATTTTGCCCAAGATCGATGAATTTTTGTATATTAAGTTACTGGAACAGCTGATATTTTTTTCGCGATTTCAATGTGTTGGCTCCTTAGTATAAGTTGTTTGTTTTGATGTACAGAATATGCCATTAAAAGGATGCTAACTGATTAGAACTAACCCTGTATAATGCATCAACCGAAAGCATTTGAGAGCCCTTTTGACCATATTGACTTTGATGTTAGAGAGGCCACCCTAATACGAACTGACTCTTACTTCATTAGTATTATTTCTAAATGTCTTTTTTTAACATTTACTGAAGATTGCGGAAATTATAATCTGGAAAAATAATACTCTTAATATACAATATACAGTATCTTAGCTTATACTGTCTGTTTCGGTGAACAACGTACATATTCTGGGATATAATAGTACTCGTCATTATCAACAGCTTTTATTATGGGATCACTTCCGATGTAGCGAAAAAAAAATCAGATGATATCCTAGAATATTTCCGTCGTTCACCGAAACAGACAGTATAAGCTAAGATACTGTGGAAAACCAAAGGTCAACTTACTGAACCTCAAGAAAATAATACTTAATCCTTCCATAACTATAAGAAATAACTATGTTCTGTCGGACTACGCAGTAATAGTATTAACAAACAAACATATCATTGATACTCTAACAGCCTCACGAGTCTATAATATCCAATATCACAGAATAACGAAAGCCTTGTGAGAATATGACGGTAGGATATCCGCCTTCACACAATAGCATGGTAGGTACGATAGAGATAAGTGATACTGAATGTACTTTGGCAGAGTTTTTGACAACATCAACAAGGAAAGAAAGCAAAGGAGATGGGCTATCTTTGTAAGGAGAGTAGTATCCGAGAATCAACAGCGACATGATTACAGCGACAATGATAAAATGAATGGACGGGAAATAAGCGCACGGATTTTGAAGACTATATATTGAGCGCCAGCTCTCCACTTGCGTCGTAACCTAGGCCGAGCGCCATTTGCGCTTGCCTAAAGTCCGGTGACGCTGTAGAGGCCATGTGAGGCCAACAGCATAAGTCATTTAAAAAAAAACCACTTGCGTCTGTTATACTCTGTCTTTGCGACATGCGAGCCGTACGATACAACAATACAAATAAATACAAATTATGTCTTCGTGTGTATTCCCCAAGTGTAAGAGCACTACTAATATTCGCAATAAAATTAGGGTTAGTAGGTTAATTAATAATAATAATAATTTATTATTATTAATATGTTAGGGTAATCGCCATTTTGAGGCGAACGTAATGTTACGAGACAGAGAGACTTCGAGAATCCTTCGTCAATGCTCGTGAATGTTCGAGATTCGAGAGCAATAGACAAATACTTGTGTTCTCTTTTCGTCATGCAGTAATTACAATCACTATCTCTATTTTCCGGCAAATGTATTATGCATACTTTTAGCTAGGTATTCTTGATTGTGTTGACTTATTTATTTTGAACGTTTTGCAAGCGCTGGGCCCGTCCATTCCATTATCACCGTCGCTGCATGATTATGGTATAATATCGAGATAATTAAGGCCTTCGAATAATTAGGTATTATTTTGAGCCTGTGCAAAAATCAAACCATCTAAAAAAAACTGAAGAAAAAAAATAAAAATAAAAACTGTCAATGTTTGTCATTAATGACTGGCAAAAAATGTTTCTGGGTATATATTTTCATTAAATAATGAAATAATGACAATATTTCTGCAAGAGAAAGTCCGAGATTCTTACTTAAGCTTGTCGTCTAGGTTCGTTATTACTTATAGTCAGAACATTTTTCACTCAGACTCCTTTACAATAGACATGTTACATAATGTTAATATGTCAAGGAAATAGTCCCTAGAGATTAACGACATCGGTAGGTTCATCATTAAAAAAAACTCGCACATAAAACTTAATTTACATTTCTGAGTCATATTTACCTTACATTTAGTGACCATCATTTAGGACTATGACCTCTGATAACAATCTTCGAAAACAATAAAAAGGAGACGTTCCCACGGAACTTATACACGAATCCAATTTATAATTCTAGCTGCAGATTTAGTTAACACAAACAATCGATTGTGAATTCGTCAAGGTTGTTTTTGGTAGTCATAAACTTCTATTTGACAAGACGGAGCTAGATTTAGATATGAATTCGAATCTTATCTTGACTATGCTAATTCGATTATATCTCATGTTATTTATTAGGTTTTTTGTTTTATGGTGGGTGTTAAGTTATTTAGACTTTGTAAAGACAGTGTTGTTTTAGTTTTCACCCTATATGGCGATATCACTTGCCAACTTCAAACCCGGGAAAATTAGGGGTTGACCTAGAATAAAATAAAAATAGCTTTTTGTTTTCTACGTATTATAACGTAACCTATCTCACGTATAAAAAGTCTAAAATTAAGCAAACTGCTTTTCTGAAACAATCCGAAATTTAAAATTTTGTGTTTTTGTAATAAATAAGAATGTTTATCAAATTTAGATTAAAATATTTCGACACGCCGATTAGTTTCCGAGATACATACTTTTCAAAATTTCCGCAGGCTTGCCCTTGTGACGTCATCGTACAATTCGCACAATTTGTCGCACGCTGGCCTTGTACGGTTCACTACGAACCGTTCCTTCGACCGTGATTCACTACTACTTCGTTTCAATATCCAAGTTCATATTTGCTTAGTTAATTGGGTATTTTTTTTACTGATTGTCCGATTTGATAAGCAAATAAAGCCAATCTTAGCTGCATATTTAAAAAAAAAACGCAAGAACCGCCTTAGTAAGTCTCGTAGATTGACTGGGCAAAATCTCTTGACAAACAAACTGACTAATCCTAAATATAAGTAACCGATTTCAGAGTCACGTCTCGAATGAGACAGACTTTTAAACAAAGTAGGAATCTGTCAAGTCACTCGCAAGGCAGGAGAAACTAATCTACGTGCTCGAACGTAGGGATTTACTTGAAACCTAACGTGAGCCTAGGGTTACCAGACTTCAGAACATTCCCAGTCAGAGCTTTCCGTTGGCAACCTATGCTGATCCACAAAGGTAATAGACAAAATCAGAATTATGATTTAAAATATGCTTCTCCTCTTTTTCTTCGCATAATTCCTATTTGTTTGAGCTAATCTTTTGAATGAATCGCACCGTCGTCGTGAAATTAATGAATTAAATCGTGTGTCTTGTCTAGCAGTTTGATTTCGACGCCGGAACGCATTACATATTACACCTTATATCATTGGCCTGTTTTTATCTACAATTGATGATCTATGCAGCGTCCAAAGTAAAAAGTATCACTTACCAGACATCGGTCTTGGTTAAAATAAGCCTAAAGCCTATTTGAAAGCCACAGACGCGATGATAATAGGAGTTGGAGGAGTTGGTAGAAATGGCGAATATACCATTAAAATTTTACATAACAAATGTAACTTATGTAACGTTTAAAATATAGTCCGCTACTTTTTGTTTCCATTACTAGACTGACCCACAGAATGGAGAAAGAACGTGCCGTCATAAGCAACTTGCGGCCGTGGTTCAGATAAGGCAGTGACGTCACGCCTATTTGGTCAGTCTGCTAACGTTCGGCTCGCGTAGCAGTCGTTCTTACACTAAAAGCTTACATCTGTTGTGTAGCCCCAGAAATTGGCGCCACTTTATATAACGTGAACGGTACAGTCAGCAGTAACCTCGTAGCTATCAAGGCCCGTTTAATATTTTTATATGGGCGTGTGACATAGGGAAAGAACCTGGTTATGTCCTAAAACTCCATCCAGAACCACCGGAGGACGGGTAGCAACCCTCCTCTCGGTTAACGGTAGTGAAAATTCTGCGATCCCTAAGCCGCCTGCCAAACGTGGAGATTATAGCATCTCCCCATATTAAGGGGCTGATTATGATGTCTGACATAGTCCATGATACCAGTAAAAGACGTTTGAGCAGGAGATTTGTTTTCTGCCAGGGATGATGACCAATAGAGTTGTCTTCAGCGCTTTTTAGATACGATATATATGCAAAATTTCTTACAAATTGAGGTAACCCTACATGATCAAGAACTTCTATATTATCTTCCAAACTTGAGTTACGTAGTCCTTCTTTAAAATTCCCACGTCTCGTAAAGTTGAAAACTAAATTCGTGGAATAGACGGGGCAACGCGGAAAGGTAGTACTAAGCTGTAAGGAGGTCATTGTACTCATCATTGTGAATAAGTTTTACCACAGAAAACATAACAGTAGTACGTACCAACAGAAGGTTCACTCCCATTATTTCCATAAAAAACGCGTTTACACAAAATTGAACAACAATATATGTGTGTATTTCAATCGTCATATTCAGTGCAAGGTAACTTGTAGATACTCTATCTGTATAGAACATAATTACAAAAAAAAAATGTTACACTGTGTGGTTCAAATAAGAACCAAATTGGTTTGCACTGATTACGTCATTTTTGTAGTTTATTCATCGTCATCATCAACAGCCGGAAGACGTCCACTGCTGGACGAAGGCCTCTCCCTTAAAGGGAGGTGTTGCCATAATCCCCACGCTTGGCAGGCGGCTCGGGGATCGCAGAATGGTTACCACCGTTAACTGAGAGGACGCTGCTGCCCGTCCTCCGGTGGTTCTGGATCCAGTTTATGACATACCCAGGTCCCAGGTTTGTAGTTTATTAAATACGTTTAATATAATAAATAAATAAAATGTGTTAATTGTAAAAAAAAAAGATAAAATCACTGTGTGGTAAAAATAAGAAACAAATTGCTTTGCACTGAATATGACATTGTTGTAGTTTATTATAAGTATTTCTACGTTTAATATAATTAAACAAAAAGCGTTAATTGTTTATAAAAAAAACTTTTTTTCTTTTATATTTATTTATTTTGCTGACTACGTAGTATGATGGTTAGTCTTACGACGTAATTAGTTATTGGCAGTCACACCAGATAGTGTGATAAGGACAAAAAATGCTTGTGTTCAACACTGGTGTGACAAAATAGTATGACGATGAGTCTGTCCCCATTTAGACGCGTTTTCTGTGAGAATTAAGACACTTTGCCTCACTGCTTTGAGGCAAAAAAATAGGCTGAAATAGTGAAAAACAGGTGATCCATAGAAAAATGTGATTCACTCTTGAAAAATGTATGTATCAGCAAATTTTTATTCGCTGTTTCAAGTTTGGCCTTACACTAAAAATTGATCTCAATGATAAGTACATGAAGAGAGAAACTCCTTACGGTTCAGTACGACCTTTTCTCCTAGCCCCAAATAACATCGTGTCAAACGAAGATTCTCTCACGATATCCGAAACGCATATTAATATAAACAAAGGTACAAAACGTTTTATTGTGGCGGTCACTGGAAATTCCAGTCAGCTGGACATATATCTTCGTACGAATTGAATACCAAACAGGTCAGCAAATTTTATGACGCCATTTTCAAAGAACTAGACGAAACACTGCGTTTCATTTTAACTAGTAGTTCGCAGCGACCTGAGACCTCGCGATCCCATACCTTCCAAGCTCCTTGGCCATTGGCTCATGCCGAGGCCACACATTGGCTATATTTGCCGAATAAGGGACGCCATCTATGTAGCCTGTATACGTACATCCCTTTTTATTCGGCAAAATAGCCAATGTGTGGCCTCGGCATCATATTCAAACGTTATAATTGAATTTGCAGGAACTACTCTAGCATACAAAATTAGTTAAATTAGAATTTTCTTGTTTAAAAATGTGCATAATTTTGCAATGTAGTTTTTGAACGACAATTTTAGAACGATAACAGGTTATTTTTTGTACCTGTATAATTTTATATTATAAAGAGGATCCATTTAGCTCAGCTTTTAATGAATTAAATGTAAGACCTGATTTTCCTGAAATAAGGAGCTACATTCCGAAGCAAGCAGTAGATAAAATGTAATATTTAAAATGTCAAGGAGATAAAGTTCAAGATGGCAAGGCTTGTTTTACCGTCTGCTGTGCTCGCTTGTACATTATCGTATTATTCGACAATATCAATGATTTACAATTTACAGACACGATTTATTATTTTTTCTAATAATTTAATATTATGATCATACTACGGATTGCATTGACATATGGACTGCTGGACGAAAGCCTCCCCCTTAATAGGGAGGGGCTGTCATCATCGACAATGATAAAATGAATGGACGGGAAATAGGTGTACGGATTTTGAAGACTACATGTTGGGCGCCGGCTCTCCTCTCGCGTCAGTCATACTCTGTCTTTGCGACATGCGAGCCGTACGATACGACAATACAGACTTCTAATACATGTAGATGTGTTCCCTTTATGTCATGCAGTAATTTGATTCGCTATTTGTATTTTCTGGCAAATGTAATATGCATACTTTTAGATAGGTATGCTTGATTGTGTTGACTTGTTAATTTTGAACGATTGGCAAGCGTTGGGCCCGTCCATTCCATTATCACTGTCGCTGGTTGCCATAATCTCCACGCTAGGCAGGCGGCTTGGGGATCGCAGAATGCTCACCACCGTTATCTAAGACGACGCTGCTGCCCGTCCTCCGGCGGTTCTGGGTGCAGTTTTAGGGCATACCCAGGTCCAAAAAGTTAAAAAAATGGCTCCCAATAAATAGTTATATTGAGGAACTACTCTTTTTATGAGACCGCCCTGCTTCCGCGATAGGCAGGGTATAGGCTGTTTCACTCCCATAACGTCGCTACGTTTGTCGGTTCTAGACATTTTAGCTCAGTGTGACCACTGCCTGTCGCTGACACAGCGAACTTGCGAAGTAATGAGAATTCTCTTTGAACTTGACACTACCAGCTTCTACGTAGCACCTTCTCGCTATTTAGGAAACTGGCGGTTCAATGAATTGTTAAGAAAATTCCACAACATTGACTGCGACAAAGTCCTATTGTTGAAAACAACTTTAGCATGGTTAGGAAATTGAAAATTTTACTTGAGCAGTGTGGGGAATGGGAACAAATATTACAACGACAAGGTACTTAATTACCACTTGAATTAATGGAAGATGTAATAAACTTGAAACGATCATGGGAAGATGAACAGAGCAACAATGACAGGACCTTAGCACATCCTCGACAGTGAAACAAAAAATCAGCAATGAAAAGGCAAAATAGTGTGCTTGTTTTTTAAGAACTTTTGAATAATCTTTTCAGCGCATATTACGATATTAACATTGAGCAGACTATGTATGTAAAAAAAAAGTGTTTTTAGAAAGTGTTTATTCGTAAGTGTCAGCTTTGCTTAGTTTGGGTAAGCACTATTATTTATTCTGTGGTTTGGGGCTAGATGGCGCTGTGTGAAAAAAAAACAATGAACGATCGACAGGTATTTTCTTCAGCTTACTGGCAGTGTGACCGGAATAACAGTTTTACTAATTGCACATTTATTCTAGTCAATCCAATGAAAATAACAAAATAAAAACTTGACCCTAATACCTATATTTTGTAAAGAAAATGCGCTGAAAAATTTAAAAATAAACGATATATTGCGTAAAAAATAATTGTGTAATATCTTCTCGTCCAAAATCCCTCAGTGTCTGAAGACAAGGGTCTACGACCAGTGTGTGTTGCCAGTGATGACATATGGAACTGAAATATGGTCTTTAACTGCTGGCCTTTTGGAGAAACTCGACTCTCAATGGAGAGAGCTATGCTCGGAGTTACTTTGCGCGATAGAATCCGGAACGAGGATATTCGCCAAAGAACCAAAGTTACCGACATAGCTCGCAGGGTTTGCAAGTTGAAGTGGCAATGGGCAGGCCACATCGCTCGAAGAACTGACAACCGATGGGGAAGAAAGGTTCCGACGACATTGTAAAAGTCACGGGCAACCGGTGGATGCAAATGGCAGGTTGTCGTAGAGTGTGGTGGTCTAAGAGGGAGGCCTTCGTTCAGCAGTGGACGTCTCCGGGCTGATGATGATGACATTCGATGTTTCTGTAATTTCTGTATCTGAGAAAATATCAAAATAGAAACCTGTCCTAAATACCAACACCTTGTAATGTTAATTCAGTAACATGCGCTGACTAAATAGATTTAAACAAAGTATTCAATGATTTTGTATCTTAAAAAGCGAGGGAGCGAGAGAGACGGCAATTAAATTAAACCCTCGTTAAACGTATCGTAAGTTTAAGGTCGAAAAGAAAACTCCTTATTAGGAGAAAATCAGAAAAAACCAGCCAGCATTCGCACTTGAAGAATCAAAAACCAATCGTAGAATGTTCCTAATTCGAATGTCACGGACGCGACCGAGCGCATCCGATCCGGCACGAGAGGGAGCAACGCCCCAGCACCTGTGCCACGATCTCGGCTTAGGATGCCAGGATGCGAATCTGATGCACAAATTGAGGATGGTGTGGAATAAGCTTATGGAAATTCGGATCAAATAGTGATATAAATCAATATGGGTGGACATTCCATACAACGCTTTCTAGCCACAAACTAAGCAAAGCTTGTACTATACTATGGATACCAGCTGATATAATACTTATACAGGGTTAGTTCTAATCAGTTAGCAGCAGTAGCGCTCGTGGCGTAGCTTGTCTAGGTGATTCTAAACGATCACCGATGTTAAGCAACGGACGGTCCGGTCAGTCTTCGGATGGGTGACCGTGAGTGGCATTTATTTCTGAGCGCTACCGTGGGTCGGAAGACATGTTAAATTGTTGGTCCCGGTTGTTTGTTCTAGTTTCTATAACAATAACCGTCCGCCATGTCAGAGGCCTTCGGGCGGCACATTAACTCTGACAATAGGGCTGGCCACTCGGCCTATACGAACTTACTTATTTCAGCATCCTTTTAAGGGCATATTCTGTACATCAAAACAAACAACTTTTACTATAGGGCCAACAATTAAATCGCGAAAAAATTATATTATTTTAATGTAGGCCTACATTAAAATTGCGAAAAACAAAATAGTTGCTCCATACATTTTACCCAAGGTCGATGAACTTTTTGTATCGAACAGCTGATAATTTTTTCGCGATTTAATTTTTGGCCCTATAGTAAAAGTTGTTTGTTTTGATGTACAGAATATGCCTTTAAAAGTATGCTAACTAATTAGAACTAACCCTGTATATACAAATACATATATATTTTATGTAAATACATTCTTATAATACATAAGTACCTACTGGATTATAAGTTCGGGTCGGGATTTGGCGGGAACACGGAAAACTATCGCTGTATTCTATAATTTTCATAAACTTGCACGAGTCTGGGCAAGTATAATGTGTATTTTTTTGTGAAATATGTCTTTTCGTGTAGTATTCAAAACTCCATAAAAGCTTAGAGTAAAGTCGCCACGACTTGACTAGGGCATGACTGGACATGACTGTGACTTACTAAGTATTGACTAAGACTTATTCGACTTGAAATTCATTAAAAACTTGATAATGTATAAATATGTGACACTGGCAAATGCACAGAGTGCGACGCCATAATCCTCCAAGGAGAAAAGAAGAAAAAAACAGTTGTCATTTTAATGACAGCTGTTTGAAAAGAGATGTCTTAAGCTGCTGATATCAACGGAATATCACACTAAATTATGACATGCGAAAATTTGTCGGTTTGCATCGTTTGCATGTATGAATTTGGGGCTGAATGGATTTGGATGCAACTCAGAATGCAGATAGCTTATTTTCCGGAATAACATTATAGACTTCTTTTTATCATCATAACGCGGGCGCAAGTAGTTAAAAATTAACAATTAAATTTACAACAAAAGTAGGTTATATTATGAGTAAGGAAGCCAGAATCACAACGCTTACTGTTATCTCTTAATTTGAAGAAATGTGATTCATGCGTGAGTCACGCGCGAGTTAAAGTGTATGCTAATTCGCCATCGTAGGAAAAGGTGCTTTCTTTTCTTCCACCTAATGCTCAAATGTTTTTATTTGCACGCAGGGCTAGCATGCGCCACGCAATTTTGTCATGTCTATAGGTCATGCGCAGAACGAGACAGACTCAACAAAGTCGTAGCCATCGACATACATAGAAATCAATAGAAATACTTGCTACTTACTTACTTAATTACTTACTTACTTAATAGAAATCATTGGTCGTAGCGTTTTTCTGTTCTTTCATGACAGTTAGAATAGACAAGATATCTTTCTTCTTTCCTCCTATGTAGGAGGATTATGGCGTTGCACTTTGTGCATTTAGCCGTGTCAAGTATTTGTCACGTAGTAGGTATTCTGAGCATTTTTGATTTCTGCGGTATCACGCAAGCCCGCCCGCCCGGATGAAACTGACTATAAAAATTAAAAATAAATAAAACGACCAACTTCAACTTCGAATACCTGGATGACATCTTCATATTTTCTAGTAATTTTAATTTTAAAACCCAAATACTGAACCGAATTTGATAAAATGTATATGGGACCTCTGAAGTATTACTTACCTATCAAACAAAAAAAGAATCATCAAAACCATTTGATAATTGACGGAGTATAATAAATAAATAAAAAATAAAAAAGCTTTTATTTTTTCCTTATACAATTTTAAACAGAGTTTGTTATTGGTATTATTTTAGTAGGGTTAGTATGAGATATCTATTAAAAATTTGTTAGTTAGTATTTTATTTATTATAATGTAACTGTATAAGGACCGCCTATAGCGGTAAAAGCCTCCTAAATTGACGGAGTAACCGCGTAATAAACATTTAAAAAAAACTCTTTGTCGAATTGGGAAGGAACCTCTTTTTTTGAAGTCGGTTAAAAGGAATCGCCTGACAAAATAGTCGCATAAAGAGCTAATTACTAAGACAACTTTAAAACATTTTTATTATTGCTTATAGGCTTGCGTTTGACTGCCATCTCGTCTGATGATAAACGAAGATGCAGTCTACGATGGAGCACGATTGCCTAGAAGAAACCGATTCACTCGCGACTTGAAGAAACCCAGATTATAATTATCGGGAAACACCCACTCGGGCAGCGCAATTGTTCATTCATATGAAACATTTTAGCCCCAAAAAACGATGTTGCGTTTTTTTAAAGACATTTTTTTTTCTACAATAGACATTAGACAGGCATTTTTCTGAAAAATCAGGCATTTTGTACGTCCTGGACAGGCATCCTCCCTTACACAGATGGTAATCCTAGTCATGGTTCGCCTGCTAAGCCTGCTGAACTTGGAAGATCTATCTCTCTAATTAAAGCTGCTCTCTCTAATTATAGAACTTTATGACACATTCATGTCTAAGCCTCTTTTATTTAAAATGGGTAGGTAATCGAGTAGTTTTTTTTCCATAAAAATCAAGTGTTCTAGGTAGTGGTGCTAGTCATTTCGTTTTTATGTATTAGACCAATTAGCCGTGTCGTTTAACTCGTTTAATATGTATTTTGTTCTATATTTATAAAAAAATACTCTACGCTTTTATCAGTAAAAATAAGTATTTAAGCACAGAATAAATAATAGTACTACGTAACATAAAAAAAGTCAAATTGTCATCTTTAATTATGGAAGAATTAACTTTAAAATCTGTCTCTAATTTATTTATCTGTAAATATTTTGCAGTTTTAAGAGTAAACAAGCCGGTCACTTCTCCATAGAAACGGGGATCTAATTACCCCACTATGTAATGTTGTAGGTCCAAGACTAAGTATTATATCGATTTGTCTCTTCATTGTCTAGGATTGTGAATTGATAAGAACGTAAAAAGTTAATAAACATGAAAATTATGAGCCAGGAAACATCTTGTATTTTAGCTTAATTTTAACGCTACTTTGGACGTAAATAGATAACATAAGGAGTACGAAAACTGTAAAATAATGTATCAAGCGGCATAGTTCAGTGTATCAAAATTTCAAATAACTTTAGTTGGAATAAATTAGTTCAATACTTTATTCATCACACACAATCCTGTAGCCAAAAGACCACATGAAAAAATTTGCGCGCTCATTCCTCTTTCTTTCTCCCTTTCCCACACTTTTTTGATGAAGAGAGCATGCTTTTTAGCCACTCCCACCGATAAGTTCGAGCCGCCGGGCGATGTATCCTTAAACTAACCTATACTGAAATTTAATATCTCTAAATGAAACAAGTTTAAAAAAAATATGTAATCAATTTCACAGCGAAAACATTAACAACCAGTTTCAATACCAGGTAATAAAAAAATAACCGGGTAATAAATTAAAATGCTATTCTAGACTTCTTCTGTAAAACTCGAATAAGGTGCTCTCGAGTCTCCGGCGCTTTTAGCGACACAAAGAGATTCGATGAGGTAGCAGGTACTTATTTCTAAAGCAATTAAGGATTCTCTTGGAACATTGAGCCTCGGTGTGGTGTGCCTCTTCATAAGTATTCATAAGAAGCTAAGAAGCTATCGCATTAGAGCCGCTTATAGACCGGATTTACCTTTGAAGGTTTTTCTTCTTCTCCTCGAAGAGGATTATGGCGTCGCACTGTGCATTTGCCAGTGTCAAATATTTTAATATTTCAAGTTTATGTAAATACACTCAAGTACTATTATTTATTCTGTGGTTATACTTAGTCAGTCACACACAGTATGTCACGGTCAAAGTAAAGTTGTAGTAACTTTACTACAAGCTTCACAAATATGGCGTATTCGCTAGTTCATGCTTGTTAAAGTCCGGTTGTTTGGGTTTTCCGCACATACTTACAATACTTACACATTTACATAATTATAATAATAATAAATAAATAAATATTGGGGGGACATTTTACACACAGCGCCATCTAGCCCCATACTAAGCAAAGTTTGTATTATGGAAACCAGATAGCTGATAGGATACTTATATACATATTTTTTTTCGTAAATACATACTTATAATACATACTACACCCAAACACAGAACAAACATTTATGTTCGTCACATAAATGTTTGCCCTGGGTGGGGATCGAACCCACGCCCTACAGCTCTGAAGGCAAACATGCTACCAACTGAGCTATAAGGCTGTTTAATTAAAAATATATATATACATACAGCACATAATACAACTCGAAAGGCAAAAAACTAAACTCAATTCTGTTTTTAAACGTCGCTAAAAAGTGTCAATAATAAAATTATGATTTATGCAATTTCCGTCCCCAGAAAGTTCCACACATAAAAAAACAATCGCACAATCGCAGAAAGTCACATAAAAAAATCTGCTTTCGTCCCGCTTTGTATGCCGTGATCGGCCAAAATAAATTTTAATTTAATAAATCTCATTACGACCACTTTTAAGCTCCACATTCGGCCCAAGTTTTTTTCTGTCGTTAAATTATGATTATTTCAGTACACTTGACGCGACAAGTTTCTTCACTTGAGTTTCTGTTTTTAAAATGATACATATGCATTAAAAAAACGAGATAATCTACACCTATTGTGTTGGTTTATAGGAGAGAGAGAGAGCTCGTTCCTCTGAGTTTATAGACGACCTTATCTATTGTAATATTTTTTCTTTGGAATCTAGCAGAACTTGTAAAACATGTTTTTAATATCATCTTTAATTAGATTTTCTATTCAGCCAAACAACTTTATCATTAATTACGTTTCTTTTACGGGGCGCTTAGTATACTACACCTATATATACCTATACCTATATGTTGAATTTTAATAAATTAAGTTTTATTTTACTCATAGGCTGTAATATTTTATTAAGTATTTTATGATCACGAACGCATGAACTAAAGTTGAAACGAAGCCCTGTATGCCTAAAGTGGTAAGTAAGAACTCGTAATAAAAGCAATCTCAATGATCCATCAAATCAAGACTAACGCCGACTCGAGCCCATTAAAGCATGTCCGATGGCCATATAAAAACATTCGCACTAGCTCGCCCAAGACTGTTTCGAAAGACGCCGTGGACCGTAAACATTCCAGTGGTCACCAACCATGAGTCGAAACCGTGCCGGAACAGATAAAAACTCTTGAATTCTCTGTACTTGGAGAAAGCACTTACTTGAAATTCTGTCGAATGTAGCTGATTACCAATTTTAACTGAGGTTTTTAACTTTAGAAAATTAATAAGCCATTGAAAGAAAGTTGCGGCGGAAAAGTAAAAACGTCTTATTAAAAAACCTTCATTATTTAAAACGAAAAAAAAGTGTTTAATAGGGTAGATGACTGATGTTTAAATCGTTGAAACCAATAGCTTTGATGAAGAATTTAAGTAAATATAGTATGTTTATTGAAAAAATAAGTTAAATTGGTTAATAATGTTCTGATATACAAGCGATTAAAGTTTTTGTTAGAGACAACTCTGTCCCTTTCCCACAAAACAAAAAATGACGTCACGCCTTACTTGTCAGAATAGAATTTATATGGCGTACTGACAAGTGACGTCACGATTTGCTGTTTCCTCTCTCTGTCTAGCGTGATATTAAAATGCTTATAAGTTGCTTATTTTTGATCAGAATTTCATATTTTTTACATTAATCAGCTATATTTATGGGCCACATTTTAATAGGATAATAAAAAAAAACCAGTCATCTAGCCTATTACCTTGGTAAATGTTAACATAAAAACTTTTGGATTGCCATAGACAGATGAAAGTCTAGATATTCCAAATTCTTAAACCCACTGCTAGTCTGCAGCATGCCAGCATGCTGCGGTATTGTTAAAAAGTGGATGGTTATGTTGGGTTATTCAGCAACTCGACACAAGGGGCTGGACACGCGTGTCCAGGGGGTGTTGAAAAGCAGTGAGTATTTTAATGAAAATTCCAAGTTCCTAATTATTTTTCCATTTTTACTTTAACTTTTTATTAGCACGTACCTGATCTATTAAATTTTACCCCCGAGAGAAAAGGCTTAGGAAGAACAGAAAAGATGGATGAAACAGACTTTCCAAATAATAACCTTATAAATATCACCACTTAAATTTTTTAATTTTTCAACCCACTGCTGAACCTACCTGTCCTTTATTAAACTGTCCACTATTTTCTACAAGAAAAGTTTACTTATTCATTTTAGGTATGAAATTCTTCTTCTTTCAAATAAACATAAGATGTAACCTTTGATAAATAATACGTCAAGATAGAGTCTCAACCAACATTATTATACTAGTGACGTGACAGCCATGTCTTACACTCGCGTTGCACCATTGTCGTTGTTATAGTGTGCGTGCAAAGAGGCTAACAGTTAACCACTATTTTTTTCGACGCGTTTAGGATCCATCAGTCTATCTAGACATATAATTTATCAAAGGATGTAACAATCCATTTCCTCACATCTATAAAAACGATTGCCAAATCAAACTCGCAATATAATTCCTAATCTTTCCATCAAGCCATTCGCCCAGTTTTTGTCTCCATAAAAAGATCCACCGGTTCCACTGAAGCGAGAAGTGCGTGCAGCTGTTAGTTACTGAAGAGGCACCGTTAACGGTCGTTGAAAGGGGTGTAGCCAGGACTGGAAGAATGGGGCTATTTTCCAGAGATTATTTCGCAGATCAGAGAAACAAGATTGTTCTTTGTTTCTCTGGTCTAAGGATTGTACCCTGACAAAAAAGGATACAAATGATTCCACTGTCTTTTCAGTGCAGAAATATAGAATGGCAACCTTGTTTCTTGTTGATATGCTAAACTGTTGCTATTTGTCTAGCTTGAAAAGAAAAGGCATTTAATTTTCAGCCTTGCTTGTCCCACTATAATGCAAAATCCTCGTGTTGAGCAGTTTCTGTGGTCCATTCGATACAATGGGAGTAAAAAAGTTTCGTAGTGGTAGGACTCTACTGCAGAGTCCGCCTGAAGTACCACACCTTTGCAAGTTATTCAAGCGCCAAGCAAGTAGTGTGCAAGCATTACTATGTTTTGGTTTCAAAGGCAATGTAGGGCACAGTGCCAGAGAAATTGCTGAGCATGAAGAGATTTGACATTTATCTAATATCTTATTATGAAAACTGTCATTTTTGTTTTATTTATACGGGAATACTCACGTTTAATTAAATCGGATACTCCGACTATAGTTTCGATCACATCCGAAAAACCAACTATCTAATATCTCACGATGACGAGCTCAGTGCAGTACGACGCAGGATTTTGTTCTCAAGTTCATAATTCTGCACTGCTACTGATATGGACAGGCGTAATGCTTACCACCAGGCAAACATATCGCTAGTCTCGTCACACATTTCTTAAAAAAAAGCTTGTGCCGTAACCCCTCTCCTGACTACGTCCTCAGCTGAAGAGGTTCCGTAGAAAACTAGCCATTCTTTAATTAAACCAGCACGATCTTTGCCTTGTTTCCGATTCGGCTTGCTACGCCAACGTAAATCGTTTACCGCATTACAGGGATTACTCAACGGCCAACGGCAGGTGAGATGGAATGAGCAACAGACACGAATCTGGAATTGTTTCTTGAAATTTACTGGGCAATTCTAAATCTTCCATGTAGTAGCGACTTGATCAACTTGACAAGGATATTCGGAACGGCAATAGTAATCCGAAGAGAGCTCATTGTACTCTTCAATTTGAATGACGTTTGCTATAGGACCAATTCAGACGCAAAAAAACTGCTGTTCGATATGAAATGTCATTTGCACTCACAAAATGTATGGACAAGTAGAATTTTCGCGATTTTAGATTTGTTCCCATATTAAACGTTTTCTACAATGATCTTGTTTTTTTTACTTGTGTTACGCGAAACCCGGTGTGAACAGAACATAATTTCATTCTAGGGTACGTCAAAAGACGAAATTTTTTATTTTACACGTACTTTATATGGTGGTTATGGCATGAAGCGCATCTGTTTTGGAAGGCTCAAACAATTAATGGCGTGATGACCAGGTTCACGCTAAACAGAGAAGATTAGCAAAAGACAGAGGAGATTTAGGTCCTGGTAATGACTAAATGAACTGCGAAGAACGAAGGTGATGATTTTATGTCCTTGCTTTATTTTCAAAGCACAATCAATGACAGAGCTCTTACTATAATCGACTCTAAAACCTCTAGAGATCCAGTTCATGTCTTATGTATAATTATTATTTCCTATGCTTCAGTCTTACATGAAAACACAAGCAAAGATCATGTCACATTTAAAACAAAAGCCTAAATCAAGAACGGTTCATCCATATGGGAGTTAAGATGTCACAAGAAGATACATAGATAAATGTATCCTCTAATTGCTTCAGAGATTAAATCCACTTGAAAAACATCAAGATTTTAAAAGATATCAACACGTAATCATAATAAAATGGACATAGGAACGTAAAATTCGTGAACCTCTTGACAAGGATAAACGACATTATAAAAGATCTAAACGAAACAATCCAATAAACAAAAATTATTGATCCAATTTCCAAGCTCACGAAAAAACGTAATTTAAAAAAAATAAAACGTCGTGGAACACTCCACAGGATTTCACAGGACGAATTTGTGATTGTATCATACATTTTGTAAATATCTCTTCCTAATCTGAAATTCTCATCCCAGTTCCTTCAATTTAGCGTCCCCTCTCGAGGATAAAGATAATGGGCCTCTGTAAAAGCTTTCATTTGCCCAAAAGTCTTGTAAACAGTACTTAATAACGAGATCTTATTGCTCTTAAAACATTAATTAGACTGTTAGTGTGTGTATAGTGAACCTAACTTTGAGATTAAAACTTTAAGTGTGACCCAATTGACATCTACTTGGTCCTGGGTATGTCTTCCAACAGCATCCAGAACCACCAGAAGACAAGCAGGAGTGTCCTCTCGGTTAACCGTGGTGAGCATAATGTGATCCCCAAGCAGCCTGCCAAGCGTCGGGATTATGGCAACCGCTCCCTATTAATAGGCCTTCATCCAGCAGTGGACGTCTTCAGGCTGATGATGTATGACCTCATTGTATTAGACACAAGTCTACAATGAAATCCGTGGTAACCCACTTGGGAGACCGCTCGGCGCTTGACTAGCAAGAGTTAAATTACTGGGTATGAAGAGATTTAATAACATCTGATATCTCAGAGTGCCGAGCGCAGTGCAGTGCGGCGCAGGATTGTATTCGCAAGTTCACAATTCTGGCAGTGCTAACTGTTAGTGGCAGGCGTAACGCTTACCACCAGGCGAACGTCTTGCTCGTCTCGTCACTTGATTGTATAAAAATCAAAAATAAAAAGGTCGGGTTTTATTTAAAACAATAATAATAAAAAACAAAAAAACAACCGACTTAAATTTCGATTACCTGGATGACATCTTTTTCCGGTTATTTCGATTTTGAAACTTAACTACTGAACGGATTACGAAAAAAAAAATATGGGACCACCTCTGAAGCATGACCTACCAAAAAAACAGAATCATCAAAATCTATTCATAATTGGCGGAGTAAAACTTAAAAAACAGAGAACCTCTTTTTTTGAAGTCGGTTGCAAATAAGCATAAGACGTTATCAAATTCACGCCACAAATATCTAGGAAACTAACTACGATTGTAGTTTTACACTTTTCGTTTCGTTCACGTCTTCGTCGTTTCACGTTTCTACGACGCCCTTTCACGGCAATCTACACAGAAACGTCAGAAACCTACTACGTTGAGTTTAGCGTGAGCAATTTATTATTTTCTCAATAGGAAGAGCAAACACGGCCAATCTAAATTCTTGGCAAAGTACGTGTTAAAACATCAGTTATTTTTATTATCTGATAGCGGTTTTATTTTTTACTTGATGACTAGATCAATTGAGTCATGATGTATCTGACCATCGAGTACTTACGCCAGTAGACGGAAGTAGACTCTGGCTCCAACCCTCACTTTGGCTCTTATATTGAGTCAAAGGCTCAACTGGCTGCCAAAAAGCTGGGTGTCCTCTCGAAGGTGCGTTGGTATTTCACGCCGGAACAGTTACTGTCATTATACCAAGCACAAGTTCGGTCGTGCTGGACTATTGCTCGCACCTTTGGGATGGATCGGCTAAGTACCAGCTTGAGACGTTGGAGTCAATCGAGAAACGTGCCAGGAGAAACATTGGCAACGACTGTCTAGTTCGGACCAAACTACAAAGCCTCGATCATCGTCGAAAAGTAGCTAGCCTATCGGTATTTAATCCGATACATTTCGGAGAGTGTGTTTCGGATTTGCATGATCTTATTCCCCTCTGCCCATTCTTCTATCGGACGGCCAAGACCTCGAAAAAGCGACACCATTTTATGG
Organism: Erannis defoliaria; assembly: GCA_905404285.2. Lineage (NCBI taxonomy): Eukaryota > Metazoa > Arthropoda > Insecta > Lepidoptera > Geometridae > Erannis > Erannis defoliaria. Next base: position 5,869,870 of record FR990084.1, read on the forward strand.
TTGATATACCAAAAACTCGTACGAAACGGTTTGATCCCACTTTCTTTATTCGAACTGCTAAACAGTGGAATGCGCTGCCCGAGTGGGTGTTTCCCGATAATTATAATCTGGGTGTCTTCAAGTCGTGAGTGAATCGGTTTCTTCTTAGCAAGCGTGCTCCATCGTAGACTGCATCTTCGTTTGTCATCAGACGAGATGGCAGTCAAACGCAAGCCTATAAACATATTAAAAAAATAAAAAAATATGAGTACTAACTACTATGACCTCCACTATCGGTTTAGTAAACCCGTTGCGCATTACCCCGGCCCGTATTACTAAGTATACTCACTTACATAATTTTTCTATCACTGAGTAGTTATTATTCAAGGTGTTTACAGTTAGAAATATATGTCAAGCGTGATTAACGCGGTTGATTGACAATTTTTAATTAAGTAATTCTTAAAAAAGCTGGTTTCAGATAGAGCTGATCAATGAAAATAAATTTGAAATCTGTACATAAATAATGAAGGTATAAGCATTTTAATTACATGCCAGACAGAGTGCGCTCGCAGAAGTGATTACGTCAAACCCTATGCGCGACGGAGGATTTTTATCGTCGTCAGCCATAAAACGTCCACTGCTGGACGAAGGCCTCTCCCTTAATAGAGGGGTGTTGCCATAATCCTCACGCTTGGCAGGCGTCTTGGGGATCGCTGAATGCTCACCACCGTTAACCAAGAGGACGCTGCTGCCCGTCCTCCGCCTGGTTGCAGTTTAAGGACATAGCCAGGTCCAATAGGGTAGATGACTGATGTTTGTATCGTTGAAACCAATAGCTTTGATGAAGAATAAAAGTAAATGTAGTATGTTTATAAAAAAAAAAATTGAAATCGGTTAATACTGTTCTGATATATGAGCGTTTAAAGTTTTTGTTAGACACAACTCTGTCCCTTTCCCACAAAACAAAAAATGATGTCACGCCTTACTTGCCAGAATAAAATTTATATGGCGTACTGAGAAATGACGTCATGATTTGCTGTTTCACCTCTCTGTCTAGCAAGATATTAAAATGCTTATAAGTTGCTTATTTTTGATCAGATTTTCATTTTCTTTTCATTAATCAGCTATATTGATAGGCCACATTTTAATAGGACAATAAAAAATAACCAGTCATCTAGCCTATTAAAACAAGAAGATTTTTTATAAAAACACTCGCATTTGTAGAAAGAGACAGTGGAATCCCTTCCCACCCCAATCAAAACTTTTCTCATAACAACTGTTACTGTTACTGAACTGAACTGCTTATGCCATGTCGGTGTAGAATAATATTCCGCTATACACAATGATAGCTATGTCTTTGGGGCCGGTGTGTGGTCTGTGTGTCATCCAGCACCACCGGAGGACAGGCAGCAGCATCCTTTCGGCGGTGAGCATTCTACGATCACCAAGCCGCCTGGAGGATTGTACGTATTTGATATTAATTTCAACTTGATAACTCCACGATTGAGCTCCACGCATTCCTGAGAAAAAGGGACAGACCGACACACAGACTGTCAGCAATCCCATAAGGGTTCCTTATAGAATCGCCTGCTTACCGTGGGGATTGTACGTATTTGATATTAATTGCAACTTGATAACTCCAAACTTGGAGCTCCACGCATTCCTGAGAAAAAGGGATAGACCGACACACAGACAGTCAGCGAAGTGATCCCATAAGGGTTCCTTTTTACGGTACGGAATACTACCACGTTGCGATGAAAGTTAGTAATAATTTATTATTTTCTCAATAGGAAGAGCAAATAAGGCCAATCTAAATGGATTTTCTTCGTAAAGTACGTGGAAAAACATCAGTTATTTTTAGTACGCCCTAAAAACTAAATCCAAAACGGTTCATTTATTTGGGAGCTACGATGCCACAGAAAGACACCCATTTGGCAAACCCTCAGTTTGCGTTCAGATAATGGAAAATGCAATCAAATTTATCTTCATGGCGTAGAATTTGTCCTCTACTTTGTTTAAGCATTCGATGATCGATTCTTTTTTGCTCCTATAAAATTAAATAATGCAAAATCATTCATTCGTCCCACGTTAATAGTTAATCATAATATTTCTTAGTAATAAGTACTTATAAAAAGCGATAGATGCTAATCTAGATAAATCAGTTGCAAAAAGCTCCGTAAAGTGCTTCTAATTAGAATTTATAGCGGGCTTCTAACCCGTTGCTCAGTCGTATATCAAAAGGTGTATATAAATCGATAGAAATCGAGTCGAAGAGTTTGCAATTCACCGACAAAGTACTATTGCTTTCGTGTGAGACGTTACAAAATTATTGTCGACTGGTCGGGAGGCAATAATGTACGACACAGATAATGTACGGCATGATATTGTACGGCATAATAATGCTCAGCAAGATAATTGGTGTACATGTACATCGAATATCATGCTGTGCAATATCGTTTTTTTATATAAGTTATTATACAATTAGATAGATAGTATTGTAACTAATGAGACAAAAACTGCATCCAAAATCACCGGAGGATGGGAAGTAGCGTTCTCTCGGTTAACGATGGTAAGCATTCTGCGATGCGATGGATTATGAAGAAATATCTAGAAAAGGTGAAAACTACATCTTGTCTGCTTTTTCACATCAGAGAAACACTTCTTAACGACTGGAATCACAGGTGAGCCCCTATGGATTCCGCAAGACGTCAATACGATCGCAGCAACGCGTCAGTACAAGTAACTTGAAAAAAAAAACCTATTTTAATTTAATATGGGAGCACTTCGGAAGCATACTCTTTCAAAAAAAATTTTTTGTTAATCGGTCATCAATTGACGGAGAAATCGGTGAACATACATAAAAAAAACATACATCCCGTCGAACATAGAACCTCCTCCTTTTTTGAAGTCGGTTAAAAAGTAAAACGAATGCGTAACAAAACTTGCTCTCATTATGTATTGCTCGGTGTGGATCGATGTATACGGTGGTATTACCCCGAAAGAAGGACATTGTGCTCGTCATTTAGTCCAATGTTTATAACAGGTCAACACTGAAACCGCAAAAACCCGTAGGAAATTATCATTCAGCCTCGACAAAATCTATAGAAAAGAGCCCGTACCATGAACGCTTATTACGAGATCGAGCTCAGCTGCCGACGCTGCCCGACCGCGAACCCTAATGCGAGGCGATAAAATTCGCAATCGCGCAGCGTCAGCACCTGAGTCTATTCTGTTCTTCTGTTCTGCAATAAGAGTTCATGCAACGGCCCCTGCTAATATCACTAGCTGTTCACAATGTCTCCCTTTGGCATCTCCCTTGGGCCATTGGGAACGCTAGTCTCAAATGCACCCCGATCGCCACCTGAGTTATTTGGAGATTTAAAGATCTAACAATGTGGTATCCAGCGACGATGATAATGGAATGAACGGGCCTAGCCCTTGCAAATCGTTCAAAACAACACAATCAAGCATACCTAGCTAAAAGTACGCATATTGTATTTGCCGGCAAATAAAGATAGCGAATCTAATTACTGCATGACAAAAAGAGAAAACATATATATTTGTCTACTCCTCTCGAATCTCGAACAATCACGAGCATTGACGAAGGATTTCCGAAGTCTCTCTGTCTCGTAAAATTACGCTCGCCTCAAAATGGCGATTACCCTAACATATTTATTGAAATTAATTGCAGTTGTGACAAAATACAGTTATTATTGTGTATTTACTTGTGGAATGTGATCCCCAAACTTTATTACGACTATTAGTTGTTTTGTTATACTTGGGGAATTTACACGAAGACATAATTTGGATTTATTTGGATTGTTGTATCGTACGGCTTGCATGTCGCAAAGACAGAGTATGACTAACGCGAGCGGAGAGCTGGCGCTCAACATATAGTCTTCAAAATCCGTGTGCTATTTCCCGTCCATTCATTTTATCATTGTCGCTGGTGGTATCTATAAGAGTTAATCTATGACAACAATACTTATTAGATAGGTACCTACGGCATTGTAGATGAGGAAGATAGAAATTCCACATTGTTGGAAAATTCTCGCTTTTCTCTACAATGTTAGTATGAACGTCAACGAAGTTTCTGAGTACTTGAGCTGAGGAACTATAAAGAACGACATGGAAAATTAAAATACTTACTTGCACATTTTATTTGAAGCCATAAGCATAGGATATTTCGGTCTAGTTAGTAAGAACCACAGATCATACAGCCAGTTGATGGCTCGTGAACATAATTTCTCCTACACGACTCACCGTTGCGGGCAGGGGGCGAGGTAACGTTCTACGTTGTTGACGCAATCTGAGTTATAAAATTCAATGAAATTCTGATGTACGCGCAGTGGCTAGCAGTGGTTTTAACCTACAAATTTTCGTATGAGGGGAAGTCAAACGGTCAGTCAACAGGGTCTATAGTCTGTGGTTTTGTTTGCGTTTATGGTCGTTGGAAAGAGTCACTATTTTTATTATACAGTCGAGTGACGAGACCAGTGGGACGTTCGGCTGGTGGTAAGCGTCCTGCCTGCCCATAACCTGCGCAGCGGTGTACTGCGACCGTCACCCTGAGATCCCGCTCCCAAAATTCACCACTTGATTTAAATCATCCCGAGCAAATTTTTACACAATCTCAACTCCCCCAACTCTCCCGACACGACCTACTCTACCGACTCTACCAACTCTCTCTCTCTCTACCTAATCAAAGGTATATTAGTCAAATATTAATTCGTTCTTTACGCCACTTAGCCTATACGAATCCAGTGACGTGAAGTGCGGTGTTAGGTATTAAAAAAACTAAATCTAATCGAGACAAATAAATGTGTCTATCTCTACCTACAAGAAGAAATACTTTTCATTGATCTCGACCAAATTATTTAAGGATTCAAAAAAAAACAACGAACGACAAAAGCAAAATATATTTTTGGAACTTCAAAGCTTTATAAAAACTTCATTTATAATCAGCGACAATGATAAGATGAATGGACGGGAAATAAGCGCACGGGTTTTGCAGACTACCATGTTCAGCGCCGGCTCTCCTCTCGCTTCAGGCGCTCTGCCTTTGCGACATGCAAGCCGTACGGTACGACAATACAAACTTCTAATACATGTGTTCTCTTTTTGTCATGCAGTAATTAGATTCGCTATCTCTATTTTCCGGCAAATGTAATATGCATACTTTTAGCTAGGTATGCTTGATTGTGTTGCCTTGTTAATTTTGATCGATTTGCAAGCGCTGGGCCCGTCCATTCTATTATCACTGTAGCGGTTCATAATCAGCAAATTTTGGAAGCAGTCAGCTATAATTTCAAAATATACACTAAATAGACGTACAAGAATTACTGAAAGTTGAAATTCGCTATCAGAACACTGAAATCGCCAAAACTGATTAAAGTTCCAAACAATACATAACAAACCGGACCGAGATTTTGAAGGTCCCAAAATAAATTAAAACGATCTTAACACAAATTACAAGGGATATACGATACGATAGAAATCTCGAAGAGACTTTAATCCTTAAAGTGATAATCGTAAGTCACATTCTACAGTGTGACGTTTCAGAAACCGTTGCTGCACATTGTAGGGGAAATGATCCATTCATTGTTAACTCTTGTACAACTTAGATTTGAGATTCATGCAAACATCAGCCGTAACTGGAAAGTGTTAAGATTGAAGTTAAAAGTTAACGTGTTAGTTGAGTTAAGACTTTTGGTTCGGTATTCAAAACAGGAAAGGACGTTGAAAAAAGGGGCACGGCGGGAACACACCTGTCAGTGTTGCCAGTTTTTGATGTGAACGAGTGAATGGCGGTTCGTTACAATGAATTGTTTGAATTTTTAAAATAGAACTTCGAATTTCAAGTAGCTCTTCTTTTCTTTGTTAAACGGGATTCAACTTTCGCGAACACTGTCTGGACATCTTTTGTTCCATTCAGAACTTCTTTCTCGATTACTATCCGAATTCGAATAATTAAGAACTTTCTTTCCAAACGCCAAAGCTAACCGTACTTACTACAGAGATTGATGTTATAATAAAACGCTTTTTTATTAAATTCAACCGTCTTTAACTTCAAATATCTGGATGACATCTTCATATTTTCTAGTAATTTTGATTTAAAAACCAAACTACTGAACCGATTTCGATAAAAAAATATGTGACCATCTCTGAAGTATTACCAAACAAAAAATAATAATCAAAATCAGTTCATAATTGGCGGAGTAATCGCGTAACATAAATTAAAAAAAAAACCGTACCGTCGAATTGAGAACCTCCTTTTTTGGAGTCGGTTGAAAATGAATTGCGTAGTGGAAATATTTTTCAAGCAACTCTCTAAATGCTTGAGAACTGTATTGCCATACTGTGGTGATAGTCCATCGCATTCTTACTGAGGTATTATCATTATGTCAATACAAACTTCCATCACACAAGGTTGTGTGAGTGTGACGGATCAGTCAGTCAATAAACTCCATTCATTCTTACGCCCACGACCAAATTCCAGATTTATTAGACTATTATTTATTCTGTGCTTTTAACTCCCAATGGCATTTCATATTTATTAAACTTCCTTATTATACATTCATTCATTCATTATGTTCTGTTCCATTTTTTTTTTGTTAGTTATAAATAAAGTTTTTATTTTCAATGATTTCTATGTCGTCTTAAGTCGTCTATCCTTTTTTCAACCGACTCCAAAAAAGGAGGTCCCGAATTCGACTGTATGTTTTTTTTGTATGTATGTATGTTACGCCATTACTCCGCTATTTATGAACTGATTTTGATGATTATTTTTTTGTTTGGTAGGTAATCAGGTGATCCCATATAAATTTTATCGAAATCGGTTCAGTAGGTTGGTTTTTAAATCATAATTACTAGAAAATATGAAGATGTCATCCAGGAAGTTGAATTCGATTGTTTTTTTTAGAAGCGTATCATTAATGTATTAAGTTGGATAGGCTATAGGCAAACAAGCATAACTTTTATTAGGCTACATTCGATCTATTTTCAAAATTTATTTTATTGACTGTGCGAGCGAAGCAGGCGAAGTCTTTGATACAACTGCCAAAATAAAGCTTTCATCCTGTTCTCGTAGGTACTCTGGTTGTATTTTCAACTAAGTAATCTTGACGTAACTTAGCACGCAGGTTCTAGAATTTCAGTATTTTTGTCGTCGGTGATTTTTGATCTGATATAATCTCCCCCAAACAGGGGTAAGTTTGCTACGGGGCGGTTGATTTTAATAATTTTGCCAGTAACATTCGATCGGTATCGTTACCCAAATTGTAAGCAAGAATTTCGAATAAATGAATAAAATCGCTCAAGAGGTTGTCAAGTCAAGATATTTGATAGGTTTTCGTTTGACCACAACAATGATGCAGTCTAAGAGCATGCTTATCTAGAGCTAGAAAAAACCTCTTTAGACCAAAATTCATTCGTAGATTTTCAGATTTTCTCTCTCTCTGAAGAACCATATTTGTACAGAAATATCCCTTTCATAGAAAGATCCTGGCGGGCCATTACAAACGCAAGGGCGTACAAACTCGTACCTAAACTGTGCACCAGGGTAGTCGACGTACGTATTATAGAACAAGAGCCTGATTGCTCTAAAATTTAAGTTACATTATCACCTAGCAATCTAGTCTAGCAACATGTATGATATAGTTAGTACCCCAGAAAAATAAAAACATTTTTTTTGTTTTTATTTTTCTATGGTTTGTACATTATTGGACTTATAGCAACAGACAAACGAAGCATCGCAAATTCGCAACAGATATGCACGAAATTATAAAATAAAGCTTTTAGAGTGACTCAAAGCACTTTACCTATTCATCACTTCGCTTCAGTCTCCGATTACACATTTCATTACATAGGATGGAAAACAAACAAAAAACACGAGATATTCCTACTAGTCTTTTTGTTTTGCGTACGAGGACCGAACTTTCGAAAAAATAGCGGTACTGGCTATTAACGTGTGAGCGATTTTTATTTTAATGACTATTGTTATAGAAATTAATAATAAGTGTGATTAAAAATACTAATAAACTAGAAAAGGCATTGAACTAAATTTTTTTTACTTTAAAATATCTAAGCAAAGACTCTATGAAACTTTTGCTATTTGATAACTCTATTGAGGTAACTAAAAATACATAAATTGTTTCGTGTGCGATCAAATATTCCTTCTTAAATTCTTTAGAAATGTTATTGAATAGACTATAATGCGCGGGAATTCTGCAGAAGTGTAAACAGAATGGTGGAAAAATAGTCAGAAAGGGCAATTGAAACAAAAATAGTCATAATAAAAAAAAAAAACTTGTGTGTACCGAAATTTGAACTTTTCCAGTCCTTCAACACCGTAGCAGTCTTTTTACCCTGTCAGTTGGGAGTTTGGGAGCGAGCTCGAGCCGTCATTATCTGAAATCTCAGTAATCACTCATCATCACCGGTGATTTGACCAGTTAACTCGCGGAGCAAAGCACCCGAGGTAGTTGAAAAGAACAAATTATTTAAATTGGAACGCTACTAATAATAACTCAGGATATTGATTTGGAGTCAAATTGCGGGTGTGGTAATGAAGTTTTTAAATTAACAGTCATTATTGGTGATTAATGGGTTGTAATTGACGATTCTTTTGTGTCTAACATCTACTTAGATTTAGTCGGGCTTCAATGCTGAAAAGGGGACTTTCCGTAATATTATCTGAAATTAATAAAACAACTAGTTAATACAGTTTAGAATCAAATTAATTATTTAGAAGTGCATACTTATTCACTTATTTTCAACATCAGACGCTCTCAATTTTGCAAAAGATTTTGTTGCAGTCGTGTAAGTAACCAATGATTATGCTCAGTCCAACGGAATCTGAAACCCAGTGTAGTATAACCAGAAGCCAAAAATAAGTTTAGTAGATTAAATTTACATAATTTTGAGTACACAATTATGGAAATTGAGAACTCTCCTGTTAATGTTTCCGCTCGTTGTAATTTTCAACACGCAAAAGTTTGAACTTGCAATAAGAAAATAATATGAAAAATTAAACGGTAGCATCGATTAGCACAACCTGACTGTGTTTCCTCAACACGAAAGGATATCCGCTGGAGCACCCAGAGGGGTCATTACGTGTAAAGTAATCCAAGTTTTTTGCATATCTTTATGTGTAGCACAGTTAACTTGTTCGTAAAACCCGGCCATAACTACAAACAACGGAATCAGTGACATTTGATTGGATAGCAATAATTGTAATTGTACCGGAAATATTTACGATTGGAAAGTAAATTAATGAAGCTTAAATATTTTTTTTTATTATTTATTGTAATGCGATAAGATATCTAGATGTGTTTTAAAATAATTTTTGAGAATTGATTAATTATTTGAAGCAGTTTGTACTCTAAAGTGGCGAATCTGCGCGGTAAGCACATATACTGAGAGCGATCCCTTTGATCATTGGTGGCAGTCTTTTTCTACAAATTATAAAAATACCAAATTAGACGCACTTTTTCAATGATCCGGTAGTCAAATGCCGAAAAACGTTCAGCAAACACCGTTTAATTAGTCCCACTTAAAACCCACGGCTTATATGAATCAGAGGCATCCTCTCATAAAGATACGAAACCTGTTAATCATCCACTTCCCTCGAAAAAGATTAAAAATTCGAAAGAAGTAATTGGGCCGAATAATTTCAAGCTGGACATCATTAAAAACGAGATTTTAACTGTTTGAAGTTTGAACCTGTTAAGCATCAGTGTTTTTAAGTAACAGTCGATATGTACGTATTTGATTTGAAAGTTCAAAGGAATGTCAACGAATTAATGGAAACTAGGCTTTGGGCAACTAATTATTAAAATGTCTCCCAATCTCAATTAAAAACAAACATTATAATAAGAAAGCGGTTTTTATTTTATTTGGTTCCCACCAAAGTCTAACTTACAAATACTACTACTAATAATAACTATCTACTAATATTACTATCTTTTACAACAAATTGATTACTAACAAATGCATCACCGCCGTTGTATGGAACTAGGTTTACTATCATCAAACCAAATCAAGCTTACAAGATGTAATATTTGCAAATAGCGATTATGTATATTCCTATGAATATCCTATTTATTTTGTACATTACTTAGCAATCAGAAAGTCTTTACTTGAAATGATAATGTAATCAGATGTATCGAGTGATAATAATTCGCATAAGCTTACATTAGCTAAGCCATGTGTAAATCTCTTATGTTACATCTGTTATATCAACATCAACAAATTCACACGCTTCCTATATCACGAATAACAATTTCCTCTCTTGAAACGCTATCGTTTTAAATTTAGGGTACTCACTGCAAAAGTTAATTAATAATATACTTAATTTACGCATAATATGTTTTAAAATTATTTACCTACAAAATCGGAGTTGCTATACTATTTTATGTCTTTTCAAAATAAGAAAATGAAAGGATAAAACTGCCTTGAGCATTACGCGAAGACAAAACATTTGATGGGCAATGAATTCTACATCAAAGTTTCACAACGTACCTAGGTATGTCCTAAAACTGCATCTAGAACCACCGGAGGATGGGCAGCAGCGTCCTCTTGGTTGAAGGTGATGAGTATTCTGCGATCCACAAGCCACCTACCAAGCGTGGGGATTATGGCTATCCAGGGAAAGGCCTTCGTCCCCAAGCCACCTGCCAAGCCTGGGGTCTGTCTTCGTCCAGCAGTGTTCTGGCCGACGATATATGTCACAATAGAACGTAATAAAAAAATATAAATACTTGCTGTTACATAGTTAAATTATCTACAATTCTTCGCCCCGTATCAACCCTAGCGCGCAAGATCGGAAGATCACTGTTAATTAAACTAATTATAACCACGCATACTCTTTTATCAAGTCAACATCCGTCCCATCCGTCTAACAAATGTGGTGGATTAGTCAAGTTCAAGAAATGAATGTACCGGTCACGACATGTCTTAGATCTTATGAAGATCTTCTGTTATGAAATAAACATATGAGTCAGTGCAAGTGCTGTCAATTACAAGGATTGGAGTACAGTTTGGAACCATCTCACAATTATAAAGTGTGGAAGGTATCTTGAATGATGTATGCGGGGTTATTGTGGCATGGTACTAAGTTTCTCACAATTTTTTATAGTGTGTTTCACAGTCTGGCTTTTATTACTTGTTAATTTATGAACCCCCTTTACAACTTAGGTAATGTACAATATACGATTTAGCTAGTGTTGATATTGTTATATCCTGTGAACATTGCAATTGTGAAGCTCTTTGTGTCTATTGCGGGAATTTTTAAGAGTTACCTACATACATGTTTCTAGTTGTTATCTGATAAGGTTTATTGACCTTAAAATAAACCCAGGTTAAGCAAAAAGCTGTATGGTACTGTAAAAACAAAGGAAACATTTTTATTTAAAATATAAATAATTAAAATTGAATAATTTGTATTTTCGTAGTTCATCGACATCGTCAGCCCGGAGACGTCCACTGCTGAACGAAGGCCTCCTCCCCCTTAGACCGCCACACTATACGACAACCTGCCATTTGCATCCACCGGTTGCCCGCGACTTTTACAATGTCGTCGGTCCACCTAATGGGAGGACTTCCTACGCTGCGTCTTCCGGTTCGCTGTCGCCACTCAAGAACCTTTCTTCCCCATCGGTTATCAGTTCGTCGAGCGATGTGGCCTGCCCATTGCCACTTCAACTTGCAAATCCTGCGAGCTATGTCAGTGTAGGTATTTTCGTAGTTATGGTCGTCTAAAAAGTTAAAAACGATGTATAAAACAATCATCCTTAAGTAAAAACGTCATTTATTAGATCAAGTAGACTTTAAAATTAAAAGGAGTGACCTCCAGTTTATGGCAGGGAAGGGTTCGCACCGGACCCTTCATGCATGCTACCGTTATTAACGTCTGGGTTTTTCTGAACCCTTCAATTTGGGAAGCTATTCGTGATGCAAATTTACTTTTCCACCTTGTGTCTACAGTTTCACATACACAGCCTTTTCCTTTCATATCCCATATATCCGACGTCTTTGGAAAGGTTGCCTTTAGTGTCTAACGAAGGCATACTCATACAACGCCGCCAAATTAGTTGGTACTTTTGGAATTTCGGTTCGTTAATCTTTAACGTCCTTATATCAACGCTTCTAAGGTAAGCGTTTTAATGAGATCTAAAAGCGTATTTTATAACATACCTCTGGTACTTTGGAGCTGATTGTCTTAGTTATGACTTAAGACAGATGCTATCAAAAGGTTCGCTGATTACGAGGGATCAGGTTAAACTGCTACTTTGAAGAGAAGAAATTAAATCCCAAATCTTGGTTAAGGGCCTTTGATTTAAAGCTAATCTAGCTATCTAGTTTATGTATTTACTTCAGGATAGTCAATTTTGATGCTGTGAAATGGCAGTTTCTTGGATTTGTTGTTCGATTCAAAAGATAGCTAGTTTGCTAGGTGCTAAATGAATTGGTGCGAAAACGGGAATACCCCTATATTTTTGTGCAAGCACTTATGCTGCGGTTTCACCTAAGTACTATCATTAAGAACCATTTATTTTACCAGGAGGAAATAAAAAAGCCTATGTAGCTCCCCATTCCTACTCGTATCTACTAATATTAATTCTAAAATCAAGTTAATCGGTAGTTTCGTAGCTGCGTGAAAGGGGAGCAAACGCAAGTACACATTTTATAAAACTATAACGAATAACGTCGTAGGGTTCATTCATAAGTTCTTACAGAAGCAAAGTTCTCGTAACATGATCCTTGTTATCATTAGCACCTTTCAACTCCCACGAGAGTTACCTAATACGCATCTGTATGGGAAACGAGATGTTTGGTTTCGGCTCCACAAGGCTGTCCATTTACGATACAAAATAACTAGTCTGTTATTTTCGTCTAAGATTTTTTCGTCATTTTGTTCCTTTTCGGACACAGTGCATGTTTCGTCCGGCCTGTAATAGGATTGTTTCATGTTTTTCTTAGATTCAGATTTTGTATTTTTATTTGATCCAAGCTCAAGTCAGAGACTATGATAATAAATTTACTCTTAAATGTATGTTTTTGTTTCAACGATAACAGGACCAGATGATTGTGTTTCTTTGTTGTCTGCAGTAGTTTTGCGATTATATTTTATTGTAGTTATGGGTTTGAACTTATCTACTGTTTACAATTTCTTTTTACAATATTTATGATAATTCGTGTGGTGAACGTTTAGTCAGTACTGAACTACTGACTAAATAATCATTACTATGCGGGTAAATAGCGATGCGGGTAGACTAATGCACAATCTTTACATTTCAAAGGCATTTTAGAAGCACTACTTAGTATAATAAACCGGATTCTTAGTCATAGTAGGTAACACTAAGACTAATGTTAACGTGTTTAGTCAAACGACTTTATGCCTTATTATGACTAGGTATGCTGAACCATTCTGCCAGTTAAAATATGGCAGCATGAGTTCTGTAGGGTCGAGGCCGCAGTGTCAATGGTATACCAAGAATACTGTGACCACGTTATCTACGAATGATGTATTTTTACATTATAAACCAAATAATCTTAAACTTAGACTAAAAAGACTAGTAGGTATGTCTTTTTTTTATTATTTTGCAGTTTACAGCTTTTACTATAAATGAGGACTCGAAGTGTTTTAAAAATCGGATAATTGTCATACTCTGGACGTAAAAAATTACAAATGAAACGAGTATTTTCAAGTGACGCTATGCATTGCCATGCTGGATTTTTATCTGCTGGAGCTGTAACAGTCGAGTTCGCTAACTACACATGCTGCATAAATATATTGTAATATTACTGTCCATACTGAGAAAGGAAGTCTATAATAACATAACATAATAGAGCTGTGATTTTGTATTTGTGTTAAAGGTATGCATTTTCTTACGACCAAAAACTACACACCCTAGTGAACAGGAAGTCACTGTTTAGCTTATCTAGATGCCACGACGAGTATCCGTGGCTCGTTTACCTGCCTTTTAACAGTTTTGTTCAGCTTTTATTTAATTAACCATTGTAACCATTTAATTATCTTCGTCGTAAAATAATAAGTATTTATAAAGTCATTTGAACCAAAAAAACAGATATCACACTAATATTAAAAATTAAATGAGAAAGATTTTGCGTGAGGATGTATGCGATGTTTTTGTTGGTTCTGAGGACAAAATGATGATAAAAAAAAACATAAAAACAAATAAGTCGACAAATGAAGTTTGATTACTGATCAGTATAGCAGCTCGCCTATTATTACGTCTACTACTAGACTGCGTGGTCAAACGATATAGCAAGTAGCCGTAGGAGATGACCATTTACTTGGCCTAGATGAGACTTTAAGAGACCTCAGTGAAAACAAGTACGTGCTTAGATCGCGTTATACGACTTTTGACTAGACCTCATAATATTACGCAATACCTATGGGTATAATATTAATGTTATATTTTTGTCTACCCACGTGGATCTAGATTCTGGACTTTACATAAAATCTAGACTGGTATCGGTAGGAGGCTATTACCCATTACCTACCATCAAATTAGGTAACCAATACCTTCCTACACGATTCCGTAAGTATTTTAAATAGGTAGCCAGCTCATCACGAGAGCTGCTTAACTATCTTTGGCACGGGTTCATCGAACGCGATTTCTGTAATCAGCATAATAAAATTGCTATTTGAATGTAACTAGTCACTAAGCGGTGTAAATAATTATAATTAAAATTATTAACAATAAATGAAAATATATATTATTAAAATTAATTGATTTATAATATTTTATTTTATTTTGATTATTCAAATTATTATATTTTACTAGGAAATTTATTCTGAAAAAAAATCGTTACGTAGGTCGCATGCGCATCGTATATACTTATTGCCTCTATGTATTACCAAGGAAATATTTTGACTTTTATAGGTACATATATATCCGTGTAGTGTAAACCGGAGTTTAATAAATTAATTTTGTAACAAAAGTTTATAATGTATTTGCATTAGAAATGTAGTCATTTGAACAGTTAGGTCCACAACTGTGATTGTTCTTTATAGTAATATATCGTTCAATACTTAGTCTGTCACTTTTTTTTGTGATTGGATTGTTATGTAGACTTAAGTACGGCATTTAGTTACGTGATGTAACACTAACTTTGTGTAAAAAAAAGTGATTTAGTTTGTGTAAAAAAATTGATCATTTATACCGCTATAATTATACCAGCATCGGTCCTCGCCGAAAATTTTATGATAAGCTTAGTGTGCTTGCGTAGATATGTAAATAGAAAAGGAAATAGGTAGGTAAGTAGGTACTTAAACTATCTAGGTACTTGTTCGACTATTTCTAATTCTTATGAAACAGATGACTAATTCGGTTGAGTTGCACCTTCCTACCAACATAGGAAGTAGATAGGTAGGTACCGAGTAGGTAGGTACCTACATATTATGGCTGATATACGTATACGTAGGTGCCAAGGTATGTACTTTAGGTAGGTAGTTATTTAACCTAGTTAATATGAGTGAATGAAAACCTACTTTGGTAGGTATCTAGTAGTTTGGTTATGGTTGACAGTTTTTTTTATTTTATTTTTATTGGTTGTTGGCATCGCACGTTGTGCATTCTGCCAGTGTCAACTTTATGAATGTTCATATAATTATGTCATGAAATTACAGTCAGCTACCCGAAATTAGTCATACCTAGTCGAGTCCAAGTCATGACAGTTAGCAAAGTTGTGGCGACTTTACTAGGTATGAGCTTCTACGGAGTTTTGAAAACAAAACGAAAAGACATGTTTAACCACATTATATCAATTGCCACACTCATGAATGTAATTCAACACTCAATGAATAAAACACCACCATTTTTAATCATTAGTTCGCGAAAAAAATATAAGTCTAAGAAAATAATAGAATGCAACGACATGATTTTTCCGTGTTCCCGCCAAAACTCGACATGATTTTAAAATATTGGTTCTAATTCGATAACATTGTACCTTTACTTGTAAACATTGTACCTACCTGCCTACATTGTAAACTCGCCCCAAAGTAAATTCGCCACAAAAAAAACAATAAAATATTAATTTCGCGGTAAAAATATGTGTAACTGTAAACTCGTTCCAGTCCCGGGAATACCCCCTATTTTTATAAACAGGGAATCCGGTGAGCGGTGAACTTTCCATAAAAACGTATCCCTCTATATTCGTCCTGGATAATGCCTCTAGAGCAATCATTACTTTACGAGTAGGTATTTTATAACAAATAAAAATCATGTTGCATAACGTAATTAGGTAATTTGTAGGAACGTCCTTTTATGATGATTAGAGAAGTACGGATTAACGACCGTCTGGGGTACGCGATTTCGGACGGGTCAACGACCTCCGTCTCGCCGCCCTAAGATTTCCCTGATTACCCTGTCTAGTCTAGTCTAGTCACAAGAACGTGGAAGACTCCCGGGGTGGATGGGAACCACTCCAAATTATACTTACCAGCTAGGTAAGATAGTGTGGTCTATTCTGATGGTTTTAGTTGACAGTTCTAAACGAATTAAAATATTGCTGTCTCTTTTTTACTAGGCATGTTAGCTAAGGACAGCAATACTTTAGTTAGTTTAGAACTGTCAACTAAAACCGTCAGAATCGACCACAATGTGTACCTAGGTAGGTATTTTAAAATGTTATTAGGCAAAGTCCTGTGACAGCCTATTTTTAACCGACTTCAATAAAGGAGGATGTAGGTATCTTATTTTTTTTTAATTATTATTATTATGTATAGGTACGCCGATTTCTCCGTCAATTGTGGAACGATTTTGAAAATTCTTTTTTTATGTTTCGACGTTCCTACCTCTATGCTCCCGAGGTGGTCCCATAGCTATATTAATTATGATGTCGGTTGAATGTTTTTTTAAAGTTACTTGTAGCTTGTAGGTGTATCTATAAGTAAGCAGGTACCACAGACATACATAGTATTATCTATAGACATATAAATCATTTGGCAGGTAGGTACCTACCTATATAAATAAATCTCGCAATTTTACGCTGTTTCTTGTGCGGAACACATTTACGTGATTTTTGCCGACACCCCCCTCTACCCCACTTGAAATTGGGTAAGATTCAGCTGGAAACACACACCCCGGCTCACGTAATGAATCAATGAATTCCTCCATCAAATAAACACAACATTTTATGAAAATAATGAACCTACAAAAACTATATCTATTCTCTTTATCCTGTACGTACAACTAAAGTTCTAATAAATGATATTAGGTAAGTACATATACGTAGTACATACATTCCGTTTCCGATAATCCAAGCTTCTAACAATAAGTTTATGTAAGTACCTACTCATTAGGTACCTACGTTAAGTATACGGCTAGGTACCTATGTAAACAATAAGACGCACTCGCAAAAGATGACACGTACTTACTTACACAAAACAAGAAGCAGAAAATCGTTATATAATAATAAACTGGGTACTATTTCGAACAAAATTAATCAAAGCCCTGCATCCCATTCCCTTCGTCGAGGATACAATAAAATAATTCTAACAAATTCCTCCCGGATAAAATCAAATCAGTGCCGGTGCCGGCTCAAGCATGCGAAAAGAGAAAAAAAAATTTTACTCACTCGCAAAATTCGCTTCGTTGCACAACCTGTAACACTTGTAAGAACAATTCGTGTTTAAA
This sequence comes from Erannis defoliaria, assembly GCA_905404285.2. NCBI lineage: Eukaryota > Metazoa > Arthropoda > Insecta > Lepidoptera > Geometridae > Erannis > Erannis defoliaria. The sequence goes on from FR990084.1 coordinate 5,887,515, forward strand.
AGACGTAGTTTTTTAGTCTGTTTTAATTTAACGACACGATTAAACAGTTTTTCTATTTGTTTTCGTTCAAATTCGAATGTGTCGAGCGTCGTAAAGCGGACGCATGCGCAGATCGACACTACCTCCCGTGACAGCCGGCGCGAAATGACTGAGTGAATGAGTGAATGAGAAATAAACGTTGACTGGATAGGAAAGACCGAATCGAACGAGTAAAGCATGCAAAGTCGACCGGTGCGGCGCGGCGCCGCTCCGGCGAAAGGGAACGAAACTTAGCGAAAGAAAGTATGGATAAGACGGCCGAGCTTGTTATTTATATTTTATGAGTAAATAAAAATAATCAGTAGTTTTTATATTATAAGGAGACATAGGAGACATGCAGATCCAATTACGGTGGACAAACCAGAGCAAAAGAGAGTAAAATATTTTCTTTCGCTTTCCCTCTCGTGGGTCAGCCGGCTTGGTGTTTCGCCATGGTGGGTCTCGTAGCGACCCAAATTCGCATCGTCAATCTATTATAGTTTGCACTATGAGGGTGTGTAAGATAAGAAGAATTATAAGAGATACGGCAATTTTTTTGTGTCTATAATATAAAATATATTATTTCTTATTGGTTGGTTTGTGTAATTATAACCAATTAAAAAAAAAAATGAATAAGGTAATTTCAAATGAGTGAGTACCGTAAGAACTTATTTTTTTTTAATCTTCGTGCCTAGATGTATGTGCAACAAGTTTAACTACCTAGCTTAAATTCTTACTTAATTATGTTGGTGACGGTGTAACATTTTGTGCTTATTGATAAAGTTATATTGTTATTTACTGGATATTTACCGTGATTATGTTGTGAAATGAGCTCCCGATATTTCGGCACAATTGCATGCACCATGTTCACGGGCAGACAAAATCAATACACAATACAACAGACAATATCCCGTAAATAATAATAGTACTTCAGTAAACAACCGTGATAGTTTAAAACAGTGTCTTATTGATTAACATTAATTTTGATATAATTGAAGCTTTTCAAGCCCACGTTAATTTTCTTTTAATCTTTTAGTTTACAATTTCCATTGCCACATTGAGAGTGCAATCAGCAATCAAAGAAAATTGCCATCCATTTCCTTTGAACCCAATTTTGCACCGTAGAGGAAAGAAAAAATAAAATACTCAAGCACGCACCTCGAAACACATAGTTGGAACAAAGCGATGGCAATTTAGGGAACGGCTGCTCTCATACACCCACACAGACACTTTATTCCTTTGCACTACGAACCCTTAAACAATATCTAATACAATATTCAACCATAACACTTCCACCTAGAAGCTATATTCGTCTCAAATTTATTTGTCATGCGTTACTGCAGAGGTGTGAGGGTAGCTCTTTTATTTTTCAAACAGGATATCCTGGCTAGGGCGTCCCGACCATTTCCGAGCATACGGTTCATTAAGTGACTGAACTATAAAAAAACACAGTAGCACGTGTACAGGTGACGCTGAAAAAAATTACATTTGGCTGAGTATAAGTTTCATTATAAAAATACTACAATTAGTAGGTAAACCTGTACTGTCAATCAATAATAATGTATCCCAACTTTTATATATTATTTCTCTAGTAATAATAACTGTGTTTTTTTTTTACACGGCGCCATCTAGCCTCAAACTAAGCAAAGCTATATATGGAAACTTTTTTTGTAAATACATCACATGACATCACATCAACAGCCGGAAGACATCCACTGCTGGATGAAGTTGCTGCCTCCCCTTTAATAGGGAGGGTTGCCATAATTCCCACGCTTGCCATAATCCACTTGGGGGATTGCAAAATGTTCAACACCGACGCTGCTGCCCGTCCTCCGGCGATTTTAGGATATACCCAGGTCCGTTAAGGTCAGGTCAGGTAAATACATACTTATAATATAATACATACATCATTATTTTTCATTTATACATTTTATAAATTAAAATTATGTACATATTATGTACAAACACAATACACTACCTATGTAATTATAATGAAAAATAATATACTGTAAAACTAGCAGTCTATAAGGAAGGATGGGTGCGTTTTAAATTGAACTACGATTGTCGCGGTATCATTAGCTGAGTAGGCATTGTTTCTTGGGGAAGGTACGAGTAACTCTGTTCCATTAATATTGATCTTTTGATCGAGCTTGAATGCTCACGCCCGGATGTAGAACGATATCATTTATCTGGATGATTGATACTATTATCTTGATTGATTTAGTTCAGCAGTACTATTATTTCACTTCTTCTGTGGTTCAACAATCTATTTTATTTACCTTATGAATTCTACATAATGTAGAAGAGTTTCAAGAAAAAAACAAACCTTAGATAAACGACAATGAAAAAATAATGTCACACGAACCTTTCTAGACAAGAATGCTCTTGAATCGCAAACCTCAGAAAAAGTTTTTATCTCGCAAGAGTGTAAACAAAGAATCCTTACACCCACTTGAAAAGACACAAAAAGGCAAACCAACCCTTAGAGACTCCTACTTGAAACGCAATTATTAGTTCCTTAATGGGATTTATGGGTGGCTTGTTTGCCTTGGCGGCGCTACTGAATATTAATCAAACTTAGTTTTATTGAAATCAAACTATTTTACTCTGTCTACTAATTCAGTATCCACAGCTTGAATGAAAATATAACTTTGGAGTACTTTTTTTTTGATGAGCAGCATAAGATCCACTTAAAATATTCAGTATTTTATAGTAATCCGTACATAATTAATTGTTCATTCATTTGCTTTTAGTGAACTATATTGGAACTTTGAGGCTCAAAGTTTGAAAACATTCCTAAACAGTTTCAGAAATTCTGCTCTCGTATATAATTCTGTCTCTGATCGAGTCTTTGTGCCCAGTGAGATGACGTTCTTGCCGGCCATTTCGTTGAAGTAATCGTTTAAGTTTTCTACTTTACCCATTGTTCCTGTGCCCCTGTAAAAAGTTCACCCTTTATGGAGACAAATGGTCACATTATCTCATTACTATGTCATCGCCCGCCGTAAGTTAATGAACTTGTCAAGGTCAGCACAACCAAATTGCTGCGCCGGCTTTGTGTCCACGAGTTATGTAAATTGAAATAGACAATTAGGTTTATGTGTGACCGACGTTTAACACTTGTGAAGACAGTTTAAATTTAAACCGTGCTATGGCGCCCTTTATTTAAGCTTCCGGATTACATTTGGTGTCTCTGGTCGCTCCAGTAGTTAGGTTGCTATCCTTTGTGTAGTGTAGAGTAAGTTTAGTGCAGAAACTTGAACTAGCAAACATTAATATTCACAATTTTAGTAAGTGTACTATACTACAGCTTACACGAAATTTGTTGAATGCTTGGACAACGCAAAGTTAAAACGAATAGGCTAGAGTTATGTTTCATATGAGTTCCTTATTATTACAATTACAACTAAAGTAAGAGTGGAAACGAAAATAACTAAGTAGGTAGGTACTTAACCAAATTCATTATTTTAATTGAGTTATTAGTTATTACACAGTTTTATTAAGGATCGACAAGTTGACGGCACGAACTCATCGGTGGGCGCGGCTAAAAAGCATGCTCTCTTCATCAAACAAACTGTGGGAAAGGGAGAAAGAAAGATAAATGAGCGCGCAAATTATTTTTTGTCGACCTTTGGCTGCAGTCATGTGGTTTAATAAACTCTGAGTTAATTTATTCCAACTTAAGTTATTTGAAATGTTTATGGACTAAACTATGCCGCTTGATAAATTATTTTAGAGTTTTCGTATTCCTTATGTTATTTATTTACGTCCAATGTGGCGTTAAAATTGAGCTAAAATACAAGATGTTTCCTGGCTCATAACTTTCATGTTTATTAACTTTTTACTTTCGTAATAATTTACAATCCTAAATAATGAAGAGATTAATCGATATAATACTTAGTCTTAGACCTACAAAATTGCATGGTGGAGTAATAATACTACCGCGTTCCTATGGAGAAGTGACCAACTTGTCTACTCTTAAGTGTAATGCTCGTAAAATAAGTTAGACATACACGTGAGTTGATTTTACCTGGCATCTCGGCAATGCAATAACGTCTTCAACATCTTTCGGTTCATTCATAAAATTCTTTTGGTAACAGGGACAGTATACCAGAACAAGGCAAGTAAAAATTTCTACGGAAATATTCCTGTTAAAAAAATTCTATGACGCTATTCTAACAGATGATAGAGGAAGTTACTTGTATAGACAATATAGTTATCCGAATTCCGAATAGAACAGTAATTCTATTTAATATTTTATTTGTCTTTCCTGATGTTATGTAATGAATTAAGTTTATCCCATAGGCTTTTATCATTCATTCCACCTATCCCATGAAGTACCTACCAACTCTCCTTTCAAGCCTAAATATACTTATAAAATGAATGATTATAATGAACTAAAATGATTGATTACTGAATACAAAGTATAATGAAGAGCTTTCATTCGTTTCGCTTTAATTCTTAGTAGAATTGTTACGACTTCAAAACATTATTACAATTTCTTTCCATTTGAATATTTCCTGATCAAAGTTTTAAAGTAATCATGTTTTTTTTCATCAGAATAGGCTTGCGATAAGTTGTTTTTGATTGCTACTCGTACTTAATTTTACGCGATGCTGACCTACAAAAAAAAACAATTATTTGCGACACAAAGACACCCATATTGAACTATCGAGGATATACCCATTCAGCTTACACATTTTCTAAAGGAAACCATTATCTTCATAGCTTAGTTAGTGACTTAGTAAAGAAAAACAAAAAAAACAATGAAACCCTTGACAACTTGCGCTATTTAATCTCCCACTGAGAGGTTCTGGCCTTAAAAACTGGGTAGGTTAGGTAGGTACCTCTACGTACCTCTACTTACAGTACAGTTGCTAAAGTCAGTAATTATAGTAGTAAGTCAGTAGTTATGGCACTCTGGAAAAGCATTATTTAGCTGCAAAGATGCAACATTTTGCGGTTCATTTTGTTATGTTGGTACCTCAACATAACAAAATGAACCGCTTCTTTGTACTTCGATCAAAACAGTAAAACGAAGTCTTTGTTTTTCACCTACTTCCATTTTGTTACATAAGTAGAGTGTTCAGAATATTCAGCTTTAATACTCTACATGACTACAGCAAGCAAGGATAGTGGCCACTTCTCATCCAATGTTAAATAATAATCTGGTCCATAATGAGATGGTGGTATTCCTAGCCTTTATTTTGTTGTCATAGGCCACAATATTGAAAGATGCCCAACTGCACTGGAAACTCGCCAGGGTATTATAGGATTGCAGTTGCACCTATTAAAACCCCATATATGGTCTGCTTATGTGTTCGATGGACGGCTCCGGAATCTCAGCGAAACGCACTGAAGCTAGAATCTCCTTCCTAGCCTAAGCTAGGACTGGTTATAGATAAATTAATTAAATAAGATAAGAAGAGAAGAAACAAGATAAATTATTTTCTGCCGGTAATCTCTCAAAACTGGCTAAACTAAGTCCTACACAAACAATTCTCACTGACTGATCAATAGCAACTGTATAATTTAACTCAATTAAGTTTTTATCTAACAATCCATAAGCAGGCGGTTACCTAAAGTTTTTATCTATTGAGTATTTTTAACCAAGCAAATCGATAGAATAGGTATTGGTAGGTATTGGTATTGGTATTGGTTGGGGAATAGGAATTGTGGATGCAACCACAATTCCACACCCACGTTGAGGCGTGATGGTGGTCGAACACCGGCACATTGTGCCATTTAAAAAAGTTCCAGAGATTACGAAAATATTTTTTATAGCGTATCATAATGTCATTAGAAATCTGACATTTGTTTTCGAACAAATGTGATACAAACGTACACATGCTTTCGGTTATCAGACTTGATGACAAGATGTAGTTTTTTCGCTGTGGGTGGCGAAGCATCATTGCGTTTGCCGGATGTTCTTCAATAAGCCCTTGAACTTCTATCGACGAAGCTGATGAACGAAGCCTAATGGTAATCACCTACTTAATAATTATTAAAAATATTTCAGAAGATATATCTAGAGCATTAAACAATGAACGAATAAAAAATATATGAAAACTGGCGTGGTTTTGGTTTTGAAACTATAGTCGGAGTATCCGACTTAATTGAACGAGAGAATTCTCGTATAAATAGACCAAAAATAAATATTTAAAAAATTACTTAAATATTAGACGAAACTAAAATGTACCTAAATAGCAAACAACGAGATGTACCTACAATTTTGGCTACTATATGGCCTACAATGGGATAGCTAGCGCTCACCGCAGCTTATCTATATTATAATTTCAACGTGTTGAATGAATTTTGAGTCATTTTATTCATTCAATGAATGAACCTGCAGGTTAATCATGTAACTGTTCAGGATCGCGATTCGGATCGCGACTTGTCATAAATGTCACTTGTCACTGTCACAGCTTCACATTATCACGTAGAGATTTCTCTCGGTATCGTTATCGAACGAATGCATTGATTTCCTTAATTAAGTCATAGATTAAGTATACTAATTAAGTTAAGCAAATCCGTCGGTCTTTTGGCGTTTCATCCTGCCCTGAAGGGTCAAATGAGTTTTGGCAGTGACAGTGACAAGTGTCTATTATTGACAACTCGTATCCGAATCGCGATCCCGAAAAGTTACATGATAGCTCCGCTGTATTATGAAATAAAAATTGGTACGTCGATGATTATGATCCAAAAATGATTTTTTCGTCAACAGCTTTCCTTCAAATCATTGTCAAATCAAATTATTATCTTTATACAGTTTTGTTCACAAGACATTAATAACAATAATAAAAGTGAGACCCTAAAATAATAGGTAGAGGTAAGTATATTATTTTGTACCGAACCCAAGGGATAAATGTGGTGCTTGCGTTGGTTTATTCCACTCTGTTCACCTGGGTTAAATCGCCTAGGTGAACATAGTAGAAATTATACTCTTCATTTCACCTCGGAATCATTGCACCTAGCACCCTTATCATGGACGTTCGCGATTCCGATTGCGATAGCATGCCATCCTGCTCGTACCAAACCACTCGCGCCATGCGCCCTCCTGCTCGCGCGCTCGCAATCAGAATCACGAACGTCCATGATAAGGGCACCGGTTGATTTGTTTTGACATTATTGGTGTCCTTTGAAGGTGAACACACCTTGGAATTAAAGCACCCAGGTGAACAGGGGCGACTTTTTTATTATTCTTGTGGACTTTAATCACCCACATCAACATGTACCTACTTATTAAAACTTTCAAATCAAAGGCAACTTAACTTTTAAATAAATTTTATGTAAATTAAAAAAAACGGTGAGTAAGGTAACGGTGAGGAGGTTGGCTTCGAACATAAAACCTCCTCCTTTTTTGAACTCGGTAAAAAATAACCAAACAAACTCGCACTCACAACGTGTTTCACATTACTCCCAGTAGGTGGCGCTTTTTCATTGTCATAGAAATTGTAGCAGTTTACTCAAAGGTTTACCAACCAAATAGGTATAATCAAAGGTACCTACCAAAGTACCAAACCGCCGAATGAATGTCAACGTAGTGAATGAATGCTCTAAAATGCCCTGCCCAACTCCAATACCGCAAAGACGTCCCACTGAGTGTAGTTCCGTCCGTAGAGCCATTTATATTTTGTTTACTTCCTGCCGACTTACCAAAATAACTCATTGGTAAGTACCTACCTACCATAAATTCAAGATGAGGCACGCGACTTGTCTTCTCCGAACAAAACAATGGAAAACGGTTGAAAGGTAAGAGGCATTAAATAGAATTCGTGTTTGTGAGGTACTAGGTAGGTAGGTACTTAGTAACTACAGTAGTTTTTTTGTAGTGGTAGGACTCTACTGCAGAGTCCGCCTGGGGAAGTACCACACCTTTGCCAGTTATTCAACCGCCAAGCAGTAGTGTGCAAGCATTACTGTGTTCCGGTTTGAAGGGCAATGAACCAGAGAAATTATTGGGTATGAAGAGGTTTAACATCTACGGCCTTACCTAAAATAATCTCGATTCTCTTAGTCACTGCTTAAACTTCTCTGTCCTTTTCTAGCACGTGCAACTTCACGTCAGAGAGAAGATGGCAACGCATCTTAAGCAGTGACTAACGGTTGAAAAGTTTTTTTAAGTAAGGCCGCTAATATCTCAGGGTGACGAGCGCAGTGCAGTGCGGCGCAGAATTGTGTTCGCAAGTTCACAATTCTAGCACTGCTACTACTGTTAGTGGCAGGCGTGACGCTTACCACCAGGTGAACGTCTTGCTCGTCTCGTCAATCGAACCTATAAAAAAAGGTGAAGGAAAAGTAAAGGAAAAAAAAAACAAAAAAAAATTGCTCGGAATGATTTAAAGTGGTGAATTTTGGGAGCGGGCCGAATTTCTTTCGTACGCGGACGAAATCGCGGGCGACCTCTAGTATATAATATTTTGTTATTCCGGAAAATAGGTAAGCTATCTCCGTTTTTCATCGAAATCCGTTCATACATTTTGACCTAAAGAGGTAGATACATATCCAACCAATAACAAACACACGATACACCATCGACAAATTTACGACTAGTGTGGTACGTGTGTTTTTTTTTTTTACTTTTATAATATTTATTGGTCATAATATTAATTCGTGCCGTAAATATCACCTATGTATTTCATTTTGTCGTGGTTACATAAATAATGAAGTAGGTACTTGCTTACAGAACAAACTAGCAGCGCCCTCTGTTTGTGACATCAAGAAGCTTATTGTCCTCCAGGTTACGAAAGAGACCAGTAAGAACCTTTTATCGATGAAGCGAAATTAGTTCGTCTTGATTGCAAGAGAGGGCGCTAACATAAATTATCAATGATCAGAGTAAGAACATAGTATTAGAACTTTTTTCTTTTCAGCTTATGTTATGTGATGTGCACCTAACGTAATAATAATTATATGAAACTTGTGAAACTAACAATACGAAGCGTCTTGTGTATGTCGAACTAAATCTCCTAATTATTGCTAAAATTGTATTGTACAGAAAACGCTGCTAGTCTAATATCTAAATCCAGTATTTTTAATGATTTTATTTTATTGCTATACGTCAGAATGTAATTACTATACCCACTGTTAGCAACATCTATTAGGGAGTTTTGGCGGGAACACGGAAAAATCATGTCGTTGCATTCTATTATTTACTTAAAATTGGGTTTTTTCGCGAATTAATGATTAAAAATGGTGGTGTTTTATTCATTGAGTGTTGAATTACATGCACGAGTGTGGGCAAGTGATATAATGTGGTGAAACATGTATTTTCGTGTTGTTTTCAAAACTCCGTAGAAGCTCATAGTAAAGTCGCCATAACTTTACTAGGGCATGACTTGGACTCGACTATGACCAATTTCGTGAGACTAACTGTGATTTCATGACATATTTGACTTGATTTTAATTTAAAAAACGTGCAAATTCACAAACTTGACACTGGCAGAATGCACAACGTGCGATGCCAATAAATAAGAAAAAAAAAAAAAACATCTATTAGTTATCTGTGGTTCTGTATAATATTTGTTCATTCACTCTCCAAAACCTCCCTTCTGCAAATAAATTCAAGAAACGCAACATCGATCAAAAACATTGTGTTATTTAAAAAAATAATCACCTGCGACGTGGAACCTCAAAAAACATCCTACATCCACACGGAATCGATGGGTTTATATTTTTAAAACTAAGAGAACATAACCCTTTTACACAACTGCCCAAAAAAATAATGTTTTCATGGTTCATGTTTTATTTTAAGCCTTACAACATCCCGAGTTACGCTATATTTATTCATTAAAAAAAACTAAAAGCGGCTGTACGGTGCCATTTTCAAACATGAATTTTTTTTTAATTCGTTTTAGTTAATTTTCGTTTGGCAGGGCACTTAGAAATAGAAATAGTTTTTATTACCAACCACATAGAGAAGTACATACCTATTTGCTTAAATTAGGTACATACTTAAAAAAACAGTTTTTTTTATCAAGATAATTAACGGTGAGCCCCAAACTAGGCTCGAGGCCTGTATCTTGGGGCTCAAGTGCAATGTTACCATTCAGAGTTATGTTCGGTTACGTAAATAAAATGCTCCCAGTGGGTAGGTATAGGTAGTAGGTATATTGAAAACAACTGAAAGCTAAAATTAGCTTATTTACATTTACATTAGTATTAGGCCGGGTATCTTTGATTTATAAGATTATGTATACCAATATCCCATCACATTCCTTTAAAAAGATTTATGAGCTGAGTCCCATATGAAGTGAGTCCCGTATGACTTGTTTTTGTTTTTTTTTTACTACCAAAGCAAGCTACTATATAAGCTTGTTTTCCAAAATGATTAATCTAAGACCTAAGAGCAAATTTATACCGAATCGGAATCAGGCTCTGAGGGTTCCGTAAAATATGTATGTATTTACTAAAACAATTTTATTGCATGAACCTTTTCTGATCATAAGTTAGGTATAAGAACTTTTTGATAGAGTTTGCTTTACATTTAGCAAAGTGAAGTTCTAATATGTATGTGATTAGCATAACGGTAAGTGGGTTCCGCACTCAAAGCAATTATTATATGGGTACTCTGTGCTCAAAGCATGCTCAAAGGATGTCCTATTTACTAAGCCCACTTCACGTCGTCTGTCTATCTCTCCGACCTATTATAAATGTATGACCCGGAATTAGTTTCCGAACTTGATAGTCAGTCCAATGTTTCATCTAAAATTCACCAAAATAGCCCGATTATTTTTTCAATTTTATACCATAGTGTATCATATAAACAACAGATTTATATTTCTTGTTTTCAGGGATGACCAAATAGTAAAAGATGATTACAAACCTTTCCGCGTAACCCTTTATTTTTCACGGCAAATACTTACGTCATCTTACATTAGTCTCATCATTTCCGCTAGCTTCCAACACAATCAACATTATTACACCGTGTTCAAAGTAAACATTGTGGAACTTGTTCAGTGTTCCCCGCTCTTAACTTGAAATTAGGGGAAACTTTTCGAAAATTGATTAGTTGCCGTAACGTTTTGGGTGTTTACATGCGGTTTTGGGACATACTTTTGGGGACATTGTTTTTTAAACAAAGAAAGAAGCAGTAAAAGAAGGAAAATGAAAGAAAGAAAGAAGAAGGAAAGGTTCGAATTTTTCAAATCCTTGAATCCTTCTGGAATAATACCTATAAGTACATATCTATTGATTCCGATTTTGGTTAAACTTGGACTCTATCTTAAGTACATCTCTATTGGTATCGATTTTGGTTAAACTTGGACTCTATAAGCAGGGAACTGAGCACAAAAAGCTAAAGACTTCGGTACTTTGTTTACGTTTACTGCCATAACAATTTATTCATAGAACTTGATATTAAATTTGTGGTCTGCACAAACTCCAATAAGCTAACTCCTTTCTCGAAGCAACAAACGCATGGATAAGTAAATAGCTTTCAGATTTCCCTGGTAGTTTTTTCCATAAAAAGTAAAAACTAGCATCAGTGGATTTTCTCCTTTCCTACTATGAGGATTATGTATGGCGTCGCACTACGTGCATTTGCCCGTGTCAAGTATATACAATATTTATATCAAGTTTTTAATGATTTTTCAAGTCGAATGAGCCTTATTCACAGTCAAAATCACACTTAGTAAGTCACAGTCAAGTCCAGTCATGCCCTAGTAAAGTCGTGGCAACTTTACTACAAGCTTCTTCGGAGTTTTGGAAACAACACGATAAGACACTCCATTCACTACATTGTATCACTTGTCCACACTCGTGCGCGTAAATCAGCATTTAATGAATAAAACGTCACTATTTTTCTAAAAAACAAAGTTTGGAAAGTAATACAATGCAGCAACATGTTTTTCGCATTCCCGCCAAAACTCAGGATCAGGACATAATAATAAACATCAGTATTTAATTATAATATTTAGCTTATACAAATCACCAAAGTGAGGTTTGTAAGTATTGCCTAGAATTCGTGGTGCGTTGCCGTGCCGACTGTATTTCTACATGTCATTTGACCCATTTTTATAAAATATCCAGAACAGTGTAATTCAGTTTCTGTAGATTTGATTTTTGTAGGCACGTTTCTGACAAAAAAACCGAAAACATATCTCCAACAATTACATTGCGGCGAAAAATAACAGAACTAAAAATTCTTATTACTTAGGTACTCATTGTTCGTTGACTCCGACTCATTTTCCAATCAATTAGAGACCTAATTGGCATTTGGTTTCCACTTTGGGCATATCCTGAAGAGTCACGTTTGAGCAATAAAGTCGCCTACACACGGTACTGTCAGCTGTGAGGCTGTGACCCCCACACAACCGCTACCAGACAGTGTACGTTTATTGTCCGTTGAAAACCGTTGTTTTTTTACATAAGCATAGAAAAGGGGTACGGTTCTCTTTTAAGTTATACGTGTTTAATTTTCGCATGAAAGTTATAAAACAGTACAAATGTTTGTGAGAATAAAGTGCCTGAAAGCGGTAGAAATAAAAGTCGCAGTTTTCCGAATCGATTGCCCCGTTCGGAGTAAACTCAGCTCAGCTGACGCAAACGCCTGACGCTAAATAAAACAAGATTAAAACCACATTGACTCACCCTTCGCACGTCACATTTTCAGCTACGTCCACCCTTTGATGTAAAAATTAACCTTCGCAAAATTTTCACGGTACACGATTACGCAATTAATTTGCTATTTTTGTTTTCGTATAGAGAGGACTAGGGAGATATCGCCCGGACGGTTGTCATGGTAACGGGGGGCGCGAGCGGCGCGCGCCGCATCTCGACGGCAGATGTGACCCCGCAACCGCCGCGGCCACCGCGTCGCCTCGTCTGACGCCGTCCTTAGCTTTTGACGTAACGAAAACAGTATCCCACAACCCCGTACAACCCCATAACCTTCCGTGAAGGCGTGAAGCAGCCTCATACCCTGTGAGTTGCAGTGCCCTCTGTGTCAGTGTGTGTGCGTTGCATTAGTCGGCGTGCAATGTCGCAGGGTGGGACTCTGTGACCGGGACAGAACCAGGGGAGGGGCGGCTTTCACGCTTGATCATGCCTTTCGGATCAGGTGAGCATTCCTCCAATTTCAGCCGCAAACCATCACAATAAGGGCCGGATTCCCTTGCAGGAGCATCAAAAGAATATGCTAAAGAATACGGCATTAATGGAAAGGGTTTTTCTTAAAATTACATTATATAAAGCGTGGGTCGTCTCTTTGCTTACCTTACTCCCACGTATTTCTCGGGATATTGGCGGATTTGGAAAGTTTTATTGAGTTCTGTGGATTGTTATGCTGTTTTCTTCGGTTTGACTGAACTGTAAGATGATTTTGTATAAGGTTGCCTCACTCTATTAAACGTGATAACTAGTTTATTCTGGTCTATATTCGGTATGCTGAGATAATTTAGATGAAAGCTATTTATGTCAAGGTAGCCTAAATAGACTACTACTACATACTACTAAAGGCACTAGAGACAATTTCTAGTCATCTAGGTTATATTGCATATAAATATATTGCAGTTTTATATAACTATGGATCGTTCATTTTTATATTTTGATCTATATATTGTTTTTAATGATTGCCGTTGCTCTTTGTGTTTTGAGGAGCGATGTTAAATTTTAGAATGGCATTGAGAGGTAAATCATGTGAATTACTCGTATATTTATAGTGTATAATAATAATTATATAAGGAGCGTCGGAAACAAGCTGCTACTGACCTAGTAGGCTTTCGATTTTTGGACCAGGCGACGACAATTTATTTTCTTTATTTTTTGATTTTCTATGATTGGATACACAAACACATCTCTATGCTAATTGCTTCTAAAATATAATTAACTTCATCAAAATTATTTCATATAGAAGCTGTAAAACAAGCTGTCGGTACCTATAAATAATATAGGCCATGATAAGTCTTTGTCAGATCACTTAAGGAAGATAACTTTCAATCTTGGGTCAAATCCATTCATAGTTATGGGGATACCGACACATTTGTTGGCATCCCAAGGATTTATAGGTCATTGGTCGTCATTATAGACTGTTTGATTATACTTTATGGATAAGATAAATTGTTTTGCTTTAAGCAGCGGTTCTGTTTAGCGGAAGCTTTGCTGATAGAAGTGGTTGCGATATCCAATTCATATACAAAGCGATTAAGAGCCAAGAAGTTGTGGTAATTAAGTGGGAGACCACTCGACTCGATAATTCTTTTTTTTGTAATACAACTGACTTCAACTTCGAATACCTGGATGACATATTCATATTTTCTAGTAATTTTGACTTAAAAACCAAACTACTGAATTCGATAAAATTTCAATGGGACCACCTCTGAAGGGACCTACCAAAAAATTATTAATATATTACAAATATTAAAAATATTACATGCCGTCGAATTGATAACCTCCGTTTTTGAAGGCGGTTGAAAACGTGATGTCGAGGCTTCAATCCTGGGCCCGTACCAATGGACCGACGACGATGATGACGACGATGGATGGCTCTATGGTGAATGGATCGACTTCTTTGGAGTTTATGTATATCAACAGCCAGAAGACGTCCACTGCTGGACGAAGGCTTCCCCTTAATAGGGAGGGGCCGCCATAATCCCTACGGCCGTAACGGCCTTCGTCCAACAGTAGATGTTTTCTGGGAGATGATGAACAACGTTACAGCAACATTTCGCTAGTGAATACTTTAGAATATGAATACTCTGCTCAATGTGTAAAGCTCCCGAGGGATTGCTAGAGCTTCTCAAGTTGCCATTAAGCTACATTTTGTTAGCTTTTGAAGGTTTTTTGGTAGGTGTAGGCAGATAAATTTATTGGGGTAAGTGAAGCAAAGCGAGGTTGGAATTGTACCTACATTTTGTCTGTTCCAGTAATTCAATATTCTTGAAAGCTAAGGCACTATTAAAAAAATGTTGCTTGGGTCTATGGTTTTTTCTTCTTCTTTGTTATTGGCATTGCACGTTGTGCATTCTGCCAGAGTCGTCAAACATGCCATGAAATCACTGTTAATTACACGAAATTAGTCAAAGTCAAGTTCAAGTCATGCCCTAGTAAAGTTGTGGCGATTGTACTATGAGCTTTTACGGAGTTTTGAAAAAACACAAAAAGACATGCTTCAACACTTTATATCACTTGCCCACTGCCGTGCATGCAAATCAACACTAAATGAATGAAACACCACCATTTTAAATCTTTAATTCGCGAAAAAACACTAGTTTAAGAAAATAATAGAATGCTGGGACATGATTTTTCCGTGCTCCCGCCAAAACTCCCTCTATGGACATTTGACGTTCGTCATTAATGCTGGAATCAATGCCATGGTTTCAGCGGCTGCGGAAGTGGGGGGTAGAGGGGGCCAAATGCCCCCCGAAAATCAAACGGGGGGCTCCAATTTTACTACCTGGTAAACAAGGTTTCTCTGCGCTATGCTTTACAGAGCTTTATTTTCCCTTAAATGAAAAAGCGGTTACATATGTACGTAAGAAAAATTGTCGGAGAGATTTGACTGATCATTTGATTGACCTACTTGACCGGAAGAAGCCGGGGCCGAATAAAGGAAGGGGATTCATGATTCATTCATTCATTCATTCATTCATTTCTTCCGCGTTCCCTCCATGGTTTTGACTTAGGTATACCAGAGCAGGTACACTCCCATAGAAAACGCGCCTAAGCCTAGTTTTTTATATCTATAGTTAAGTACAACAGTTAAATATTCAGTTAAATTGCTAAATAAAATTGTTGTTTATTTGTTTAAGATAGAGTCGATTTTCTGCTGAAGCGCTTGGCTCGTTGAAGTCACGCGGTTCACGCCAGCTGAACGCGTGCCTCGGCACTATAGTGGAATATCAACACTGTTCTTTACAAATAGAGCAACAAACGTCCACGTTCACTTTATAGTATAAATATAAATTGTTTACATAGAGTACAATGACCTCCTATTGTTTAATCTGAATAATACTGATACGTGAAAGGCAATATATAAAAAAAAACAAGAAAACAGATTTAAGAATAAACACCTAAATTTACCACGAAGGTCGTCGTGTTTAAATTCAGGTATTTATCTGAGTACAGCTAAAATAATTGCCTGAATATAAATGCAAATTTCGCATGCCAACGGCTTATTCGTTTTAATAGCTCACTCCCAACAGTTTTCACAGTGCATTTCCATTTTAAGGGAAATTTGTAGCCAGCTACTTATAATACAGTTCAATTTGTATGCGCTAATGGGAGTACGAATTGCATCTGTCTCACTCATATTTTGTAATGAAACTCTACGTGGCTGTATTGTACTAAATTATAGTAATAAGTAGGTATACATTTACATAATAAGTATCATTATAGTAGGTACGTACCTACTTATCATTACATATTACTAGAGGTCGAGTTTGCCCCCCCCCCCCACCCCCCACCCCCCCGCCAACTCCCCCAACTATACCGACTCTACCAATTCCCCCCCAAACCCCCCCGAAGACTGAAGGAGTCCGTGCCTTTAATCAAAATTTGAAATTTCAATCAACTATGTTTTACACTTAAAAGCTTAAGGCTTTAAAAAATGAACATAATGATATGACTTATTCTATTAGCTAAGTATTACTTATTGCTAGAATTGCGTACAGACTCCGAGCAGCTCCCGCATGCAGCACCCGTTCACGAGTTGACGCATGTGCCAATTCAGTTTTTAACATTGTACTAGAAAGGTAACATTGTAGTAGAAGGCGCGGTCACACGTAACTGAGAGCAAAATAAGGCATATTACGTTATTTATGCCTTGTTTTGACGGTGCCGTTTTCGAGCGGCGATCGGGTATCTACTCTATATTAATTTCATCGCAGTTTGATACTGAAAAATTAAGTTTTATTTTTGTTTTGTTCGGAACCTGTAGTGAGCATCAAACTCGCACTTGACGGTTTTTATTTAAGACTTTTCGTAACATTATGTATAAGGCCCTTTGTTCGTAAAAGCGGTCCCTAGGGTGGTATATAGTATCCCGTATTTTCGTACCCACTCTTATTTATTGATATGCAAATCAAGTGAATAGAAAATACCTACGTATCTTCTTAAAAAACAGGTAAAATAAGGAAATATTACCTACTGCTAACGTAGGTACTGCATTACTGCTTTCCGTGATTTAGGAGCATTTTAAATATAATATTTAATTAATACGTTTCGTATTGTATTCATAATAGGGAATATTCATGAGTTTAAATTATTAAACATAATAGAATAAATGGAGAGTTTAACTGAATTTGATGCTTACGTCGTACAAAATATTGAAATCGGCTTGTAAAGCTCTTAAATATAAGCGTTCAAAGATTCTGGGATGGAGTCATCTGTCCCTTTCTAGCTAAACACGTCCTTGTATAGAATTTGTTTGGAATCGTAAACTTTGACGCCATAAACCTAGTATAGTGCCCACCTGTCTCACATGAAACTAAAATGTGTATAACTTCGTTATTTGTGCACGTATAAAATTTTACTTTCGATGTTTTTTTTTGTTGCGATTCAGCTTTTATGTAAGTTTATTAAATAAAACATGATGAGGAACACCTGATAACAATGCGATTTCAATGTTGGCCCTATAGTAAAAGTTATTTGTTTTGACGTCCAGAATAAGTCCTTAAAAGGATGCCCACTGATTAAGACTAACTCTGTATACGCCCATGGTAAAAAGTGCTAATGGCGGCTTAGTAATGTGGTCTCGCTAGACTATTCATGTACGGAACCTTAAATAATTGTTAGCAAAGTTAACAGCTTCAATTATCGACGAACTATTTTATCGCACTTGAAAGCATCGAGGAGTTATCAAGTGGTCTGCCCTTCAGGTGGAACGACCTTGAGACGGTCGAGGGTTCTATTCTCTGAAATTCTGAGAATGGAAGAGAAATAAAACGTGCGCGCTCGTTAAGTTATGGAATCAATTGGATTTAATTAGAGTGCGATTCAGGGAAATTCTGTACCTAGCGCCTTTATTAGAAAGAACGACCAATTTAGAAATTGTACCATAATTTAGGTCTTAACTACATCAAACAACAAGTACCTTCTAGTTATGCGTGATCTATCATAGACAGCATCATTGCTTAACATCAGGTAGGATGTGGTCAACCGCAAGCAAATCACGAATAAAATAAAATTATTTTTTATTCATTAAGTTGTGGAATCAATTCGACTTGGTTGAAATCTATAGAGAGTCCACTTTAGAACACGTCTACCCCAGCGGTTATAGGTTCTAAGATTGATGTGACCAGCCAGTTCAGCTAATAATGCCGAGCTACGAGTATGTTGGTAACTTTAGCTCTCTGGCGAATTACTTCGTTCTGTATACGATCCCTTGGAGAAACGCCGAGCATAGCTCTTTCCAAAGCACGCTGAGCGACTTTGAACTTGTGGACCGATCGAACTGTGAGTTTTCATGTTTTAGCACCGTAGATAATTGATAGAACGCAACGCGGAGATACTTTTACACAAGATAATATACGAGTATATGTTACTCAACAGTCTTTTGGCTAGAATGTGCCGTACATAAAATGATTTTAAAGAATCCTAGAGACATGTTTACTTCTGGGTTTTACTCATTTAAACTTAATGTCAGCAAGTTGGTTATATAAAAATCTACATTTCTATCCTTAGTTAATATCAACTACCGTTAATATCAATGTTTTTTTCTTGTATAAGTTGTGTACGGTTTTATTTGGACTTTAGGTTCACAGTGCTCTATTTACTATATTATTTTCTTGATATAAGATAGCCTTAAGTCTGTAACTGTACCTTATAAAATAAAATGAATAAAATAATTATGACCGAGATGCGACCTATATTGGTCACTTACTGAAATGCTACTCTATCAATCAAATTATTCGGTTTCAGCTCGCAATGCTATATACTTACATTCGACGCAACCTATTACAGCCTTTTAAGAGGGAATCTGGTGAACACATCTCCATACAAACGTATTCCCTAATTTTGTTCCTGGATATATAACGCCCCTAGAGCAATATTTTTTTTTAATAAATTATTTTTCTAACTGTAGACATTGGTCTCTGTCATTTTCTTTTATTCAGCAACTAATTGTAACTTTTTTTTTCCAAAGATTACTATGAAAACTTTTAAAGGGTTATATTTTCTTAACTAGGGTTATATTTTCTTAACTAGGTAGTAGGTAGCTATTAGTTGCTGAAAAAAGAAAATGATAGAGACATGTCATGTACAGTAGACCTAGACATTACAAAAAAAAAATAGCTCAAGAGGCATAAAAAAAAATTAGAGAAAATAGAAGAATAAAATAGAATAGAGGAATACGGTTGTATGGAGAATCGCTCACCGGGTTCATTCTTAAGATGTAGAGATAATTTGAGCATCTTTTTTTAAGAAATACTAAATGTAAGACCAAGACCAAGAACCTACCAAGCTTTGGAGCAAAACGTAAACCGGATGATTGGTAACTCTCAAAACTTTCCAACATTGAAGATAGCTCGAAGAATAAGGAAAGTTTTCTCTAGAACTCTTTAGTCATCGTTTTATATTCTTTTGAAATAACTGTTTTCCTCTTCTCTTTCGTTTGAATGTTATCGAACCCGGAAAATGTGACATATCTTTGTCATGCCTTGAATTCATAATCAATAGGAGTTGTTGGAGTAGGTACTATTATTCAGTATTTGTAACACATTTCGTAGTTGTTCCATGTTTAGAAAGTATTATTTTGAAGAGCTCTCCTAAGCTGTTCAGGAAATGCAAATAGAAAAACGTGATATTTTTTCCAAACCAATGTTTATTGAATACAAAAAAAAACCAGACTATTCATACTACTTAATTAAAACTAACCGATATAAGATACCATTCTTCTCGAAATGACCTTTTCATAAAATTACTCTTTCTCAGAATCACTTTTTCTCGTAACGTCCTTTTTCAAATATCCTTTTCTCGAAAGTTAAATCCCTTATCAATATCAATATCCTTTCAGCGCATTGTCCTTTTCTCGACATGTCCTTTCTCAAAATATCCCTTTTGAGAATGTATGTTTCTCGAAGATTTCTGTCTCAGAATGTCCTTTCTCAAACTTTCCTTTTTTAAATGTCTTTTTCTCAAAATTTCACGTTCTTACTATGTTCTTTTCTCAATATCGTCTCAGTGCATTGTCCTTTTCTCGAAATGTTCTTTCTGCGAATGTGCTTTCTCAAATTGTCCTTTTCTCGAAATTGCCTTTCTCAGAATATCCTTTCTCAAAAAGTTCCTTTGTCCTGATATCCCGTCTCAGAATGTCCTTTTCTCGAAATACCCTCTCTGAATGTCCTTTCTCAAAATGACCTTTCTCAGAATGTCCATTTCTCTAAATATCCTTTTCATAAATAAATGATAATAAATATTCTGAAACCTCATATTGCCTTCATCATCAGCCCGGAGACGTCCACTGCTGAACGAAGGCCTCCCCCTTAGACTGCCACACTGTACGATAACCTGCCATTTGCATCCACCGGTTGCCCGCGACTTTTATACATATTGCCTTGACTTAATAAATTTAATTAGCCCACAATGTGACATTTTGGCCTAGTACGAACTATGCCAAAATGGTAAGGAGATATGGGGAATTGTGTATTTGTATTGTATATTAGGCCACCTGCTTAAGGGGAATGTTCTATGCCTTTTTCTAAACAGAGTACCCATCATAGATACCTACTGCGTTGTGGTATGGTATACCTACCTTACCTAGGCGATTTCCTGCAAAGGATAGGATTGTATCTCTTAGTATGCTATACAACACGGTAAAATGTAATACGTCCTTAGGACAGATGGTCAAATCAGGTGACGCTTCTTTTACATGAAAAAAAAAACCGCTAGCCTTGGTATTCAGAATTCCTCAATATTCTGAGGGCATAACGTCAGAAAAGTGCTTTAAACCCTTGCCAAATTTCGCAACATTTTACCCAAGAAACTGAACATAAAACAACATTCGTAAGCAAATAAGATAATATAATATAATTCGTAAGCAAATTACGCTGCCTCTCCAAGGTATGGACACAGATGCCTTGAATAGCTCAAGATTTGCATGCCTGCTCGTGCCGTCATGAAACTGTCTTACCACCCCCGCACGTGACCTAGTGTTCCAGTGAACTTGGGGAGGCATGGCTTGGCTTAAGCCTCTGATACACGGTCTATTGGTCAAGAGTACCAACTAAGGTCACTTCATTTGTATAACCATGCCATTCAAGACCACTTCGTTGGACGTTGTGGACAGTGGTCGTTGTGGGCAGCGCATGTCTGGATTGTCCGCTTACCCAGGTCATGTCAAATTTACCAATTCAACCACTAAGAATATTAAACAATTAGTCGGCGATCGAACAAGTATTCACTGCAATATCATCATCAGCTAGAAGACGTCCACTGCTGACTGCTGAACGGAGGCTCCCCCTTGAACCGCCACGCTGTACGGCAACCAACCATTTGCATTCACCGGCTACCCAGGACTTTCACAACCGTCGTCGGTCTACCTAGTGGGAGGCTACCTATGCTGCGTCTTCCAGTTCATAGTCGCCACTCCAGTACATTCTTCCCGATCAGTTATCAGTTCATTAAGCAATGTAGCCTGCCCAGTGCCCATTGCCTTCAACTTTCAAATCCTGAGAGCTATGTCGGTGACTTTGGTTCTATTCTAGAGCATGCGTTAATTATTGGTTTTGTGATAGAAATAGTATCGCAGGTTCTAGAATAGCCACCGAAAGCTCCTAAGCTACGCAGGGGGGAGAAAAAATCTAGTATGTTGGGAAGGGGAAAGGGGTAGTATAATGACATCACACTCCCCGTTTAGGCTAGGAGCCAAAGTTTTTATGACGCATCCATCTGATCTCGCCCGCTAGCATAACGAGAAAGTTTTACGATTTTACTTACCTTTTCTCCGCATTTGATGTTCTGAGCTAAAGTAGTTTAACATGTGCAATAGTTTATCATGTACGAGTATACTACTAGTTTTGGTATGTTTTAGCAGATTTTTGTTCCAGGCGAGATTACTATATCTAAGCTAGGCGCTTGGTCGTGGATTTCTACTTTTTTGGGAATGTAAATCATTGATTTATCATTATGATAAACTAGAGGTCCCCCGCGACTTCGTCCGCGCACGGAAAAAAATCGCCGCGCTCCCAAATACATAAATGAATTGGTAATTAATTAAATGAATTCTATCTATAACTATAAAAGGCTTTGTCCTGACTGACTGACTGACATATAGACAACGTACAGCCCAAACCGCTAAACGTAGAGACTTGAAATTTGGAGGGTATATTTTTGGAGAGGTGTAAACGCCCACTAAGAAAGGATTTTTCGAAAATCAACCCCGAAGGGGGTTAAATGGGGTGTTAAAGTTTGTATGAAACTTTTTATTCTCTGGTTCGATTGATACAAAACTTGGTATACATATTCTACTATAAAAATAAGAAGATACGGGTGTCACCGTTTTTTCAAAATCAGCTCCCGTTAGTATTTTAAAAAAAACTAAGTTTTAGTGATAGTACGTTTGTTTCTCCTTAACTTTGTAACGGCTGTAAATATTAAAATGAAATTTGGTATAGGGATGGGGATAGATGTGGGGATGGGGGTGGGGGTGGGGGTGGCGATGATACTGGGAACGGAGACGGGACTGAGATAGGCATGTTAATATTAAGATTACAATTGGTATCGGGATGGGGATGGGGTGGGGATGGGGATAGGTGGGGATGGGGTGGGGATTTGGTGGGGACAGGTGGGGATGGGATGTGGATGAGGCTGGGGACGGGGATGGGCGTGTCCATATTAAGATGAAAGTTGAAATCGGGATGGGGGTGGGGATGGGATGGGGTGAGGATGGGGTTCGGGATGGGGATGAGGGAGGGAACGGGGATGGGGACGGGGATGGGCGTGTTCATATTAAAATGACATTTGGTATCGGGATGGGGATGGGGAAGGGGCTGCTTATAGGGATGAGGCTGGGAATGGGGACGGGGATGGGCGTATTTATTGGTCGGCTGAACAGATGGAGCTGCATTTTTGGATAAGTAGTTATAGCATAAGGTTCGGAAACGGACATAGGCTATTTTTTTGTAGGTCCACGCAGACGACTGTTTGACGGACATAATTATTATAGATACTGTACAGCCTAAGCTTGTTGCAAATCTAATTCGAGACCCTACGATTCCTACCTCAGGGCAGCTTTAAAAAGAAAAGTCAATAGGAGTCTGAGTAGCGATTGCCTTTTTAATGATTCTTATTATCCATTTTAACACACACGAAGAGGAACAATTCAGGTTTAACAGTTACAGTAACAGTCGGTTGCCGTTTACTGTTTTCTTAGGTCTATGATAAAAATAAGGTTAAGGTAACCTAGGTTCTTAGAGACTAAGGTTACAAAATATTCCTACTTGATGCCAACGTGGTGAGATGGACAAAGAGACTAACCCGGCTAGCGGACGGGAAGTCGAGGTGCGTAGGCTAACTCCTAACGTGCTCGAACCTTCGCGAATGTTCGTAATTAAAAGAAAAAATGGGCGCCACCTGTCGATCCGTAGAGACAGGAGAAGTTACTTGGGTTATCTACGAGCGCGCGGGAGCGGGCGCTCGTAGCTGGAGTGGGGTGTCGCCGTGACGACACGCGGTCACGGGCGGCACGCGGTGAACGGGCTCGGAGCAGGCGTGCTGCGGCCGCGGAGCACGCGCCCGGTGAAGTGCCGGGGCGCGAGTCGCGAAGCGGCGCGAAGCGGCACGAAGTGACGCGGCAGCCCCGAGACGAAGCCCGTACACGGCTTGTACCGACCATCATAAAAAAAACCCTGGAAAGCACGGGGGCTCCAGTTAGATTTAGTTAAAATAGATCCACGGCGGAGGTACGCGGTAGCGGTAGCGAGGCCTGGAAGAGGTCTCGCCGGCCTAGCCGCGTGGCAGGATTGCTACGTTCACTACTACACTAATTTTCCGAACTTAAACGGGGAGGTGATCGTCCGCACTGATCAAGGATAAACCGTGGGTACTTACCGTTTAAACGGGTTGGAAGGCACGCGTGCGGAGCGAAGGCAGGACGCGGCTCGGTCGGCTCAGGCCGTCGTGAAGGCTGTAAAATAAATTGGGGAAGTTAGCAGGGCGTTTGAAGGGTGACATGGCACCGCTGTTAGTCGGCGATCCTCACCTGGGGTAACCCCAAAATACCGTAGGGAGGCCCGGGACCACAGCCGTACATTGTGGTCGTGAAATGCGACACAAGCAAGGCATCGCCTACCTGGGGACAAATGATCACAATCTTAAGCCCGGACCAGGAATGGAAAAGATGGCACCTCACGCAACCGATGAAACAAAAGAGCGTAGTTACCTGCTTCCGGACCTCGGGCTTGATTCGGCAGGCGATGACTCGCAGGAATGCAGAAATAGGTCGAGAATTTCTTGAAGCGAGCTATTTATAGACTTGCAATTCCAGGGTTGTCTGTTCCGCTCAACTTAAACTCCCAATGTTTCACGTAACCCGCGTTCAGTAGAATTGACACACGGCGCGACCGATTTGGAAGAGAGTGGGTCAAAAAATTCTCCCTATCACCGCCGACAACGAGAGGGAAGCGAGAAAATTAGACGGTGATCTTTCCTGTGGGTTTTGTTTTGGGAAAAACTAATTTCTCCCATTCAATGTTCCCACTTGTAACACTTAAGTCTGTCAAGCGTCAACCCGACAGTCTGTCGGTGTCAATCTGACACTGACAGACGGTAAGTGTGAAGTTGGTTGAAAAAATATATGACGGCCGGTCCCTCACGGCTTTTGGCCGAATCGGCCGTGTCTCCGGTGTTGTAGAAAAACGCGGCATATTTAAAAAGCAGGGCGTAACAAGCTGCTAAATTATTTTTTAATCTATAACTATAAAAGGCTTTGTCCTGACTGACTGACTGACATATAGACAACGTACAGCCCAAACCGCTAAACGTAGAGACTTGAAATTTGGAGGGTATATTTTTGGAGAGGTGTAAACGCCCACTAAGAAAGGATTTTTCGAAAATCAACCCCGAAAGGGGTTAAATGGGGTGTTAAAGTTTGTATGAAACTTTTTATTCTCTGGTTCGATTGATACAAAACTTGGTATACATATTCTACTATAAAAATAAGAAGATACGGTTGTCACCGTTTTTTCAAAATCAGCTCCCGTTAGTATTAAAAAAAAAACTAAGTTTTAGTGATAGTACGTTTGTTTCTCCTTAACTTTGTAACGGCTGTACATATTAAAATGAAATTTGGTATAGGGATGGGGATAGATGTGGGGATGGGGGTGGGGGTGGGGGTGGCGATGATACTGGGAACGGAGACGGGACTGAGATAGGCATGTTAATATTAAGATTACAATTGGTATCGGGATGGGGATGGGATGGGGATAGGTGGGGATGGGGTGGGGATTTGGTGGGGACAGGTGGGGATGGGATGTGGATGTGGATGAGGCTGGGAACGGGGATGGGCGTGTCCATATTAAGATGAAAGTTGAAATCGGGATGGGGGTGGGGATGGGATGGGGTGAGGATGGGGTTCGGGATGGGGATGAGGGAGGGAACGGGGATGGGGACGGGGATGGGCGTGTTCATATTAAAATGACATTTGGTATCGGGATGGGGATGGGGAAGGGGCCGCTTATAGGGATGAGGCTGGGAATGGGGACGGGGATGGGCGTATTTATTGGTCGGCTGAACAGATGGAGCTGCATTTTTGGATAAGTAGTTATAGCATAAGGTTCGGAAACGGACATAGGCTATTTTTTTGTAGGTCCACGCAGACGACTGTTTGACGGACATAATTATTATAGATACTGTACAGCCTAAGCTGCTAAATTATTTTTTAATCTATAACTATAAAAGGCTTTGTCCTGACTGACTGACTGACATATAGACAACGTACAG
This sequence comes from Erannis defoliaria, assembly GCA_905404285.2. Taxonomy (NCBI): domain Eukaryota; kingdom Metazoa; phylum Arthropoda; class Insecta; order Lepidoptera; family Geometridae; genus Erannis; species Erannis defoliaria. The sequence continues at coordinate 5,913,408 of FR990084.1, forward strand.
CCCAAACCGCTAAACGTAGAGACTTGAAATTTGGAGGGTATATTTTTGGAGAGGTGTAAACGCCCACTAAGAAAGGATTTTTCGAAAATCAACCCCGAAGGGGGTTAAATGGGGTGTTAAAGTTTGTATGAAACTTTTTATTCTCTGGTTCGATTGATACAAAACTTGGTATACATATTCTACTATAAAAATAAGAAGATACGGTTGTCACCGTTTTTCAAAATCAGCTCCCGTTAGTATTAAAAAAAAACTAAGTTTTAGTGATAGTACGTTTGTTTCTCCTTAACTTTGTAACGGCTGTACATATTAAAATGAAATTTGGTATAGGGATGGGGATAGATGTGGGGATGGGGGTGGGGGTGGGGGTGGCGATGATACTGGGAACGGAGACGGGACTGAGATAGGCATGTTAATATTAAGATTACAATTGGTATCGGGATGGGGATGGGGTGGGGATGGGGATAGGTGGGGATGGGGTGGGGATTTGGTGGGGACAGGTGGGGATGGGATGTGGATGTGGATGAGGCTGGGGACGGGGATGGGCGTGTCCATATTAAGATGAAAGTTGAAATCGGGATGGGGGTGGGGATGGGATGGGGTGAGGATGGGGATGAGGGAGGGAACGGGGATGGGGACGGGGATGGGCGTGTTCATATTAAAATGACATTTGGTATCGGGATGGGGATGGGGAAGGGGCCGCTTATAGGGATGAGGCTGGGAATGGGGACGGGGGTGGGCGTATTTATTGGTCGGCTGAACAGATGGAGCTGCATTTTTGGATAGGTAGTTAAAGCATAAGGTTCGGAAACGGACATAGGCTATTTTTTTGTAGGTCCACGCAGACGACTGTTTTACGGATAATTATTATAGATACTGTACAGCCTAAGCTGCTAAATTAATTTTTAATATTAAGTTTGGTCATCCTCAAGTAAACTTAAAGACTTGCAAGCGGCTTGGAAAAAATGCAATAATATACGTATTTTAGTGATTCAATTGAGTTGGGCCCCGATTTAACCGAATTCAAGTATTCAACATTACTACGCGGGCAAAGCTGCGGGCAAAAGCTAGTATATATATATGTATATATTATACTGGTACTTATATATGTTATGTATAGTATTATTTATTTATCACAATTTTATTGTATATATATTTTTTAATATTTGCAATATTAATTTATTATATATTATGTACACCACCGACCAAATTGCATTTGCCTCCGTTAGCCCAGTCCATCCAAAGATTGCCTGGAAGAAATGGCTTAAGGTGATAAGGCCGCCCCTTTTACGGCCAAATAATGTACCCTGATTAGTTGTAAGTTGTTCTATATTTCTGGTGTGCAATAAAGTTGTATTGTATTGCAATATTTAATTGTAAGGCAGCTCCTTCACTATGGAATCAATTAAGCTGTGGAAAGAACTTCCCATGGAAATCCAGGCTCCTTCATTGAAGGTTAAGTGTAGGGTTAAGTCTCACTATCTTATAAAATAGCGGCCTTACCTAAAAAAACTTTTCAACCGTTAGTCACTGCTTAAGATGTTCTGCCATCTTCTCTCTGACGTGAAGTTGCACGTGCTAGAAAAGGACAGAGAAGTTTAAGCAGTGACTAAGAGAATCGAAATTATTTTAGGTAAGGCCGTAGGTACATAGTTATTTTATAAGTTGTAGGTTATTTTTACAAATACTTATTTTCACAAATAAAAGTTCAAAAACAAAGGAGTTTCCTACCAAAGGTTTTTATCCATTATTACCCCCTCAGGGGATGAATTTCGAAAAAGCTTTTCTTAGTTCACCCCTACACATTAAGACAAATACGCCTTACAAATTTCAAGTCTGTACGACCAGCAGTTTAGATTGTGCGTTGTCAGTCAGTCAGTCAGTCAGGACAGTGATCATTATAGTATTACATTTTGATACAGCACCTTTACTTCTTCAGTAAAATCCTCTCCATACTAAGGTTGCCATGAAATAAGGCTGCCAGTTGGTGCACTATTGTTTTTTAGAAGTTTTTTGTTTAATTTTAGCAAATTTTGGTTGTAGACAATAAAAAGTCTTACTCAATAACTTTGCTAGCTACAAAACCAATAGTCAATAACTTTGACTGTATTACAATTCATTATTTTAGCAAAACTTCAAAAGAAATCTTGCTTACTATAAGTAGGTATAACAAATTTCGATGGCAATCTATCAATCCGCGGACCAATCGTCCGGAACAGATCGAGTTTGCAACTTGAATAGGCGTTTGACGGGGTTTCACCTAAGTTTTGTACTAGGTAATTGAATTACTGAAGGTTACGCTTGACGTGGATAAGCTTGGGTGTTCTTTGATCCAAAGTTTTCTTCTTCGCAAAGGTTAAGGTCATAAAAATAATGGGAACATTTAAACTGAAGTGATAAACTCGTTCACTAGATCTTTGTACAAATTTCACATCATCATCATCATAATCAGCCCATCATAGTCCACTGCTGGACATAGGCCTCTCCCAAGGCACGCCACTCAGCCCGATCTTCAGCTGTCCGCTTCCAACCACTGCCAGCTTTCCTACGTATATCGCCACTCCATCGAGTCTCAGGGCGTCCTACACTACGTTTGCCGATTCGTGGTCGAGCCCACTGCCACTTCAGCTTACTAATACGCTGAGCTATGTCGGTAACCTTTGTTCTCTGGCGAATTACTTCGTTCCGGATACGATCCCTCAGAGAAACGGCGAGCACAGAAAAAAAAAATAACACAATAAAAATTCGCATAAATTAAGTATTTAAAAAAAATTGTTTTGCACACATTTTGTCCAATGTTAATGAACTTTTTGTATGGAAAAGCTGTTTTTTTGTCGATTTCAGGGTTGCCCCCATAGTAAAAGTTGTTCATAATGACGAGTACAGAAACCTTCAGTAGTATCACACCCTTTTGTTAGACGTTGTATATTATACAAGCTGTTGTTTTGCATTCCCGCCAAAACAGAGTTAGATATAAGTACTCATCGTTATGAACATGGTATAATAATATATTATACTCCGCCAGGTATGACACTCCCGAGAGACAAAGGTCACGTGGGTGACACAAGCCTACGTCATCGACGTGAAATGACCAGTAGCGTGAAATCATAACTCCCCGTTCTCCCTATATCACCTGTGGGAATCCCATAAAACTATGTGATTTTGGTTGAAACTATGTTAATTCGTGTTTAACTTGAATCATTTCGCTTGAGCGGACACGAAATGACAATTGAAATGATTTGTGTATTTAATATTTGATAAATTATTAACAGATTTGATTCCCAAGTTTCCAATTTTGGAGTAGCAGACCTTGTTTTATTGGATCATGGTTATGAACAACTTATGCTACGGGGCCAACACTGAAGTCAGTAAAAAAATTGAAACAGCTGTTCCATACATTTTGTCCAAGGTCAATGAACTTTTTGTATGGAACAGCTGATGTTTTTTCGATATTTCATTGTTGGCCCAAAGTAAAAGTTGTCGTAACGATGAATATATCAACCTCTGTGTGTAAATTTAGCGGGGATGCAAAACAACAGCTTGCATGTCCTATTTTATCCGACCTATTTCGAATCTGTAGTCTAACATGAATTCACGGATTTACTAACTAGAGAACTCCTCTAAGTTTTAATCTCAATGCTGTAGGTATTTCTCTTGGACCCGATTCCTAAGACAATTATAACATTACTTAATTACGTAGGCACGGATGCGTAAAAGATGTCTTACTGGGCCGCCATAAGGTTTAATGTGACATAAATAATTGTTTTCAGTAAATGAGATGTAAGAAAACAGAGCAGAGCTGATGTTCCTTAGGCCGCGTTATCGACCCCGGCGGGCAGCGAAGCAGAAGTGATGGCGGAGCGGTGACGACAGCAGCGCAATGATACGCATAATGTGTCGTGACAGCGGGAGTACTTCATTCATTATGTAGTTAACGTGTCTAGTCTTGGATGATACCGATAGAGAGATCAATATAATTTCAGTAGCAGTGACTCTTCTGCGCGCTCAAACTATTTGAGACGGTACTCTATAAAAATTATATATTAAATTATAATAAAGTAATTATAATTAAAGAAATAAAATAATAATAAATAATTAATTATAAATATTATAATTATTCTATTCTCTATTTATTTTTAAACGTATTTTTGTTTATTCATAACCGACGCCCGCAATAGACGTCATCGTCACTCTTATTCCAGCCTTTGCTAAAACGCAGCCTTATTTTTATCTGCGATTCGCGTGCCGGAAATTTTTGATAAACTCATCGCACAAAACTAGGGTTCCTTCATTTTCTTTAACACAAAACCCGTTTTTTTTTCATATTATAAGGCGTCGTGACTTGGTTTACAAAAATTAACATCATTTTAGCTCGTATTGCTATGGAGGAAAGTGAATTTTAATTCTAAGTATAGATGAAATTCTAGGTAAAAGTGTTCTTGAGTTTCGTGTGGGATTTGTAACCTAACGACTGTCGATTAAGAAAATAAATGAAGGTCCGATTTGGATCAGAAAATTGGTATTTATAGTGATATTTTTTAACGTTAGGAAAACTTTCCTCTCCGTTAAGAGTAAGACGAAAAGAGTTTTAAAATAACAACTGAACAACTTTAACATCTTCAAATTAGTATGTCCATACTGTCTGTGTTAGTGTGTAATGTGTGTACTTAGCGAGTGTATATTTCAATTAAAATTCATTGAAATCTATGGAACAGCATAGCAATCTAGCTTTTGTAGTGGTAGGACTCTACTGCAGAGTCCACCTGGCGTAGTACCACACCTTTGCCAGTTATTCAACCGCCAAGCAGTAGTATGCAAGCATTACTGTGTTCCGGTTTGAAGGACAATGTTACCAGAGAAATTACTGGGTATCTAATATCTCAGAGTGACGAGCGCAGTGCAGTGCGGCGCAGGATTGTGTTCGCAAGTTCACAATTCTGGCACTGCTACTGTTAGTGGTGGGCGCGACGCTTACCACCAGGCGAACGTCTTGCTCGTCTAGTCAATTGATTGTATTAAAAAAAAGGTATTTCAGGGTCGGTTCTCTAGTAAGAGTTGTTTATAAAGATGAGTGCAATGAGTTATTTTTAGTGAAGTACTAACGGGCGTAGTTTATTGATTTATAATTCATACATGACACTTTTTGTCTACTAAAAGAGAGGTGACTCCTACTTTGGGTCGTACCAGGTGCAAAGATTAGCCATTGCTATTCAAAGCGGCTATGCAGCCAGATTTATGGGCAACTTTGCATAGGAAATAGCTAGGGGTGGGTTTTTCCTTAGTACCTATATATGACTTGATTTATTATTTGACCTGACAATAATGTAAGAAATTCGTTTTTCTATGTTATTTAGAGAATGCTTAAGCTCAGGATATAATAAAGTTCCCCTCGCAAAATCAATTTTATTCAGTCAAATTAATATAATTATTTAAAGCAAAAAAAATAATATACATTTTACGAACGAACATCCGTCTAAATGAATTCGTCAACGGTTGAAACCATCATAAAATTATATCGATCACCAAAAAACCACGATTATATTATTATTTTTATTATTACAAGCCTGAGTTGTCCCAATGTTGGGCAAAGGCCTCCCTACCCTCTTTCCATATGTCTCTGTCCAGAGCTGCAACGGACCAGTCGTTCTGGTGTTTGTCTAGTCTAGTCTAGTCAAAAAATCACGATTAGTAAAAAAATATATATCGATCGCCAAAAAATCACGAGCAGCAAACAATGTGCCTGAAATCCTGGCCTAGTTTGATAAAGAAATATATTATACTTACCAAGTTCCCTTCTAATCTAGGTGGAAGCAATAAATATTTTTGACAAACAGTCTGTTTTCTCACCTCCGTTTCTCTTTATCCTAAATCAAACGCATTTTCAATTCTTACTTAACTTTGTTGTTTTCTGACTTCTATTTTATTTACGCCTCTACAGTCAAAATACATTTACTCCGTTTAAATATTAATAAAGTTTGTTTTTGAGAAACCTGTTATTAACGGAACGGTAAGAACAACCGAAGTTTGACTTGCAGTCTTGCCTCATGCCATGCTACGTTTTACCGGCTGTCCCGTTTTAAAATTATGCTCTTTAATTACATTTAGCCTGTTGGAGTTCAGTACTGTGTAAAGGCTTCCTTCTCAAGGCTGTACAAAGTTTTTCCTTTGTTCACCAAGTCTTGCCGATTTTTTTGTTTTATTTCACTTTGTTCACCTGGGCGAATTCACCCAGAACCAATGACAAAAAAAAATGAGAATATTGTTATATTATGTTTTTTTATTATTTATTTTATTGAGAATTTTGAACAAAGTGGAAATTAAAGTCTCTTTATTTCACCTTGGACTTATTGCACCTAGGTGATATCACCTGGGTGATATGTTTCGACATTATTGGTGTCCTTTGTTCACCTTGGAATTAAAGCACCCAGGTGAACAGGGGCGACTTTTTCTATTAATCTTGTGGAATTTAATCACCCACATACAACATATATTAAAACTTTCAAATCAAAGCTAACTTAACTTTCAAATCAGTTTTATGTAAATTAAACGTTTATACAAGTAGGTGAATTCACCCAGGTGAACAAAGTGGAATAAACCGATTTTTTCTGTAGTATCTCAATTTTTGACAAAGATGCCCAATTCATCGCGGTTAGGTCACAGAAGAAACATTATTACTCCGTACAGAAGACTCACTGCCAAAAATAGCGGCTGGCCAACTACTAACATAACCTGTGCACTGTGAACCAAGCCTGAGGTGTTTGGCGCAGATTTTCAACTTGAGGTCGTAGCTAGCCAGCCGATTAGTAGAAAGCACTAGAAAGCCGGTGAATGCAAATAGCAGGTTGTCGTACAGTGTAGCAGTCTAAGGGGAGGCCTTCGTTCAGCAGTGGACGTCTCCGGGCTGATGATGATGATGACTAGAAAGTAAATACTATACTATGCTATGCTTTCTTTCGCTGGCGCTCAAATTCGTTGAAGAGATTTTAACCTACGCCATAATAATATAATAAATTACTAGCTAAGCCCCGCGATTGTTGGGATAAAAAGTAGCCCATGTTATATTCCAAAATATAAGCTACCTTACCTATCTAGCTAGATAGCTACTAAATATCATCCAAATCCGTTCAGCCGTTTGTAACTCACACCGACAGGAAGATATTTTATTAATAACGCTCTGAAAAATTTTTTTTGGCTAGCTTTTTAGGTCAAATGCCCGTATGTGTGGCCTTTACATGCTAAGTGGCGTTTATGGCCAAACACGTTATCACAAAGCTAAAATTCATCATTAGCCCCGAGACGTTTAAAAGGCCTCAAAAGGGACTAAGACCGCCACATTGTGCGGCAACCTGCCATTTGCATCCGCCGGTTGTTTTACAATGACGTCAGTCCAGGCTAGTGGGAGGCCTACGTTATACATTATATACGCTGCACTTTCCCGCTTGTGGTAGTCAGTCAAGAACCTTTCTTCCCCATTGGTTGTCAGTTCTTCGAGTGATGTGGCCTGCCCATTGCCATTTCAACTTGCAAGCCTGAGCGCTATGTCGGCGACTTTGGTTCTTATTTGGTGAGATTTTTCTGTTGCCCGTTGTGTGACTCTGAGTTTTTCCAATAGGCCAGCAATTCAAAACCATATTTCAGAGCTAACATTGACACAAAACAATAATTATTTTCATAACTACCATGAGTTGTATTTTCAGACGCCTAGCCCGCTTAGCCTAAGTAAGTGTAATAATATTCATAGCACCAAATTAAAATGCAAGTTGTGCGTTATGTTTCTGCATTATATGTGAAGAGAATACTCGTAAGTTACAAGATATATTACTCCTTATAACATACCCTTGCAAGAACCATAAAACACTTAATCCACATGCGACTTGAATTCTGTTCCCAACTTAATTTCGACATTAAGCCCACTTGGCGAAATGCCAAGAGTTTGTTCGTAGCGGGGCTGTTTCAACGGAAATCACAAATTATCTTCACAAGTTTGTTAAAATTCAAAATTAGTAAAATTAAAATAGTTGAGAGCTTAAAATTACAATTCTACGATAGTGGGCCACTAATGCCACTATAGTAGAAGAGTGTATGTTAGGAGTGGGTAAAACCACGGGCAATTTTGGTCAAAGGACCCTAATGACGTATTTATTAAAACTAATAAAAATAACATGCTTTGCTTGCTTTTTATGTGAAGCTAAAATTGTATTCTTAAGAATACAAATAATAATCTTGGGATGTAATTGAATTAAATGTCTTGTATTTGTAGGAATCATGAGATGGTGGCTATTTCTGCAAATTAAAACACAGCACAGGATTTGAATGGCACGTGTAGAAATAACGCCAGGTCTGCGCTCTCTGACTAGCACGAAATCAAAAACATACTTATTGTCTTGTTTTCCGAGACCGGTATTTATAGTCAGATTTGTAATAGGTTTTTTTTTCAGATTTGGTCCATTTCGATTTTTTCTTTCCTGTTTTTTTTCTCTACTTCCTTTTTTTTTTTTTTTTTTTTAAGACTCTTGATTTACGTTTGAAATTTAAACATCCAATTAATTGAAATTTAAAAATTATTTTCCTCAAGAAAAGCCTTATAAGTTTGATATAAAGATAAACCACTCATAGTTGTTTTAGTAATAGTCAGTACGATTTATGAAAACCATATAAGTCCCGATTTATGTACCTTCATAAATAAATCTGTCTCTACCACTGCTTTGATGTGAAGGCTGTAATGTAACAATTTATATTATAAGTTACTAGACTTGTAAGTTTGTAAAGAAAAGCGACAAGGTTAACTAGGTTGCAGAGGTCGAGAGTTCAGGGGGTGTCGGAGCTTTATGCAATTGTCTGTCTTGGTGATTACGCAATTCGGGAGAGGAATCTTCTGAAACTAGTCATTAATTGAATGCTATTACTCTAGGCGACGTAGATACACTAGATTCTATCTATTATCTAGGTTGGGTAGACAATTGACAACGCTCCAGGTATGTGGGTGTTTTTAAATATACAATTAGGTACACTTACCATCAATGGCTTGTTACTTGTTTGCAAATAAATATTGTTTCGGGTCATTGATCCTGCGTACTCACATGGTTGATACACCCAATTTTAGCTGTAAATGTCCTGGAACAGTTTCTGCATATGAGGACGCCATTGATAATAATTATAGGTCATATGGGCCCACCTAATAACCAACCGTCTTCCGAGATTCAGAATCTTCTTGTTCGTGCGCTAACACAAATAGTCAGGCGGAAATCGGCCCAAATAGAGAAATATCGTAGCCATCTCTTCTATATACTTACAACCGGTATGGATGTGTTCCTTGTTGTCTCCACAACACGAAATGGTCAGTTGTTATAAGCAAATAAAAAAAAAACAAATAACTACCTAGAAAAACAAACAAAACAATAATTACATACAAAAAATAAAAAAATACAAACAAATGTAATAACAAAAACATAATTATATATCATCATCAGCCCGGAGACGTCCACTGCTGAACGAAGGCCTCCCCCTTAGACCGCCACGCTGTACGACAACCTGCCATTTGCATCCACCGGTTGCCCGCGACTTTTACAATGTCGTCGGTCCACCTAGTGTGAGGCCTTTCTACGCTGCGTCTTCCGGTTCGCGGTCGCCACTCAAGAACCTTTCGTCCCCATCGGTTGTCAGTTCTTCGAGCGATGTGGCCTGCCCATTGTCACTTCAACTTGCAAACCTTGCGAGCTATGTCGGTAACTTTGGTTCTTTGGCGAATATCCTCGTTTCGGATTCTATCGCGCAAAGTAACTCCGAGCATAGCTCTCTCCATTGCCCGTTGCGTGACTCTGAGTTTCTCCAAAAGGCCAGCAGTTAAAGACAACGTTTCAGTTCCATATGTCATCACTGGCAACACAAACTGGTCGTAGACCCGTGTCTTCAGACACTGAGGGACTTTGGACGAGAAGATATTACGCAATTTCGCGAACGCTGCCCATCCAAGTTGGATTCTTCGGGCGACCTCTTTGTCGAAGTTGGACCTACCTAACTGAACAATCTGTCCAAGGTAGTTGTAGTGGTCAACAACTTCGAGAGTATCGTTCCCAACGACAACCGGTACGGGCACAACATGGACATTGGTCATGGACATTAATATATATAATAATATATATATTTTCATAACTAATTTGGTAATCATACATTTTATTTTATTATTATGTACCTATTTAAATACAATTTTAATATGTATGCCATATCATGGTGTGTCAAAAATCATTTATTATTTTTCTAAAAACGTCTCCATTGTGGCACTACACACAGTGTCCTTAATAAATGTTTATTTATCGTACCTACATTTTGTTCACAAGGATTTTCTCAAGACTTTCTCTAAGAGGTAACTCGTTACTCGTGGCTGTAAAAATTCTAAGCCCAGAATGCTTATAAAATCCTCTGTGACCCCTTGAAAATTGCGTCGACGCCAGGGTTCTCATGAGCTCGCGCCCCATTTTCGGAAGGATCGCCATTTTTAGTTAATTCGGCTTTCGAGGCGGTAAAGTCTCTGAGAAAAATATGGGATAAGAAATTGTTGTGGCCGTATGAGGGTTTTGCAATGAGTTTTTGTCGTGTAGGGAATTTGGGACGCAGGTGGCGATATAGCTGTTTAGATATACAGCAATGGTTTTTTGAACAGCTATGGGAGTTTAGTAATACGTTGGTGAGAATTTGTTCCCATGTGTCAGGAATGTGTTGCTTTTTTCGGCAAATATCGTGTATGGTTCGACCGTTTGTTGTAATAATTGTTTTGGTATATATATTTGGTATGGATATCACTATTAGTACTTATAGTACTTCAGATAGTTGCCGGAAGGGAAAAGCCAACAATCGAAAGCTCGGGATAACTTTAGCGCCTTAGCCTCTATCGAGCTCTCCAGCTTTATACGTCAACTTTACCCACCTGGAGGAAGAAAATAAAGACGACTGACACGTACTATCCTTAGAAAATATTCACAGTATTGTCGTATTCTAAGCTTCCACCTGGAGAAGGTAAAAATAAGAAGACTAACATAAACATTAAAAAAACCTAGAAAAACAAACAAAACAATAATTATAAATACATAAAAAAAATATTATAACAAAAACATAATTATATATAATAATAATATATATATGTCGGATGCTGGCTAGGTACGAACCGCATCAGATAATGGTACTTTGGTGGCGTGAGTTTGGCGGGCGAGGAGAGTAACATATCACACGTAGTCTTTTAATGATTATCTAAATTAAGACACACTTCACATAATTTTAAACGATTAGAACTTGGGGATAAGGCGTTCCGCTAAGTAACCAATGCGACCGCTCTCTACGACTACCCTCAATAAAACTTGAGCTCTAAAAACTCTCGGAAGGAGCGTGTCCGCGCGGTCCCACCAGCGCCTCTGTCGGACGGTATGAGAAACCCACTAAATGCCGATTGGTTGTTATCAACCGGCCAACGACCAATCAGCGTCGCACGTTACTAGCATTACAGCGGAGATGGCGCCACTTCCATCTCTAGTCCACCAAAACTAAACTAGGTGGCGTGATATTATTAGTGTGAAGGAGGTATTTAAAGCACGCTCCGACTTATATTTTCATAATTAATTTGGTAATAATACTTAGAAAATATTCACAGTACACAGTGCCGCCCAAAATACACTCGCATTTTAAGCTCCCTGGAGAAGGAAAAAAGAAGAGACTGACATGCAGTATCCTTAGAAAATATTAACAGTATACTAGTATCCTAAGCTCCCGACTGGAGAAAAATAATAAGATTGACATGCAAAGCATTCTTACAAAGCATTTACAGTACACTTGTATCCTAAGCTCTCGCCTGGAGAAGAAAAAAAACTGACATGTAGTACTTCGAGGAGTATCCTCCTGAGTACTTAACCACTGCATGTAGTATCCTCAGAAAGTATGTGTATGTATTATGTATATTATATACACGTATCACGCAAAAAAGACGAGCACGAAAAGCCTTTATCTCCTTAGACAGAACTCACTATCTCGCTGTAACCAGGCATCACTCAAACTGTCAGCCCTGTCATCCTGCTGAATATCACAGTAGCTTCCCGCGGCGGTGCAATTAAATTACTCACGTATTGTTTACTACATTACCAATAAACACATCAGCGAGTAAAGTTACAGAGTATAGCTTTCTCTGGGGAAGTATCTTGATGTGTTCAGATTATGCCATAATATTGATGGCATCAACTTCGCCCTGTTCCTCTCTTTTCACTGAAGTACACAGTGGTCGTGGACCTGGTTATGTCCTAAAACTGCATCCAGAACCACTGGAGGACGGGCAGCAGCGTCCTCTCAGTTAACGGTGGTAACCATTCTGCGATCCCCAAGCCGCCTGCTAAGCGTGGAGATTATAGCAACCCTCCCTTTAAGGGAGAGGCCTTCATCCAGCAGTGGACGTCTTCCGGATGTGACACAGTGGTCGCATGAGAAGAGATTATCCTCTTATAACCAGGAGAGCGTCTCATTAGTAGAAGATTACAAGCTTCTACGCAGTTTTGAAACCAACACGAACAGGAAAGTTTCACCACATTATATCACTTGCCCTGACTCATTCGCGTAAAGTCGGCATAAAACACCACCAATGCGGCGACAAAATAACACAATTCGGCGACGTGATTATTTGCGTTCCCGCCATAACGCTGTCTTAAATTAAATGGTCAGTGGGACAAATATACCTGTCTCTACTTTTCGACACATTGCCGCTGATAGGCCGGTGCTGGTTATGTTTTACGTACGTAGAGCGAATTGGGAATATGCAAGTGTTTTTTTTTATTGACTCACAAAAAAAGCTGACTGGTATCAAAACAAATCATCGTACAAGTAACGTAACATTTTAATGTGCACAAATAACGAAGTTATAAACATTTTAGTTCCATGTTAGACAGGGAGGGCACTATACTAGGTTCATGACGTCAAAGTTCAAGATTCCAAACAAATTCTATACTATGCACGTGTTTTGCTAGAAAGGGACAGACGACTCCCTCCCAAAAACTTTGAACGCTTTTATTTCAGAACTTAACCAGCCGATTTCAATATTTTTTTCAACGTAAGTATCAGATTCAGTTAACTCTCCATTTATCCTATTATTTTTAATAATTGAAACACATGCATATTCCCTACTACGTGTGCTAATAACGTGTATAATGCAAACGTAGGTAGGCTAAGAATGTATATCGGGGCAGTCGAGGCAGGCTACAGGGCAAGCAGTGCAGCTTTTGAAATAGGTATAAGTGTGGTAGAGGTGATAGCGTCGTATGAAGGGACCTTGGAAAGCGATATCTTACGTTGTTTACGACTTCTGCGGCAACGCATAGAATAAACTATTGGGAAAGGCGTAAAATTTACGGCTTAGTTTGCGTACATATTACGCCCTGGGACTCGGTTCTGGGTATACAATGAGATCTGGTAATTCAACTAGAAGTCAAATAAAATTACTAACTAATAATAAGAATAAGCACCTTTATTAGCACACACACACATACACACACACACCCTGATAATTAATTAGGTAAGTTAAGTTTAGTTAAGTTAAGTTAAGTATTAAGTTATTTTTGCAAAGATATAATGTGGAAGGATATCTCTGTTTGGCTATTTTATTATCTGTAAGGTCGCCATAAAGGTTAATACGGGCCTAGAGCCTAGTGTGGGGCCGCAGTACAATCTCTGATTTGGATCAACAAATCATTTTAAATTTATTGTTAATAGCTCACATCTTTTGTATCCAAAGTTAATTGTGTTACAGCAAATACATTTTTACTTACTTACTTATTATCTAAAAATGTAAATATGAAAAAAATTACAAATCTAAAAATTACATTACTTATTTTTTTATATTTTTTTATATTATAACGTCTCATCTGAAAATAATGTTGTGATAACAAGCTTTAAGCGTGAAACAGACAAAGGAACCTTTCGGGTAGAGATACGGTTCTCAGTTTCCTTGATGTGGATGAAGGGTCCCACTCATCTACATTCGGGATGACAAAGACGAAGGAAGCGAAATTCGAATCGGAAGTTTTCGACACCATTCTGAATAGGGGTGCTGATCTTCGGTTTTTTGTTTCCAGTCACTGCACTCTTTAGAGCATCTTATGCTACGTTTACCAGTTCATATATCCCACTCTAAAAACTTCTACCCTAACCGATATCTATGACACAGTATCTTAAAATTCTTCGACTGTTTACTGTTGCAGGCTTTCCATCACTTCTTTAAAGTTTAGTCTCGTGTTTTTCTTATTCTGCGTCTACGTTTTTGGTTGAAACAACCTAAGCATATGCCCGCATTATATGTCCGCACATAAGCTATGATTGATTCAAAGTTCATTAGTAAATAGTTTATCCCCGGTATTCTACAACACTATTTCCGAAACAAGGTTTAAGACCGTAGAGTCCGGATAGTTTATAAAATTGTATTTCCACATATTTTCTAAAAAACTGTCCTAAAGTCCAGCTAAACAGCGGCAGACTTTCCTTATGAAACCAATAACCAATGCCTAGAAGCCGCAGCCTCCAGGGACCTAGTTTATAGCAACCGCCTATAGCTCTCCAGCAGTCGGCGCCCGTTCCAACGCCATTTACCGTCGAACGACACTCGTGATATAGGAGTTCTGTGTGGAAATAACCCACTTTGGAAATACGGAACAGGCTGCTTGACTTGCATTGTTTTCGGAACTTATTGACTGATTGATGGTCGGTGGTATAAATATTTATTGGGCTAGATAAGATACGTATGGGTTTACGAAATACTTGTCGGGATCGGTCGATTCGGTCGTCTTCGGTTGGGTAAGTTTAATTCAGTTTATAAAGTACCTGAAGCCCAAGATTTCGGTCGCGTGATGATGTTGAGGAAAAGTAGCCTATATGTTATTCCGGGAAATAATATGTCTCTATTCTGAGTTTTATCCAAATCTTTCGGCTATTTTAGCGTCAAGAGGTAACAAATAAACACTACTCCCCCCCCCATTCCCCACACGGTCACTCATAAACTTTAGCAGTTATAATTATTATATAGTGTGGGTCGTAAACACTGACCAATGCTATCTCAGCCGTTTCAAGACTAAAACACTAGTAGACGTAATTTTTATTTCGTATCCAGCCCGGTACTCGGCACCCCGCACACTAAGATTTTTTTTCAAGAAATAATTATAATCCCCAAATTCATCATAATTATGTAATAAATTTCGGACATTAACCTTGGAAAACCTTTTCAGGTCACTTGCCTGTACGCAATGTCCCCAAAACAATTTTAAACGTTCATTTATTTGAACGCGGCTTAATGAAAATACCGGGAAAAATGGGGGTAGCTCTAAAAACGTTGGTTCGGCTCAGTGAAAATGCGGATAAAATGCGGACAGATAATATCCGGTAACCATTGGAGGATGCTCAGCGTAGGGTTGTCAACTAAGTTTCGTATAGATTTTATTTGGGGTCGCAACTAAATCATTTCCTTGATCTAATTCAGTACATTTTTACTCTAGTAATGTTTACTGTTATTTTATCTTTTATTGGAACTTTTTATTTACATTTATTTTAAATTACACAAGAATGCAAAAGTTATAGTATCTGAAAGATACTGCCTACAGTCTGTAGTTTATAAATACTATTTTTTATATGCGTCAATGATTTACTATAGCATGTAAAGAGAACGAACGAACGAACGAAACGACGAACACGTCGTTCGACGTTGTACGAATTACATTTCTATGATTATTTACGGGATATTTCCCGTGATTATGTTGTGAAACGTGCTCTTGATATTAAAACAGTGATACTCGTAGAGCCGTGATAGTTTAAAACAGTGTTTTAAAACGATGAATCCTAAATAAGTACAAGGTTTCTCAAACAAAATATTTCATACTTTATTATTATTATTACACATTCAATTATTTTGACATATTCGATACTAAAAATAGATATTGCCACGATTGACAACCCTATAACTACCAACTGTCATTTTCTGTGATCAATTTACCTGAAAAGTATTCGGCTATTTTTCTGATATCGATTTTGACGATTATTTTTTGGGGTGAGCTCTTTTATAAGATTGACTGATTGCCTGTCGTATTTTGTTGGTAATCTTACACTACAGTCCTCGATCTCAACGTTTATTATATGTAGAGATTGATTTGATTCTTTATAAACTTGAAAATTAATTATCAGGTATACTTTACACTAGCAGAATGCACAACGTGCGATGCCAAAACATAAGTAAAAAAGAAAAAAAGAAAAATACCTAGTCAAGGGCAATCTTTATATAAACTATAACAAGGTAACTTTTTTTTTATGAATGACTGATGCTGTTGGCCTCAGATGGCCTCTACAGCGTCACCGGACTTTAAACAAGGTACTTAACTCATTAACCACCACTTTTATACGATTTTTCAATATAGATTTTCGTATTCAAACCTTAAACAGCGGATTGATTTTATTGATGAATTAAAGTCTATTTACGTTAACAGAATGAAAATATGTAAACCGATTAATTAAATTACCGCTCGTTAAACTTATTTGTAGGTTAATTTAGTTTAGAGAAACAATTTCAAAAATAGACGTAGTTACTGCATTAAACAGTTTGAGCATTCCTCCCTTGACCGATGATTAAGCTATATTCTACAACACAAGGTAGATTGGCGGATTCACGAACGCCATTGATTGTTTTTCCAGAGTTATGCTGGATCCTTTAACAAGTTTGATACGGAACTACCACAGCCTCACCAATGTACGGTGCGTCTTCTTGTTGCTAGGTCCAACTTGTAAAATTTTAAAACGTAGCCTTATCCTGATTACCAGCCCAACCTAGTCCAATGCTGAAGGCTCTCCAAAGCATGTTAATCCGCCCGATCTTCGGTTTTTTGCTTCATGCCCCTGCCAGCTGTTTTACGTATATCGTCACTCCATAATGTCTCAGGGTGTCCTTCCTTACACTTGCTAATTCGTTCTTCGCTCCAGAAAACGTCTACCAAAGATTATCAGGTCTTTTGGTGAACCATTTCACTTCCCAAGACTATTTATTATCTTTTAAATCTTTTCATCACACTTGCTCGTAGAGTAGATCTTATTAAAGTAGATCTTATTACATCGCTCGTAAAGTAGATCTTATTACATCGCTTTTAGGCTCATAATCCAAGCTATTACACACGCGTGCTTTTTACTTTACATTACGGCACTTGTACTATAATAGGTATAACCCGGTAAAGTCAAGTTTGTACGTGACTGCAATTAGACGTACGTATATGAAGCTTTCTTAATATAGCCGGGTAATACTTACAGTTTTTTTGTAATACCAACAAAGAGTTCTTATGCCGCTGAAGTAAATGTCAACCTGCGCGCGCATTACTGATTTGGGTGCCATTTTCCGCAAATGTTTGTTGACGTTTTCGCTGTGTGGTTGATTATTATCAAAAAAATATTGTTTTTTCCTCGCAAGTGTGACGAAAACAGTCGTATGGAACTCTTGTGCTATTAGTCATTACGCTCTCGGCTTCCTTATCGCGCTCGCCTGCGGCTCGCTCGCATAATACCGCCTCTAGTGTAATGACCAACATAGCACACTCGTATCATAATGTACTATTACACAACAGGTCTAGTGATTATGGTAACGGAAGTTCAAATCTCTTAACAATTATGTAAACAATCCACTAATGGAACTTTAGGGCTTATGTAAGTAAATGTATGTGTATTTGAGGGAAATGGTTATTAACCGCAATACACAAGGCTACGACCGAGATTAACCTAATTCCGAGTGAATTCAGTTTCACCTCATAACCTGCTTCCAATTATTATTAATTGGGACGTGTGACTGAATTACCTATTTGCATTGGACACGAAAAGTAACAAATATTACCAATGATGTTTATACTGTTGACCGTATTAATGGGAATCTACACAGCGATTTTTTCTGCTAGGTGGCGCATCGTCGATGCGGCCATAGTCAACTGTCAATCTCATACATTTTATTGTTTTTTTTTGTAGAATTTAATCGTTTTTCTCTTATTAGACTCGGATTACCAGGGAGAATCTGCATTATACTGGTTTGTACAGCAGTCCTTTGCCTTGCTAATTAAAGCTCTGTCCAACATAAAATGTAAACAACTATCTAACATACAAACTATTTACAGGCCGTCAATAGCTGCATAGATTCTTAAAACAAGGCACTGTAGGTACACAGTATTTTTCCTTGAACTAGATTATCGACAACGCCCTCATCATGGGCAGATAGAATAAGCAACGATTAACAAGAAAACTGGACCTGTGTATGTCCTAAAACTGCATTCAGAACAACCAGAGGATGGGCAGCAGCGTCCTCTCAGTTAACGGTGGTGAGCATACTTCGATACGCCTGCCAAGCAGGAACGCTACAAGGGAGGCTTTAACGGTTGCATGCAATCCCATAAAACTACTTTCCTTCCCAACCAGCCCATTATCTTGTATAGCAAGAAAAGAGATGTGGTAACCGCTGATGAAATAAACGCATGCCGGTACTTATACGCCCATAAATGCTTTCACAATTTATTACGACTAGAGCTTTAAAGAATGGACACGCTAATGATGCATTGGAAAAATAATATAGTAAAACATTTATATTGCATTCCGTCCTCATCGTGAAAATAATTGAGTGGTCTAAACTTTATAGAGCGTGCAATTTATTTGAGTTGGCCAAAACGTGAAACAAAAATGTTGTACGGCTAACTTCCTTTTTAGTTCAGAAAGTACGATGATGGCTCCCCCATTCAATTTGAAGGCATTGTACAAGTTCTTCCGTTGAACTTTTCTTGTTAATTAACTCTTTTACTTACGGATATTTGCAGTTTTGCTTCCGGCTTGTGCTGACGTGGATTAAGTATTTCCTGAACATTTTTCTTTTGTTTCTTGTGTTGTTAGCGTCATAGATTTCCTTGCACTGACCGTTTGCCTGTAATACAGAGTTATATGGAACGGTATTATTACACCTAAACAAAGTCATTATACGGGTTTCACTAAAGGACACAGAATTCACAAAAAAAAACTGCAGTTCTGTACATTTTGTCGAGGGTGAATGTGATTTTTCTATGGAACAGCTGTTCTATAGTAAGTTTATGGTTGGTAGTTTATATTGTCACTGACATCCTTTTCACTCAGTAAATGTTTTTTCATTGTTTTGTAATCTCTGCAGAACTTTTAGTATTCTTACTTATAATAACGGATTAAAAATGCAGGTTAATGCTCTTTCATTGTTTTGTTAGACGTTTTGCAAGTGCTGTATACAGGGTTAGTTCTAATCAGTTAGCATCCTTTCAAGGGCATACTCTGGACATCAAAACAAACGACTTTTACTGTGGGGCCAATATTGAAATCGCGAAAAAAATATCAGCTGTTCCATACATTTTGCCCAAGGTCGATGAATTTTTTGTATGGAACAGCTGATATTTTTTTGGCGATTTCAATATTGGCCCCATACTAAAAGTTGTTTGTTTTGATGTACAGAATATGCCCATAGAGGATGCTAACTGATTAGAACTAACCCGGTATAGAAACACCATGATCTTCAGGCCAAATGTATTACGCTATTCAATCTTGTCTAGAACAATTCTGGCATAAAATCTAATAAGGCAGGGTGTGGTCAAACGAAAGTTGTAGGTTAAAATCACAGAGTAAGTTAAAATCATATTATCTATAATAACTACATTAAGTAATAATATTAATTAAGTACAAGATTATGTTTCCATTAACACACAAATTCAGCGCGTAATTGCTCCATTGTGATCTGAATTTCTGCGGCGTATTGTCAATTGTTGAACCCTTCAATTTCCCACCCGTCAATGGGGCTCAACAAACAATGTGTTCCAACTTCACAGGCAGTATGATATTTCAGATACGTTTCTGATGAAAATGAAAAGAGAAGGATAAGCTTTGCCTTAAATTATTTACTTTAGTTATGCTTTGATAGTTTTTCTCATTTCTTTTAGATTTTTAATTTGTGTTGTTATATTTACTAGGTCTAATGGTATAATGGAGACCGCTCAATTTGAAATCACGAAGCCGCGGCCCGTACCAATGAGCACTTTGGAGTATATGTAATCATTTTTACAACACATTTGCTCAAAAAGTGTATTTACGAAGCCTGTATACATCGTTCGAAAGTTAAATATTACGCACCATACAACGGAGCGTGCGGAAAAGCCTTTACCGCACACTTCCTTTTAAAGCGCCGTGCGTAAACTTTATGGTATTTTTTTAATTTCCATAATAATAATTTAAGAATTCCACCAAAGAGTAGCACATTACGAGAATAATTAAGCTGAATGATCGAACCTCCTTGGAAGCGCTTTTACTCAATACGTTTGTCTTACTTTTGTTTGTTTGGCTTACCAAAGTCACGAGTTTGTAAAAACCAATACCGCACGAGTGCCATACAACGTTTTACTACACATTTGCGAGAAAACAGATACAGAGCCAGAGAGAGAACAGATAATGAGCCAAACTTTATTATTTTGTTTTTATTATATCGGATAGAAAGTCGCAACTAAATTCCTACTTGACACTGGCAAATGATCAAAGTGCGATGCCATAACCTTCCTAGGAGGAAAGAAGAAAAAAAATTAGTTCTAAAGTTCATCTTCCTTAAAACGTTTCTAATATGAGTGTCTTTTCGTGTTGTTTCCAAAACTCCAAAGAAGCTTATAGTAAAGTTGCCACGACTTTACTAGGGCATGACTGGACTTGCCTGTGACTTACTAACTGTGACATCACTTTGACTGTGACTTAGACTCATTCGACTTAAAAACTAACAAAAACTTGATACAAATATATACTTGAATTTGGCTAATGCACAAAGTGCGACGCCATAATCCTATAATAATAATAATAGGAGGTAAGATGAAATGGCATGAAAAATTATTATTATGGAAATTACAAAAATACCGTAAAGTTTACGCACGGCGCTATACAAGGAAGTGTGCGGTAAAGGCTTTTCCGCACGCTCCGTTGTATGGTGCGTAATGTTTAACTTTCGAACGATGTATGCAGGCTTCGTAAATGCACTTTTTTAACAAATTTGTTGTAAATAACTATTACACCACTGGCTTTTCCGTGAAGGATCATCGTGGGGAAAAAGAAATTCAGTAGGTAGCGTATGTGGATGCACCAACCCGCAAAATGTCAACGTGGTGGATATGGCCCAATCGCCTTTCGATTGAGAGCCTTAGTCTAGCACTGGACTATTAAAACTGTTGATTTTTCTTGTGGTAGCCTACTTAATAGGGATCCACACTGCTTTTTTTCCGCTAGGTGGCGTATTGTGACGCGGTCATAGTCAACTGTCAATCTCATACATTTTGTTGTTATTTTTCTACAATTTTATGATGTTACTCATATTAGAATCTCTCAGGGGAATCTGCATAAATACTGGTTTGTACATTAATCGTTTTTCTTAATTAAGTCTCTGTCCAACATAAAATGTAAACAACTATCTAACCTACAAATAGCGCTCGTGGCGTAGCTTGTCTAGGTGATTCTAAACGATCACCGATGTTAAGCAACGGACGTTCCGGTTAGTCTTCGGATGGGTGACCGTGAGTGGCATTTATTTCTGAGCGCTACAGTGGGTCGGATGACACGTTAAATTGTTGGTCCCGGTAGTTTGTTCTAGTTTCCATAACAACAAACGTCAGCCATGTCAGAGGCCTTCGGGCGGCACTTTAACTCTGATACTAGGGCTGGCCACTCAGCCTTTACGAACTTACTTACCTACAAATACATTTTCAGGCCGTCAACAGCTGCATAGATTCTTAAAACAAGGCACAGTACCCAGTATTTTTACTCGGACTAGATTATCGACAACACCCTCATCAAGAGCAGATAGATATAAGCAACTATTAACAAGAATAATTGATTTTATCCCATCCGGACCGCCGCTGGCGCCATCTGCGAAAAGTTTTGCCTGTGGAACCTCATTATATGGTATGCAAGGTTTTGTGTCCAGCATATTTTTTTAAGGAGCAAATTAAGCAATTATATTTATTGCAAGTGCCTCCTTGTTGATGCTAGAAATTACTCATAATTATATCTCTGTGTTATCATACATATACTTTGATTATATAGACAAAGACAGGTATAATTATCATTGTACATATATATATTTATGTTTTATATATTAGTTTATTATAAATATTGTAGGTATTTTAAGTATTAAATACATATATTTTTACTGTTACATATATATTTGTTTAATGTTAGAATAATATTATGGTACATGTTTATGATTTCACACACTTTTCTTTTCTTGCACACCCCGTCTTCTATGCATTCTATATATCCTCTCCATCCAAAGGTTGCCTGGAAGAGATTGCTTTTAGCAATAAGGCCGCCACTTGTTCCAATATTTAAGTTTATTAAATTATTTCTGTGTAATTCTTGGTGTGAACAATAAAGAGTTAATCAATCAAACATATTTTTTTTTAAGTAAGCCCAATTCACATTGATCAAATTGATTTGCGGCACGTAAAAACCTTACACCAAAGTACCTCCCCACTATGCAGATATGTATACTATCTTAACCTATGTAGAGATTAAATTCCCTTCTCTTGGCGTTTATTTTGTCAACAAAGGCTTTAGCAATATCCTGTCCAATAATAAGCTATACAAAATAACTGAGATAATCTTTAGTCCGCGCTCGTAGCTATGGCAATAAAGGACCGTTGAAGTTTGATGTAAGGTACAATATTTCTAAAAGCATGTGGATCATTTTACCGTAATTACATCTTCACGTCACTTTGATGTGTAATATTAATAAACGCTGATATTTAACATGATTTGTGAAATACAAATTATTGTTATATATGTGTAATATATTGTTTGTAAATTTTATAGCCACGACAAATAACCGTCTATTATGCCTTAGTTTGTTTTGTTACCTGAAAAAACTTTCCATACTTTTTTTTTTTAAACTTTAAAAAAATATATATTATTGATTTAAAAAATCACGTGCAATCATAGCAGTTTTTGATGGTTTTTATAAGTTTGTGTTTTAAAATAAAAATGTGAGAAGTGAACTAACGCTTTTGCAATCTTTTTTTAGAACCTCTATTTTTTTTTACACAGCTCATCAGTTTTAATAATTATTTTTTTACAAATTTAGTTTGAAAATTTACTCACTTGTAAATAATATAGTTTGTCACGAACTAACGCTCTTAGTATAGAAAAAATATTTATATTATGCTTGTAATAAATTAAAAATGGGTATGAAACCTCAAAAATCGAATCTTGACACGCATGAATCTGCGTAACTGCCAAATTTTTGCTCCGCTAAATGTGGCCCGGCCCTATCTCAATCAGTTTTTGAATAAAAAAATTTTTTTTTTAAATATATATATATTTTCGCAGTAAAAAAATGTGCTTGAAACATGGATATGCGCGGCCTTAAAAAGTCGGTGGGATTAAGTAGCAGTCATTGGAGGTCGGTAGCAGTTTGTGTAAGTCCGTCAAACTATATAAAAGCTGCCCGAGAAGGTGACAGACTACGGGCACTTGGACCACTGTTCTCAGCAAACTTTCGTCGTGACCGCCTGACCAACTCTCTTTTGTTTCTGCAAAGTTTTTGGTGAACGAGACGTTATACCAGATTCAGCAAGATTTTGCCAACTATTGTGTGTTTTTTCTATTCATAAATCCCAAAAAGTATTGCATAAAAAGCTTGTCGTCATTATCGTTAGCTAGCAGACGTCCAAAGTCGTTAGCTGCAGGACAAAGGCTTCCCCTTTAATAGACCATAATCCTCACGCTTGGCAGGTGGTTTGGAGATCGCAGAATGCTCACCACCGTCAACGCAGAGGACGCTGGTACCCGTCCTCCGATGGATCTGGATGCAGTTTTAGGACATACCCAGATCCCAGGTCAGCATCAGGCGTATTGGTGGTCAAACGCAAGGCTATTAATCAACAATAAAATATTGACAGATGGAGGTAATTTTTCAATTAGCGGATTCTCGTTGGTTGGGACGCATGTACGGAAGAGCATAATTATCCTTGTATTTATAATGTTTGATTGTAACAGAGCAATTAGTGTGTATTTGCGGTTGATATTTTGTTGACTAAAGGCTTTGTATATATTTTGTTGTTAATGATGTATAATTAAACAAGGGGTGTACATGTACAACACTATCTATTATTAAGTTTTAGATTTCACTCACTTCTATAAATAGTGACAAAGGGTTTCGCAACCTTTTTCTAGTGCGGGCCCTTAGTGAAACCATACTATGATCCGCGGAATACAAAAAAAATACGAAAAAATTGCTTTCATAATTTTCGATATAACGAGATACGGAAGCAAGCAATCGATATATTATTTCACAACGCAACGTAGTTTATCGCGCGGCTTTGTTTTCATTGCACGTTTCTATCAACCGCTCCGCCGCCCCATTATATATTATTACTTGATAATTTTTTATTTATCTGATGACAACCTTGGGGTAGGACTACGGACTCCTGGGGGTCCGCGGGCCCCAGGTTGGGAGATCCTGCACTGTAGCCACCCAAAATTGGTTTTGCGCTCTGATACCAGAGAACCCCATTAGCTCCTTTCACGTTGCACTGTTTTTTTCGCGCAAGTCTTCAGGAGTTTGAATTTTGGATTTATTTAACGATAAGATTTTTGAATTTTTGAATTGTATTTCTCGTTTTGAATTCAAGGTAATGCTTAGCTTCTCGTTATTTAAAGAAAATGACTAATACAAAATATATTACCAACCAAAAATATATTACCAATAATAAAATATTTAGGTACTTACTCTACTCGCTATCTGATACAACTTGTAACAAAAAGGTGTGTTAAATACTGAAAGGTGCGCATGTAAGTATTCATCATTATGAACAAGTTTTACTATGGGGCAACCCTGAAATGGAGAGAAAAATAGATTGAACTTTTTCGATGGAACAACTGACGTTTTTTTCTAGATTTCAGGGTTGGCCCCATTGTAATAGTTGTTCGTTATGAGGAATACTTCACACCCTTCACTATTATCTGCTCAAGCGCCGTGCCGCGGTATCAAATTTCAAATAAGTGTCCCGTCCTGCGCCGCCGGCGCGATGTATTTCCCGCGCATTCTAAGTGACCGTCTCGAAAGCGCCTCTTACGACGTTGAGTGAAAATTTAATTTATGACAGTCCTGTCATAAATTTTGAAGATTGGGTTTTTTCATTGAAAAACCAAGGAATACGTTACGTAAATAATTTTGGCTAGTGTAGTGATAAAATATTATCCTACATTAGGCAAACTTGTCATAACTAAAAAAAAAAAGAGTATTTAAAACATTATTAATTTGAAAATGAAAGCGATAGTATACTGTTTTTTATTTTTATTTCAAATGCGCATGAACATAGCATTACAATAAGGTAAAAATATCGATATAATTCAAACAAAACAAAAAAAAAAGAAAAGAAACTAAAAAAAAAGATCAAAAACTTATAGAAAATATTTACGATTAGCACTTTTTTTTGCTTCCAGCTTAGATTAAAATAGCCACAGAGAGTGGCAAAGAGTCGTAACTTCAAGCAAATATATCAAAGATCCGTATTAGACTCACTAACGGCATCTGTTGAGCTCCCCATTCAAATTATGAGGTAAATCATATGGCGCGAATTTCGTGCAACTGGAGTTGCAGGAAGTATATAATTGCTCAGGGGAACGTGCAACCACGGTTGCACGGGCGCTCTAGCGGTTATCACACCTTTTTGTACACGTTGTACAGGGTAAAACAAAGATAGTTGCCCCAGCCCCCTAGCACGCGCCGAGGACTAATTAGTTTTTCTCCGCGCGGGAACGTGATAAAGCTAGAATATGGATACGTCTATCTCGTTTTCGAAGGGAATAAAGTGTGGATAGACGTTTATCACTGCTCGCGTGCTAGACGGGCAGGGGTATGGTTGCCCCGATTGTAATTACAACCCAAATGAATGAATGCATTTTATTTATTATATTTATTTATTTATTGTAATTATCCCGGATGAATCGCATGCTATTATATTTATCTATCGAGATTCTCCTATTATCACTAAGGTGACTGTGTCCGGGCTCTGTGCAATTGCATTGGAAGGCAAAGTGCGGTCTAAGTTTTTGCGAGTCTTGTTTCTCGGTTTCTCCCAAACGTAATTTATTACGGAGTAGGCAATAGGGTAGATGACTGATGTTTATATCGTTGAAACCAATAGCTTTGATGCATAATTTAAGTAAATGTATAGTATTATTGTTTAATTTATACGGGAATACTCACGTTTAATTAAATCGGATACTCCGACTATAGTTTCGATCACATCCGGTGACCTTTTTCAAAGAGTGAAAACAGAGACCGACGCGCGTGCAGCTGTGTCCTGCTTAGCACTTGTGAACAAACACTCGCAAACGTGAGTATTCTCGTATAAATAAAACTAAAATGTGTCAAAACCACGTCAGTTTTCATAATAAATAGTTTATTGAAAAAATAATTTAAATCGGTTTATAATGTTCTGATATATAAGCGATTAAAGTAATTGTTAGAGACAACTCTGTCCCTTTCCCACAAAACAATAAATGACGTCAGGCCTTACTTGTCAGAATATAATACGTACGTAAGACGTACTGAGAAGTGACGTCACGATTTACTGTTTCGACTCTGTCTAACATGATATTAAAATGCTTATAAGTAGCTTATTTTTATCAGATTTTCATATTTTTTTCATTAATCAGCTATATTTATTGGCCACAGCTAAAAGGACAATTAAAAAAACCCAAAGTCATCTAGCCTATTATCCTCTACATGTGATAGATGCCACAAAATGTAGAGGTCCTCAAAAAATTGCTAATACTTTGGAAATTTCAAAGATTAATGTTTTTTACTTTTCATAAAATGGTAGATAAAATGACAAAGTACCTGCCATTTTTACAAGTAAAACATTTTGCTTTTTGTACCGAGAGTTATAAAGTGATTTCAAAAACTGTGGCAACTATCCGGGTTTTACCCTATTTTATTTTTGTTGGAAGAAAGCACTTATCTTTGTTAGTTTTGCTACAGAATACATTATAGTGCATGGCTTTGTTTCACGTAACCTGTCGTGATAAAAGAGGATATTCGTGAACAAAGCTTGCCTAACTTAACCCTTTGCATAAGTAGCGATTAAGTAAAAGAAAATAACTAAACATTTTGTTGCTTCTCTCAACTTTCATAAGCTTCCAAATAACTTCCTGGAACCAAAGTTATGTTCGAGATTTACTGCGTACTTAATCTAGCTAAGCTTAAAGTAAGTAAGGCCTTTTACGTTGCTGTACGGTGTACCCAAAGTTAGCGAGAGCCTCCATAGAAATAAATAAACACCTAGTATTTTGTATTACTATAGTTATTGTTAAGTATTTATTTAGTATTTGTAAAAATAAAAAAGTATAATACTCTCAAAAACGGCTGAAAGGATTTAGACGAAACTCGGAAGGATAAAAGTTTATTTCCCGGAATAATCATCAGCATCTGCAGTGTGCAGCTAGTAGGTATATATTATAAAAAATAGAAGCTGTGGTAGCCTAATTAGGATACTTTGGACTTGAAATCATGAGATAGTTTGTGGGTTCAATTCCAAGGCCCATAACAATAAGCTCTTTGGAATATATGTACAGATTTACATAGCACAGCCGCCTTTTGTTAAAGAGAAAAAAAACATTGTGAGGAAACTTGCGAACGGCCGGAGAACTTTAATGGCGTATAATTATTTAAATCCACCCGCAACTGGACCTGGGTATGTTCTTAAACTGCACAGACTTACCAGAGGACGGCCAGCAGCGTCCTCTTGGCCAAGCGTGGCAACACTTGGCTCTATTAAGGAGGCGGCCTTCGTCCAGCAGTGGATGTTTTATGGCTGACGACGACCCGCAACTGCGCTAGCTTGGTGGTTATACCAACCTTCTATACACCATCTATGTCTCTCTCTAAGTACTCTACTGTTAAGTGCAAACATGCCAGGCGTGGTGCTTTACCACCAGACGAAAGTTTTGATAGGCAGAAATGATGCTCCCCACCAGACAAACATCTCGCTCGTCTCGCACAAAAATCGTTCAACAAATTTCGTTTGCTGGCAACACAAACTATGAGGATACATTAGCTCTTAGCGATATTGCTTTTTTCCGCGACGTGCATAGAACTAACAAAGCTTTTGTTGTAACAGATTGTGTAGTTGCGTGTCTTTTGGAAACACAAAAAATAAGGCGGAAACTTGGGGTTAAGTACCAACACTTAAAGTTAGACTACGTATAAACCAGTACCCAATCTTCAGAAGAAATCTAGGACAGTCTGACCTGTAGTTTCATAGTGTGATTCTATTGTAGCGTCCGCCTGAGAAATTACAGGTCATTGCCTATTATTAAACCGTTAAGCAGTAGTGTGCAAGCATTACTGTGATACGGTTTGAAGGGCAATGTAACAATGTTACTAAAGAAATTATGTATGAGAAGCTTCTTGAAAAATATGAACTTCTAAAACTTGAATCAAGACGTAAACAACTTGAACCGATGCTGCTTTATGACCTATGCCACAATAGATATGATTGTATACCATTAATAAATAAAATATGTTACAGAACACCGACTAGAACCACAGAGTAATAGAAGCAGAGACGCGATCAAAGTATTTTTCTATAGAAGGACGCGTGATCGTGCGGAGAGGTGTAGGGCTCGCGGGAGGGGCGCTGGAGTCCGCACATGGAGCTACCATCTAGCGGAATTCAGAATAAGTTTTTGAGAAGTGCTTTATATCGAAAAAAGTGGAGAACTCTTATAAACACCAGGTTTCTTACTCTCTCGTCAGATGGTTACAGACAAAGGTTTTAACTAGAACCACTAGATTAAAAGCCGGAATAAACCAAAAACACATTATATAAAAATTATAAATTTAAGCAAGAATAGTTCATTTAATTTAAAAAGTGCTCTGAAACGTATTTTTTTATGGTTAACGTTAAATAAAGTGGCGCCATCTCTAGAACTAGTTAAAAACACCAAGAAACATTACATATTTTCTAAAACGAACCTTAGAAAATACAAATAAAATTACTTACGAATGAAATGAGACGCCATTCATGTCATCAGAATGTTTGCCGCGATAGTTTTTACATGAAGAAACACAGCAACTCATTTTATATTCACTTTTACTAAGTAAAAACACTAAAAGTCGTACGTGTGTTTTGTAAGCCCGAATGACTGTTACGCGAGGCGAACGCTAGCAGACTGACCAAATAAGTGTGACGTCACACAATCCGTCTACAAAATCCACAGGTTCGGCCGCAAGTTCCTCATCACAACTCCCTATCCTCCATGACTAGAACGCATTGCCGCAGACCTTGTCAACTGTTTGCTACTCCTCGTTGCCGTACCAATGCCGGTAAGCGTTCTCCGCTGTACCGGCTAGTTAATTCATACAATACGTACTTTAATTCTATAGATATTGCGGCTGTGCGACCTAGTATTTTCAAGACGATGCTTGAACTATTATCTGAGTAATAATTGGATACTACTGAGGATATCATTTCATCCAAATCCTTAAACGCATTTAAGAACAGTCTGGATAAATGGATAAAAAAGGAGAAGATAGACTTAACAGACAAATACTGAAATTCAACACTGTTTGATATAGGCACATCAGCATAATGCTGCTCGCCTATCATTCAATAAATAAATAAATAAAATAATTCACTACCTACTTCTCAAATTGTATACTTAGAGTTACTTTGCTTACTTATAAAATGA
The DNA here is from genome assembly GCA_905404285.2 of Erannis defoliaria. Taxonomy (NCBI): domain Eukaryota; kingdom Metazoa; phylum Arthropoda; class Insecta; order Lepidoptera; family Geometridae; genus Erannis; species Erannis defoliaria. The sequence goes on from FR990084.1 coordinate 5,943,171, forward strand.
ATAACTTGATTAGTAATATGTGGTAAATGGTGCTGGTGTCACAATTATTTAAGATAGATTTAGTTAAGATCCTTTACGTAACATTTATTGTGACATTGTTAATTTGCCCTAAAAAAAGGAAAAAATAAAATAAATAAATTACTGGGTATGAAGAGATTTTAATGTGAGATATGACATTAAAATCTCTTGACGGTGACGAGCGTTGTGCAGTGCGGCGCAGAATTTTGTTCTAAAGTTTAAATTTGTTATGTTATGTTATGTGTTAAAATAATGGTGCTGCTACACTGTCTACTGCTATGGTCAGGCGTGATGACGTGTGACGTCCGCCAGGCAAACGTGTCGCTTGTGTCGTCACTCCAGTGCTTACAAAAGTACCTGTGGATCTTTCTTACGCGAATTGGTAAGTTTGTGAGACAATATTTTGTCCGCTGTTTTCACGATTTAAGTGTTGGCCCCATAAGTTGTTCATAATGATGCTTAGAATGCAGAAGATAGCCCAAGTCAACAAGCAGCTCATCAAATGTGACACTACGACTAGGCAGTGGACCTACAAGAACTACTTTTCTTTATTTTTTTTGTTTATACAATCAATTGACGATTAGACGAGCAAGACGTTCGCCTGGTGGTAAGCGTCACGCCTGCCACTAACAGTAGCAGTGCCAGAATTGTAAACTTGCGAACACAATCCTGCGCTGCACTGCACTGCGCTCGTCACCCTTAAATATTAGATCTCTTCATACCCAGTAATTTCTCTGGTAACATTGCCCTTCAAACCGGAACACAGTAGTGCTTGCACACTACTGCTTGGCGGTTGAATAACTGCCAAAAGTGTGGTACTTCCCCAGGTGGACTCTGCAGTAGAGTCCTACCGAACTTATTATAAGAACAGCATATACTAAGACACTGCTAACTCTAATACCGTGTAACTCCCAGCATGTTTCGGCCCCATAACGCGTAAACAGTATTAATTTTCTGGCATTCACTATAATGCCCTACTTTTCCCTAATACTCTGAGTTATGGTGTAAATAAATGAACGTCGTGCAAATGTATATTATTTTTATTTACCTCAGCCCTTAGGGACGGATGAGAGCAATAAGTCAGACGCTACACAATTTTTATACGAACCTTCTTCTCTAATAATCCTGGCCTAGATAATCGAAGATAATTATTTGATAACAATGAGTTTCTATTACTACGTATAGAGCAGACGCCGCATATCACTAGTATGATCCGTTCAAGTGAGGCCGTCCGGCCACACTTCACGTAAGTAGTTTAGTTTGAACAAAACGTGTAAGCGATTTGAAAATCACGGCGCTTTCGATCTTTTGGTCGCGGCGCTGCAGCAGACTATAGTTTAAACTCTCACCAAAATAGAGCATGACCTTTCCTAGCTGCTCTAGTAATAAAACTCACTGTTTGATAATTTAGTTTTTTGGGGACCGTACTCAAAAGTTGTGTATCATCAGCCCAGACACGTCCACTGCTGAAAAAAGGCCTGTCCTTTTGACGACCAAACTCATTGACCAAACTGTACGACCTGCATTTGCATGCCTTTGTTGCCCGCGACTTTCACAATGTTGTCGATCCACATATTGGGAGGCCTACCAACGCGCCTTCCGGTTCATGGTCGCCACTCAAGAACATTTCTTCCCCATCGGTTATCAGAACATAGTTATTATTAGATAACAACTCCTTCAAGACTTTTCGATTCTTTCCTTCCTTTAATTGACTACCTTTAGCTCAGTGACTACCTTATAGCTCAGTTGGTAGCATGTCTGCCTTCAGAGCTGTAGGGCGTGGGTTCGAATGTAGGAAAACACCTTTTCCTACTCTTGTTTTACCTTGTTTTGGGGTGGTTCTCCTTAGAGCTTCCTTCTGATGCTTTCGTTGACTCATTTGTCATGGGAGTCACGCTCTGGCATGCGTTTTATGGGTTTTTTTTTAAAATTTCTTCTTACCCCTTTGATTTTGATAAAAATTCAATGATCTTATATGTTTAAAAATCGGACAGCTTGGTAAGCGGAATTTTCTCGTTCATCCTTATATATTGATATATCGTTTGCTTAAATAGTTTTGCCTATTTTGAGCTGGGAAAAAGGTAAACAAAGAGCTGTCAGTTTGACGCTTGTCAAACTGTCTGTCTATTATGAGGTGTTTCTTTTTAAATCCTAAGGTTTCATTATGAATAGGTCGAGTCTTGTAGTGTTTTTGTATGAACCTTTTTCGGATTTGGCCGATAATTCTAGCCGTATCTATTCTAGAGCAATAAATTGGATTGCTTTTAAAATTGATATAAAAGCCGGTCTACGGGCCGCTTTTAGGGGAGTCTGAATGTAACTTTATGACAGGAGAGTCTGAATTTAACTTTATAACGAGCAGTCTGAATTTAACTTTATAACATGGAAGTGTAAAGGACGTATCGGTCCATGATTGCAAGAGAGGCACCTTGCTGAAGTTTCCCTGTGGGGACTGGTGCCTCTTCCTACCAAGACGGCCGTGATTTGACCACCTATATTTCCAGATACTCCACTTCCGGGATTCCTCTGACGCCGTGTGGCCCACCTTCCTGGGTCGCGGGTGGTGGCTTTCTTCCCCTTCTTTGGCCCACGACAGGCCTGAAGTAGCGGCAGCTGGTGGCAGGCTGCTGTTGTGCGAGTCTGCTCCGGAGTCGCGTTCTTCCGGGTGGTGTTGCGCCTGTGACGCAGAAGCCAACCATCCACCGTGCGTCGCTGACCCTCCGTGCACCTACCGCGCGTCTTCGGTCGTTCCTGCCTATTCCTTCGGCCAGCGTGCTCCGCGTCCTTTTGCTCAATAAAGAACGTATCTGTTCCGCCTTTTCCTCTGAAGATATCTTACGAAATATTAGGAATTAGGCCAGTAGTAAGGATAGGGAAAGACTTTGACTAATTAATCTAAATTCAAAACCTAATAAACAGACCTGTTCTAGACCTCAACTTTAGTTTTATTATACCAATTATTTTAAGCTGTAGCTGTTTCACTACAATCCGTCAATGTGACGTACATAGATGTTTTTTGTGTGTCTGGGTGTAGTATGTATTCACAAAAAAAAGTATATAAGCTATCTGGTTTCCATAATACAAGCTTTGCTTAGTATGGGGCTAGATGGCGCTGTGTGAAGAATTAAAAATATCCATTGTGACCTCGAGGAGGAACCGCTATTTATCCTATAAGTACTACTTTTGTCTATGCAAGATCTCGAATCTAGAACACGTCCATTCCAACGGTTATCTCCAGGAATTTGATTATACATAGTTATATTAGTAATTGCGGAGAGTAGCTACCACATTTTCCATCTACCAGCAATGTGTAAATCTCCAAAACTTCTTTCCCGATACTCATTAACAAAAGAAAAGATCTCGGCCACTTTTCTCCCCACCAAATTAACAAAACCTTTTGCATAAATGATTTGAAAAAATCTACTTCACTTCGAATTGTTGGAATACATCAAAACTTTACCTTTCCACTCCCATCTCGTTTATTTAATCATCAATGAATGTTCGCGAATGTTTCGTGGTAAGACTTTTTAGAACCGTTGGTCGTACAGACTTGAAATTTGGAGGGTGTATTCGTTTTGATACGCGAGGGAAACGCTTGTACTAAGAAAGGATTTTTCGAAATTCGACCCCTAAGGGCCTCCCCCCTTAAAGGGGGTAAGCTTTTGTATGAAAGTTCTTTGTTTTTGGAGTTTTGGTCCCGAAAATTTGTATTTGGATAGTTCATTTAAAATAAAAAATACTGTTCTCAATATTTTTTGACAGGGATGATTTAAGGGGAAAGTAGGGGGGGGGGGTGGAATGTTGTATGGAAAGTTCTTTGCTTTTGAAGTTATAGTGATGAAAATTGATATTTGGGTAGTTCATTCAAGGAGGGTAAAAAAAATTACTCGTGATGATTTTAAGTGGTGAATTTTGGGAGCGGGCCGAATTTCTTCCGTATGCGGGCGAAGTCGCGGGGCACCTCTAGTTGAAACATAAAATAGGTCTAAAATTAACTTTTAATTGCGTAGTGTTTTTTTGTATTCCAGTCTTATCTTCTCATCGACACTTATTTCTAGAATCATCTAGAATCACTTTGTTTGCACGTCACTATAATATTCTGAGGCTTCAATTCCCGCCCCGGCGGCAGGGTGTCCGTCGACCCGGAAATTATGACGTCATTAATTTCACAGCCTCCTAGCCCCCAGCTCTGGAAAAACAATGCTGAATGTAGGTTAATATCCACCGCATGTGGCCTCAACGAGATTTTTAAGGAAAAATGTAAGAAAGGGTTCCTCTAACTGACATCCTCAGTATTTTAAGGCGGGCATTGTATGGAAATAGCAGAAATAGGAAAGGGTTGCCGAGGTTGCCGTATAATTGTTTTTTTCATCGTTTTTGGCTTCGCACTTTGTGCATTAGCCCGTGTCAAGTTTTATGCAATTTCAAGTTTACATAGTATCAAGTCAAATATATATGTCATAAATCACAGTTAGTCACAGTCATGCCCTAGTATAGTTGTGGCGACTTTACTATGGGCTTTTACGTAGTTTTGAAAACAACACGAAAAAAACATGTTTCACCACAATATATCACTTGCCCACACTCATGCATGTAATTCAATACTCAATGAATAAAACACCACCATTTTTAATCATTATATCGCGAAAAAACACACGTTTGAGAAAATAATAGAATGCATCGACATGATTTTTCCGTGTTCCCGCCAAAACTCTGCCGTATAATTCTTAACCTACGATGCAAACAGAAATTTTAAGGTGCTACTACATGGTCTGGTACTGGGGTCAAAACCAAGGTCACTTGGTCTGGGTTATCTTTGTCGCCGACCGTTTAGATCGTGCACACAGCGGCAGCGGTCCGGGGTCTGATTTAACAGCCGAACCGTTGTCTGCACGGTCAACAATACGGTCAGCAACAGACCTAAAGTCAGGTAACGCTGTAGAGGCCATCTAAGGCTAACAACACCAGTCATTCCAAAAAAAATTGACATTTCACTATCTGTACCTACTACACGCGTGAAAATTTTAAGTGTCCAGATGACGAAAAATCAAGTGATATCTATTTTGAGTTTCACGTGTCGAGATTGTGAAAGCCCCATTTTTAGGGTTTATTCCACTTTGTTCACCTGGGTGAAATCACTGAATGGGAATTAATATCTCTTCATTTCACCTCGGACTCATTGCACCTAGGTGATATCACCTGGGTGATTTGTTTCGATTTGTTTTGATTATTGGTGGCCTTTGTTAAAGCACCCAGGTGAACAGGGGCGACTTTTTTATTATTCTTGTGGACTTTAACCACCCACATAAAACATGTATTAAAAATTTCAAATCAAAGCCAACTTAATTTTTAATCAATTTGATGTTAGACGTAATTATTAATTAGTTTGCCATAATCCTCGCGCTTGGCAGGTGGCTTGGAGATCGCAGAGTGTTTACCGCCGTTAACCGAGAAGACGCTGCTGTTCGTCCTGCGGCGGTTCTGAATGCGGTTTTAGAACGGGAATGGGAATAAACCATTTTTGGTACCACAGAAAAAATACTGATCGGTACAATTCTGGTTATTTCCAGATGAGAGATGACGTTGACAGATCTAGGTCGCCCAGACAGACTCCAGGCCGATAGACTGGATTGAATTCTCGGGAAAATGTCTTCGGGCCCATTTCACGGTATTGATGGATTGCTTTTGTAATCGGTAATAGGAGTTCTGCTGTCTTGCAAGTACATTATATACCTATAGGTACATATTTTTTAGTTTTATTTTTCTTCTGGTCTACGCGACTCGTGATCCAAAATGCTGGCGTTTATTTGGCCCAACGCATAAGCATTGCCATCCAGCGTGGCAATGCCGCCAGCATGCTGGGTACGCTGCCGACTGGTAGTGGGTTTGAGCATTTGGATTGTCTCTAGACTTTCATCGGTCTCTTTGATTATATACGAGAGAGAGAGATCCTCCAAGATCGGTCTGGATACAATCCTTTTGTTTTTTTGTTGTGTAGTAGGCTAAGTAGTCTTTGTATGTTGTAGTTAATAAAGGTTAACAACCGACTTCAAAAAAAGAGGACGGTCTCAATTTAGAAAACAATTTTGTTTCTTAAAAGGAATACTGTCAGATTGGTCCCATAGCAATTTCATCAAAAATCGTTCAGTGGTTTGGTTTGAAATCAAAATCACTGGAAAAAATATGTCATCGAAGTAAACGAAACTGCGTATTTTGCTTTTCCTGTGATTTTTTATTTGATTTGGTTATTTTTTTATGTTTTATGTATGAAATAAAGAATGGATTTTGTATGTAAGTAAAAGGCATAAGTAATCTTTCGCAGGGAAATCAGTCTTGTAGGTAAATCGCCTCTACCTATCTCTATTAAAAATCCGTGGCAATTGACCTAGCAACCAATGCGCATTTATTTTTCCGGAAAAGATTACTAAAAGGTTTTCTGTGCTATTGATTTGCAAAACCGTTTACGCAATTTCCAATTTCAACTTCTAACCGAAAGAAAAAGTAAATAAAGAGCCATCAAAAATATAAATTAATTTTCTCTTACCTCTACAAAAAGTTTACGAAAAAAATATTTAGCAAAGTGCTCAGTAAGACGTAAAATTTTGCAATTGGCGCCGTGAGTGGTTTTCCATTTTAAACCTTAATACAATAGCATAAAAAGAAGATTAGAGAAATGAGAGAAAGAGGTTTTTTAGGAGTCTGGTACAAGGAGTTCTCATTACGTGAATAATTACGGTTTGGAGTATTGTTCACCAATTTCAGGACATAATTATTAAAATGTTGTTTTCGGTATTTTGCTTTAATTTCCAGACTTGTTTACTTCTTTTCTTTCAATTATAAAAAATAGAAAAGTGTTTTTAGGAGGTTTCTTTACAAGCGTTTCTTATGTTGTTTGTGCATATAAATGCAATGAATCAATTTATGTTCAAAACCAATTAAGTTTTCATAATAAGACTATAATTATTGTAACAATTAATACTCAAATGACTATTTTTGAAATTAATTTGATTTAAAATAGTTAAAAAATTAACAACGCGTTATAGTATAAAAAAAACAAGATTTTGAATAGCCAAAATAATAATTGTGCACAACACTATTTTTCTGCTTAGCTTTGTTGAAAATATTCCTCTCTAAATAAATTTCAGAGAAACTACTGTCAATAAAAAACTCTACCTTTCTGTAGAGCAAAAATCTTGAAAACGATGCAATGTTACGTACGCAAAAGAAACACGCGTTTCTGAGGCGTTTGGGCGCTAAATCAACCCTTCGTCAGCGTCTATCAGTTTCAATGGGCGTGTTTTGTAGCGCGGCTCGCGCATGGCAGAACATCAGTGGGCGAACTCAGGGAGGGGCGAACTATTTAAACTTTAAAATTATGATTTCTGCCAGGAATTGAACCTGAATACGAGCAATTTACTAATGGTCACATCCCAGGGTTCGTATTAATAACATAGAAAAAAAAACACTTGAAAACACTTCACATAATATGTTCTGTGAAATGTATGTGTGTGTATATATGTGTGTGTGTGTGTGCGTGTGTGTGTATGATGTGTGTGTATGTAACTGTGTGGATGTGTGTGTGTTCCCCTTATGATAGGTAGGTATACATTTTAGTCCCCCTATAAACGCACCCCTGAGTTCGTACCTACTCGCGTCCGACCCAGTTCCAGCACTATACGGATATCCGAGCGAGAATGAGCAGCTCCTTAGAATGTCCACTTCAAAGTAGCGAAGAGGTAAAGGAAAGAGGAAAATATTATTGGAAGAGCTTTTACATTCAGTTTGTAATTGTTGCAGTTATTATACAGAATGATAGAGTTCCAGACCGTATCCTTTTGAGGGCAAGCTTAAAAAAGCACGTCTTGGAAAAAATATTGGTGGTGTTTTAATAATAATTTTGATTTGTGTTTCAAGTTTGAAACAGGAGTAACGTGAAAAAAGTAACGATGGCTTTTAAAATTTTAAATAACTCTTAAATCATTAAGTTTCGTCTAAATACCAACTAATAGAATTATTTTCTATAAGAATTACAAACGACTGCATTGCATTTTTTTGTATGTAATTATCACATCTATTCAAAAATACCTACTTTGTTCCTCGCAAACAGGGCAGAAAAGAGCTCAAGAGCTCAAGAGATAAAAAGTGATTTGAATTTGGAATGGAGATATTGTTAGTAAAAGTTCCAAATTAAAAGAGATCAACCACGATCTACGGGCATTGTGTGAACAAGTAACAGCCTGTTTGAAAAGGAAGGCGCGCGAAAAAATTTAAATAAAAGTTTGTGTAAAAAACAAAAACGCGCGAAATGCAATCCTCCTTCGTTGTAATTCGAATTTAACTTTGTTTTATTTTAACTCAGTGTATCTTCCTCAATAAAAATAGAGAAGTGAGTGTGAGAAGTGAGAATGAAATAAACGTAGGTACTTTTCTTATTCATTAGTTGCATTTACTTATTTTCTGATAGAAGGTGATAAAAAGTAGAGTGTCCACCTCGGGATTAACACTATTTTAAGCTCGAGTACTTTAAATTCCTCGCTGCGCTTAGGATTCTACTCTAGAATCCTTAGCTACACTCTGGATTCAAAGAAACACTCTTGCCTTAAAAATTGTTGTTTGCTCCCTTGGTAAACAATCTTCTATTACGTACCCAATTTCATTACCTTCTAACTTTCTTTGATTCCATGAAAAGTTCAGCAAGACTTACCGCCATTTTCTCGTAGTCCTGACCATTCACATACCCAACACCATTTCAACACCCGATGGAATCCGACAAATCGTTTTCCGAACGCTGTTAGCAAATCGTAAAGGGTAATAAAAAATTATGGGGCTCAACAAAGCTGCGGTCAAGGCGTAAGCTATAATGGCAAACAATTAACTGTAATAAGCTAAAAGCGTTAGATACGACTTAGGCAAATATATATAGGGCTAGTTCGTATCAGTTAGCATCCTTTTAACGGCATATTCTATACATCAAAACAAACAACTTTTACTATGGCGTCAACATAGAAATCGTTCCATAAATTTCGCCCAAGGTCGATGAACTTTTTGTATGGAACAGCTGATATTTTTTCGGGATTTCATTGTTGGCCTCATTGTAAAAGTTGTTTGTTTTGATGTACAGAATATGCTCAAAGGATGCTAACTGATTAGAACTAACCTTATATAAGCTTGGATCTACTAGCCAAAATGCGGTATTTTTTTTTATCATTGTGACAACATCTCTTATATCTTATTCTAACGCAATCACGCGCAATCTATAAAAATGGGTACATCGCACCAGCAGGGCTAACATGCGCACCGCGAGAAAATTTTGTCGTGTCTTTATGTCGTGCGAAAACGAGACAAACTTATACAGATTCGTAGCCTTGTCCTGTTTTGTAGAATCGAGAAAATTTTCTCGCGGTGCGCATGTTAGGCCTGCAGGGCCACCAAGAGACCGGCTTAGCCGAGTTTGGTGCCCACTGTCAACATAAAATTATAATAAGGAACTTTGCGTCTCAGGTATAGCTGTAAATCATATACCTGTAACTCATATTGTACCTAAAACTGATGTGAATTATAATAGAAATAAGCATATACTTTACTTTACTTTTACAGTGGGGCCTACCCCGAACTCATGAAAAATAATTTGTAGTTCCATAAATTTTGTTTTGGCAATAGACTGTTCCCGTGAACATGTATGAGCAAAATTATTTTAATTTTATTTTCAGTATTGGCCCCGTAGTTACAACAAACTGTTCCAACGATACGGTTTGTTTATAAAACGCCAACCTCAGAGCAAACGAAATATGGAAAAAAACTGCTTTGTTGGCAAAAAATATGCCAAATAAGCCTTCGATTTGTTCACTCGTTACGGCCCCGATTCCAGTCGGCCTAACTCCCAAATAATGGGTTGACCTAGATTAAATCTATCTGGGGCTACACAGAATTAGAAGACTTTACATTCAATATTGTATCGTATTGGATGGTGAGAAGGGTAGTTTTTAATTTTAGCGAACAACGAGGTCGTATTACAAATGCGTAATAGCGGCCAATAAGTACCACAAGCCGAGCCAGTTTCGGTCCACACTGTAGGCCTACTTAATAATGAAGGGCTAAACAACAATACATTACAACAACAACAAAACAACAGCACAACACAACATAAATACTTACAACACCCAACAACAACCAATAGAGTTGATAATAATAACTCTTTTTTTGACCACAGAAAAGCGAAGGCCCTACTCCTAGGTTATTTGACGGTACTGTATTCGTATTGTTTAAGTTTACTCTTTAATTCATCTAGAAAAACTCACAGCAACTAAATATAATATTCAAGCAGTAAAGTTTTTCACCAGCCAAATCCCTCACTTTAATATCTCAATTTATTTATTTTTCTTCAGAAAAAGGAAATTAGAGCAATGTCCACTGAAAGGAAAATATATCCACCACATAAATCTAACAAGACTACAAAGCCAATTTGTTGCTACAGGTGACACAACGATGGAACTAAAAATTTCCACTTTTTGGCCCTCTCTCTTATTCGAAAAACAGGTCGGTGGCGCCACCAGGCAACTCTACAGATCAAATTGGTCTCTATTTATGTTGTATTTGTTTAGGTTACCTTTGAACCGTTTTTACAAGTGCCCGCAAATATTTGGACTACGTTAAGGGAATAGAAGGGGCTGTTAAAGTGAAGATAAGTACATCTTCTTAGAGACCTTTCTCAGTAAAACATTATTGTTTTCATGTACAAGCTAGCTGTTTTCATGTACAAGCGAAGAAATACAGTATTTTAATACAACATCCATTGTTTAATAATGCTACATACGTACACAATCGATATATCTTTACTAGAACCTTTTCATTACAGAAATTGAGATCTTTTCCAAGAACAGGTTCCTTCAGGTTCCTATCTCTCTGGAATAAATATCCAATTTATGCTCACTAAACGTTTTTCCAGGTAGTGAACATGAAGACCCGATATCACAATGGGTAGTTAACCTAAGTTATATGTGAGAAATTCTTAAAATATGATATCAGGTATTAACTTAGACCTTATAGCTTTTCATACCAAAACTTCCCAATATAAAAGCCCTAGATCAAAATTCCCAGAATACTCCCGAAAAAATAAACTCTTGTCTGTGTTTTTGCTTTAATACATAATAATTAATACATTAAATAACATTTAATACATTTAATTGGTTTTAGCGAATACACGTTTTTGATTTATATACGGGATTATTCACATTTCATTAAGTCGGATGCTCCAATCCAGTGACCTTAACTATAAACAAAAAACAAAGCCATCAGTTAAAATGCGGAATCCGTAGGTAAACAAAAATAAATAAATTATATAGGTTGTTTAGACAGCCTTATAGTCAGTTAGTAGCATGTCTGCCTTCAGAGCTGTAGAGCGTGGGTTCGATCCCCACCAAGGGCAAACATTTACGTGACTAACATAGATGTTTGTTCTGTGTCTGGGTGTAGTATGTATTATAAGTATGTATTTACGGAAAAAAAAGTTTATAAGTATTCTAGCAGCTGTTTGGATTCCATAACACAAGATTTGCTTAGTATGGGGCTAGAGTAGTGCGCTGTAAAAATGTCCCCCAATATTTATTTATTTGTAATTTTTTCACACGGCGTTATCTAGCCCCAAACTGAGCAAACCTGGGATGTAGTAATTTTGATATAGTGATAGTACCAGATTTTATCAGGTTCCCATAGTGAGCACTTACGTGTTAGTATTAGATTATTAGCTAGAACGCAAAATTACTTTATCTCACATTGCCATATCTCAAAATATCATTATATAAAATTAAAATATTTTTATTGTCCTCTTAAAATGTGGCCCATAAATATAACTGATTAATGAAAAGAAAATTAAAATCTGATCAAAAATAAGCAACTTATAAGCATTTTAATATCATGCTAGACCGAGAGGCGAAACAGCAAATCGTGACATCACTTCTCATTACGCCATATAAATTCTATTCTGACAAATAAGGCGTGACGTCATTTTTTGTTTTGTGGGAAAGGGACAGAGTTGTCTCTAACAAAAACTTTAAACGCTCATATATCAGAACATTATAAACCGATTTAAATTTTTTTTTCAATAAACATACTGTATTTACTTAAATTCTTAATCAAAGCTATTGGTTTCAATGATATCAACATCAGTCATCTACCCTATTGGACTTAATCTCATCTGTTCCACATCTCAAAATGTTCAATTCGCAAAATTACCACATAATCACAAAAGTACAAGTATTAATTTACCCGATAGGTGGCGCTGCGATCGAATACTAGGTTTAAAAAAAATGAAAACTGACTTCATAACAAACAAAAAATATCCTTTCGTTATTTCGCAATTCTAGTTTTAGTTTAAAATATTTGCGTAGTAATCTCAACCACTTTAACTAGCTGGTCATATGGTCGCAAGATGTCTAGAAAAATAAAATAGTCACAAACTAGATTAAATCCGTGCAACTTTTCAGAATGTTTTGGGAGTCGCTGACAAATGTTATTACGATTGCTACAAAAAACGATAAAAGTTTTCAACTGTCACACTAAGCTTATTGCTTTTACATAATGTGTATTTCTATGATTGCAGTAGTTGCAGTATATTTAAAAAGTTCCAAAGGTCTTTTACCGCCAAGTTCGAAAACCAAAACGAAACCCGCCCCGCCGTTCGGCCCGTGAAATTGCCAAATTCCGATCTTGCCAACATGTTGGTTAGACATCTAATTTATTCAGGGTTACGCGGAAAGGAGCACCAATCCAAAATATGGTCGTTGTAAAACTATATATTTTACCCTTGACAAAATGTATGGATCAGTTTTTTTTGCGCCGTTTCAGGTTTTACCAATAGTAAAACTTGTTTACAATGAGGGGTAGGTACAATAATTAATTTTCGGCTTAGTAGTACGCGTAACTCTGTATAGTGTTCAGATGAACGACAAATCAGACGATATAAGTATGAAAAAAAAAAGCTGAAGATGAATGAATATAAGTTGTAATGTATTGTATTGAATATATCTAGTCTGTGGGACCTGTAGATAATTCCAGTTATTTTTTTCCCTTCTTATGTGCCTGACATCTTTAGTAATAATAAACGTCAATATATCTCAGCCTACTCCCAAATGTCCAGTCAAGGTCATTGACTGTCTAGAACTGAAAAAAATAAAAGTCTAGCGCTAGTACAGTACAGAGATCAAGTTATGTATAGAGTTGAATGAGGGAGCCACCATCAATGTTTCTAAGATAAACTTTTGGTTTTCTGTAAAAAATATAGTTCCGCACTGGCCAACTTAACAGACAAGTAAGAAGGCTGTAAAACTTTTGATTTGTGAAAGGTTAACATTTGAATTGGTAATGTAATATTTGAGTGAAGATTACGCAAAAAATATGAGATCGGTGGTTAAGGGATTTGTTTGGAAATATTATGTAAGAAACTTCTACCTATTATTGTTCGTTTCAATTGTAATTATTATGATCAACCACTTTCGACTTACAGCTAGTATTACAAATGTTGTCTGAGTATTACTAATTAGTGCTGAGTATTTCTAATTTGTGCTGAGTATTACTAATTTGTGCTGGGTATTACTAATTTGTGCTGAGTGTTAATAGTTTGTGCTGAGTATTACTAATTTGTGCTGAGTATTACTAATTTGTGCTTACTAAGTAATTTACTAAAAGTAGGTATTACTAATTTGTGCTGAGTGTTGCTAGTTTGTGCTGAGTATTACTAATTTGTGACAAGTATTACTCATTTGTCCGGAACCACCGAAGGACTGCTAGCAGCGCTCTTTCGGTTAACGGTGGTGAGCATTCTGCGATCCCTATGCCACCTGCCAAGCGTGGGAATTATGGCAACCCCACCTATTACAGGGGAGGGCCTTCGTCCAACAGTCGACATCTTTCGGGCTGATGATGATAACTAATTTGTACTCTTGACAGATTTTCTAGCTATATCATGAAGGAGCTATGTCATCTCTTGAGCTCTATCAAAATATATTTAATTGTATCTCTAGAAAGTCGTCATCAAATCTAATTTCAAATAACATTACAATTGAAGTGTTGTTATAGCTTTTACGACCTTATTTAGAGCCAATTGTGTTTTGAACACAAAAAGGCGATTCCGAAATAACAACCCAGAGCCACGAAATGGCCAATTATCTTTAGCCAGAGCTGTAAAAACTTCGAGCAAAGGCCTTTAGATAGTTTTCATAGCCATTAGACACAATCGCTGATTCTCACATCATCAAAACGTGAGCTAAACTAAGTAAATACCTCATACATCTAGTAAAAAGAGATGAGGTACGCTCTAATGTCAAGCAAACATAATTGGACTAAATAATTGGACTAAAATAACTACATGAATTAATCGGAAGTATTTTGAAGTAAAAAATTGTTTTAATGTATTACCGAGTGAGAAATAATTCCGTTGGACTTTTTTTGGGATTTTTGGACTATTTGTGCGTCTTTTGAAAACACAAGAAGGTATTGTTTCTGCTTATTTTGATAGATCTACGACAATTGAACCTAACGTTATACACAAGCGCCTGTTTGATTGTAGATAAGTCACTTAGGTCCGTGGACCTAATTTGTGCGGTCCACATCAAAGCGTGCGTCCCTCATCTCTCCTTTTTTTCTAGATCTATGAAATACCTAGACATTTTTTTTATCATGTTTGGGAGGCAAAGTGTTTGACCACATTCCACTGCTCACCTAATGATAAGTGATAGTGTGGTTGAAGATGGTATTAAAGGTACAAAGTATGGAATGCAAATCGACTCTCAAGTAAGGTTGCCGGAATATACCAATATGGGTGCCTGGGGCAGCTCTAAGTGCCTAAGCTCCGATCTATCATATTTACACGACGGTAGAATTGCTACCGCGAGGTACTAGCGATTCCCTCTAAATTAAGTTCGACTAAACTAAATTTTATTCAAACGTAATTTGAACCTTGTGTACTTTGACACAAGGTATACTGTTTTTTATTCTGTGTCATTAAGCGCACTTTTTAGTTGTAGATTAAAATAATGTCATCTTAGTTGCTTTTAAATACGTTTTGAGATGGCAGGTTGATAAAATGGGGACTCTCAATGCAAGACAAAAAAGGTTTTTTTTTTACAATGTATAGGCTTGCGTTTGACTGCCATCTCACATTACGGTGTGTGATGTTATTTTACGTTGACAGGTATTAGTGACTTGTCAAGTTAAGTTAGTGCCGCTAAAGAATAGATGCCAGGGGTAAAAATACCTTGTTAAGAAGTAGGCAAGGTTTAAATTACATTTTGATGAAATTAAGTTGGTTGGGCTAAAATAAAATTTGTGGCATGCCAGAATCAGCATGTCGAATTGGATAAACTAAAACTAAAAAAAAAAGTAATTTTTTACTTTACTTTTTCAAATTTCCTGTTTATATTTTATCGTAAAAATTAAAAAAATACGAGCTACAGTAACTTTATTTTTTCAGAGTCTAGTTACTCTAGCACAATCTTTCGAATCGATTTATTTAGAAAGTATCCCGACATTTTCCTTTGTCTCTACAGAAATCTAATTAAAGTTAAACCTCCAATTAAAGTTTGTTTCGATTTACTTGAAAGTTTCTTAGCAGTTTAGGGATCATCAATTAATCACGCGAAGCATTATTGGCCATTAAAAAACTAGAGCTTTTTCTTGGAAATTTTCTTGGTAGTACAGGAAGTTCTAGGGTGCTCTTATCCTTCTTATCAACGTTATGTATGCAGGGTTACACCGAACGGTACTACAAAGCAGAGACGTCATTGTACTAATCATCCTGACCAACTTTTACTATGGGCCAGCCAACAATTCGCGAAAAAAAACCAGTTTTTCCATACATTTTGTAAGGTGAAAAAGTTTTTCCTTGCGATAGCTTTTTTACCACTTGCTTTTTATTCAGTGAAAGAAAGCATTAACATCATACATTTGAAGAGAAAGAGGAAATACATGACATTTGTGAATACACCAACCAGCACTGGACCAGCGTAGAAGAGTCACAGACCAATCGCCTTTCGAGTGAAGACTATAATATTAGCGTCTGCAATAATTAAAGACAAGAACCCCAAAAACCAAAAAATAGCGAGGACACAAAAGAGAGCTTTTTTTCTTCTTCATTATTGGCATTGCACTTCGTGCATTCTGTCAGTGTCAAGTATTATAATTATAGTAACAAGTAAAATAAGTCATAAAATCAAAGCAAATCACACAAAATTAGTTACAGTCAAGTCCAAGTGATGCCCTAGTAAAGTTGTGGCGACTTTACTATAAGCTTGTTTGTTTCTCTCACGTGTACCTACTTTAATTTTTTTAAATCAATACTACCAGTGATTTTTCGTCATGTTTTCCTTAAGCCACTTGATTAATAGAAGACTCCCTAGATGTCGTAAACTACAAGAAATAAAACGGAATACTCTTTGTCGTGTTTACAAATTGAATTGGATTAGCGCTCGAAAACTTTGGGATTGTTTCAGGAGATAGCGAGAAGACTCCGACTGCTGAGACATAAATGTGCGAGGGCTTGTAGTATAAGTTTCACTCATAAAAATTTGGATACTTGCAAGCAAACAGTTTGTAAATACAGTGAACATAATACAATAGCGGCACGCGATTTCGACAGTTGTGAACTAGTGAATGAAGCCATTCCGTGCATAATAGCGCGTACCTTAGAACATTTTCCTGGCGTGTACCTACTACTGGAGACAACATCAAGTACACTGTCGTCACCGTTCAACGTATTATAAGTTTCACTCGTAAATATTAGGATACTTTCAAGCCAAGAATGCTTCAAGAATGAGTTTGTAAATACAGAGTGAACATAAAACAATCGGTACCTATTCAATTTTAATAGTTGTGAATAAACCATTTCTTTCATAATGGAGTGTACTCGGAGAGACAGCATTAAAAGATAAAAGCTGACTGTCACATGATATAAACTCTACGAGACAGGTGACCAATAAGACACACATTTAGTGTATCAGTGGCAAAGAAGGTTAGTGGGTTAGGAGTGAACGGCGCGGGTTCAAATCCTAATAACTACTTCAGTTCAATTAGTTATCGGTGAAGGAAACCATAACATGGTGGCTTAGATTTAATTTACGTCCAGATTCCCAGTATGCGCACCGTAGTTGTTTCCAATTCAATGTGGCCAGTTTGGCTACTTCGTTCGACCCCACACGCCACACGCCAAGAGACGTTTGCTGCGTAAGGACGTCACGAGTCGGCGAGTTTAAATTTCGAAAAATTTCAGTTTCAAACGTAAGTGCGGTAAGCTCGCGATGGGCGGAGCTAATTCACACGCGTAGAAAACTATGGCTTCTTATTGAGCGCTGTGCTTTATATTTGAATAATTATACTTCAGGACCTTTATATTTACTTTATGCATGGTGGGTGTACTTTTGAGTTGCCTCGCTTCTTATTCGTCGCTCTGGGTGAGCGGTCCTTTACAAATAGAAATAGCTTTATTACCAAATAGAGTAATACATGCCAATACTATGCTAATTTTATCTATGGTTGGTGCCCAACAAGCGTTTGGTCAGTCTTGAGCCGTGTAATTTACGCTGCATTCTGTTTCACACCAAGTCCCGTTGTGCCACACGACGACGCAATATGAGTTATCTGTAGCCTTAACTCGACTTACGCGACGCAAAAAATGCGAAACTCACAAAACTACGTTTATTTGGCCCCAGTCTTAGTTGAATCCGCGATTTTATAATATCGTTGACCCAGCAAGCTAACACGAGAAAATATCTTTAGAGTATTCTATCAGCTATCTGGTTCTGGTTGGTTTATTCTGGTTTTATAGTAAGTACAAGCTTTGCTTAGTTTGGGGCTAGATGGCGCTGTGTAAAAATGTCCACCCAATATTTATTTATTTATTTTCAAGAACGATGAGACTTTTTAATATTTATATCCAATGATTTGAGCTTAGTTTGTGGGATTAAATTTAATAAATTTAAATTTTATTTAACTAAATATAACATCGTCCGCAGTTTTTATCCCACTGCTTGGTGTAGACTTCTCTCTTTTTGTGCTATCTATACCTTGATCACGCGCCAATCTTGTCCAGTTCGCCAGCGGCTCGTCGACCCGTTTTGCTGTCGGTCACTTGACGCGACATTTACTTTGCCTCGGCCACCTTTATGTAACTGCCTAACCACATGCCACCACTTCGCCTGACCACGTCCCCTGACCAGCTCAAACTAAATTTACAATATAAACGAGTAGTTAATTAACTCCTATATTATCTGTACTTAGTATCTAAGCTTCCTCTCTTTTCTAAGCTTCTCTCCGCCACATCTTCTCAGTTACAACGCTATAACTATGAAACGGCCGTCTGCAGTGGCGAGATTACTTGGTACATCTTACATCTTTATCCAACTTCTTGAGGTTTACGACGTAACTTCAGGCGCCATCTTTCGGCGGATTTTGTTTTTGTTCACAGCTCATTCTCAAGGGACTTTCGTAGCACGTATTGAAAGAAACAGTTGCTTAGCGGCATGCAAATCATTGTTTTTTTTCCAAAAGTATACCAAACTGAAAAGTAGACTACGACCTAAGTCTTAGGACTTGTCAGGTTAGAGTATGTGGCATAATAAAATTATTGGTAACAAATACTCCTTGTACCAACTAGACTAAAATGTTCTATTTTTTACTGTTTTAGACCAATAGAGCAAATAGACCACAAGTTTACTGTTTCAAGTTTAATTAGGCGTTATTCTGATGACGTAGAGTTTAAAATAGTTTAATTAGATTTTGTCACAAAATAATGCGCAGAAGCTAAAAACCAAATGTTATAAACGCATTTAAACGTATTAGTAGAAAATTTAAGACTGAATCTTTTATATGTTTGCTTGTTTCAGGTAATCGCTAATTCACCGCAATAAAAATGACCAGGCTTACCCCATGGTCATTTTATGCATGAATATGGGTAATGAAGAAATGACCTTGACATTTGATAGCCACGGTTAAATTTTGAGTCTCAGCTCATGGCCCTGTGTGGTAAGAACAAGAAAGATAAGAGAAACCAAAGCCGGAGCGTGGCGGTCGAACCCTGCAGGTTAGTGCCGGCGGTTTCGGAACGTTGCAAGCTGGCGCCCCGAGCTGTGGCGTTAGCGGCATCTGTCGTTCGTATTTAGCAATTGCAGAGTGTGACGTAGGCGAGACGCAAATCTCCGGCATGCCGACTCGGCGGCTTTGGTGTGTAGACACCTTTAGTGTTAGGCTTTATTACAAGAAAATAAAGGCGTATACTCCAAGAGAGCATTGCGAAGGTTCTAGTATATTTTTTATTAAAAACATATTTTTTTTCTCGTAGTGCAATTCAATTTGACTATTTCTACCAAAATCAAATATGGTACTGAAGATTAGATTTTGGTACAGTGATAGTGTAAGTAACTTACCTACCACCAGGCGGGTTGGTGTCGTATCTTTTAGTTGAAGGCTTAGTCACTGTTTCACACTGCACTTAAGGCAGGAAATTAAGGGGGAAGTTGTAAGTGCGTGAAGTTTGAATTGTTTGCGTACTGTGGACCTGTTTCGCGGTGTTTTGGTACTCCAGTACTGTTTGTATTGCTAGTTAACTTCATTAAAAGTTTGCTCCTAGATGATAGGGGAAATTAAGAGGCTTTTTAAGATACAGATGGAATTTTAATCAGGAAGTTAATTTCATGATTTTGTGTAAAGTAAAGATGATTGATTATTATTGTTGACTATCGATAATATAAATTATAATAATACTGCTCGGAGTATACACGCAATTCTAGCAATAATTAGTAATACTTAATTAGGTTCTTTTGGTATATTATTTTTATAAAGCCTTCAGCTTTTAAGTTATTAAGTGTAAAATATAGATAATAAAAAAAAATGGTTGACCAAAGGCACGGACCTGCAGTCCGTGGACGAGTATAATACCAAACAACTGGTGGTATACTGTAAAACTTATTGGAGATTGAAACTTTTAGTATAAATACACACATTTTAACACATCTATATACTATAGAACAAGAATTTAATTTTAGTCTGTCATAAGAAAATTGTGATTTGACAAAGAAAGACAAAACAAATAACAAAAAAATAAAACAAAAAGTTAGGGTTCCTGGATACGTATCAGTCACGAAACATCAGACCTCTGGAGTACAGGGGGCCTCTTGTTGAAAATGAAATTGATGATTTATAATTTACCTATCTATCTTGTGCTAAAGATATATGGGAGAAAAAAGAACAAAAGATTATTTGAGGTTACAATGCGTTTACTATTTTGATAAGTCCTAATACAATATTAATATTAAAACGCTGATGGCGATAGTCCAATGGATGACGGCAACGAGAAAAATTGGGAAAATAAAATAAATGAAAGGAGGTTATCTGATGGATCCTTTGCTGATGGTGTCTTCTGCAGGATCATCCGATTCTCGAACGCTTCATGGAGCTCCTCCAGTGAAATGACATTGCCTTGTCTTCAAAGCTTCAAATGAGAATTTCGCTCGAGTTCCTTAGTTTGGTGACCGCATGGCGCGTCACAAAATAATTCTTGAAAGTTGGAGTTTTACGTCATCTCAGACGGAAATATGGACCTGGTGTCCCCTGCGGGATCGGCGTTGGCTCCCTCAGGTCATTCTCTTCTCAAAAAGATGTAAAAAAATCCAAAAGGTGATTCACCCCGTAACACGCGCAACGGCGGCTCCGACGTGAATGTCTATTTTTCAAAATGGTCTCCTCGATCTAGCTTCTCTTTCTCGCTTATGGAAGAATTCTTCGAGTGCGAGCGAGTCAGCGTATATGACGTCATGTCGTAATACGGCTTCCAACAGATAACCAAATATTTTGTATAAAGCTATCCGATAGATTCTAAATTTGAAACTAATTTTATTACTAGTTTACAATTCCAAAATAAATGCTTAAAAAATCCTAATTTGTTATTTAAATACAATTTTGATAATTAATTTCACACCAACATTTTATGTTGGTTTCTGATATATTTTATGGAGCAAAGCACAAGCCATCCTGTGCGCCAATTTGCAAAATGGGAGCTAATAAAATAAAGTAATAATATAATTTAAAGATTATATGACAATATCCCCCTTTTGAAACAAAAGACAGTTTACTGTCTGAACAGACGGGGTAGGCATGAAAAGAAACTTTTTGTTATAGGTTGGAATCCTGAAATATAGTGAGGTTGATACTTCAGCAAGCTTCTTACATTCCATCTAGCAAAATAAACTGTTATTCCACTTTCATAAAATAAATCACTCACATTCTTTCATACATAGGTACCTATAAGGAATTCAAATAATATTCACACTGCCTAGTTCTTACAAAATCACCACTCACACCTTTAAACTTACATCGAACTTCATAAATCTCCTTGCATCTCATAGTTAAATTGAGCTATTCTGACATACTTGCTTCACTTTTCATAATCCTCATGACTCCATACATAACATGATGGTATAGGATATACCTATAGAAATAACACATTGTGTAATAAAACAAAAGTAGTATATAGCAAGTAGCTTAAAAGGTAACTGTTAATATAAATATCCATTCACTCTTATGTAGGTGCGGACAAAACTTATCTGAAAAACAATGATATCTAAATGGTTTTAAACGGTAAGTAAATATGTGTTAGTATGTTTGTAATTCTTATAATAATCTATACCCTACAGTTTGGGTTTTCTAGTAATGACCTAATTCTATGAGAATAAAGTCTCACTATTGTCTAATAGTATGAAGTGAAAACTTCTAATGTTTAAAGTAAATATCTATCGTTGTAAACATTAGATAAACTAAGTATAAGCTTTAATTAAGTACAGGTAAATCTTAATTATTTAAACCTAAATTAAATCTACGCAGTGAATCCGTGCACTAGATGCTGCTAACTATAATTAAAGACTAATTGTTAATCTTAGAAGGTTCACAGACAACCTTTGGTATCTACAAGACAAAAAGGTAAGTTTGGTATGTATGTATGTATGTAGATCTACTAAATATTGCTAGCATGTCCGAGTGTTTTAACTCAGCCATAAGAAAACATTTTAAGTCATACTAGGTATAAACTTGTCGTTAGTCAAATCCGGTATGTATGTTAGCATGTAACAAAAAGACTAGAACTAAATCGTTCCCAAATAATTAGCTAATAAGCTATAGTTAATGGTAGGTTGCCTTTAAATAGGATCCTCCAGAAAATTGCCCAATATGTAGGCTAAGAACTAATAAGCACACGAAAATATGCATTATTGAACGTTTGGTTTATTGTTGGTTATGTAAAAATAATTACTCATACTTAACCTTAAAAATATTGCATCACAGACTTGGTTTTAACAAAAATTACCAAGTCTTAAAACACAAAAAAAATGGTATTAACCTTAAAAAATTGCTTCACAGACTTGGTTTTAACAAAAATTACCAAGTCTCAAAACACAAAAAAAATGGTATTAAATATACTGCTTTTGCTTTATATAGCAATGGATACTTGTCCAAAACAAAACAATAGCTTTGAATACTGTTATTAAGTTAATTCAAAGTGAGTATTTAAGTCTTTCCCTGAATGTAGGTCAACACTTTGTTAATACTTGAAACTTGTCTTTGAGACAGAAAAAGAATCGTCTTTTCTATACAAATTGGAAATCAAAATAAGTAAATTCTTGTATAAATAACGCTTAAGTAGTTCAATGTCTGAATAGAAGTCATACTTAGTCTGAGTATAGACCATATAGTATGTCATTTTACCTACATGAACTTGTTGGTTTACAAGGAAAATTGCAATGTTTAAATTCTAAACTTGTTTGTAAAGAAATAATTATTGATTTTATGATTTTATCAGTATTTGTTATGGATTTACAGTATCCTAAAGTATCCGTAGAAATAATAATGTGGGTAAAAACGCAAACTTAAAACTTATGTGTTTCTTTTTTACTTTTGAGAATTTTGGTTGTGAACATACGGTTTTCATTTTAATTTGAATAATACTGAACCGATAGCCAAAATTGTGTATCTATAGGTAGCTAGATATGCGTAGGTACGATAAATCAAAAATAATTGTCTGTAACTACAATTTTGAAAAAGTTATAAGCGCCGCCATATGTGTGTTTACATACTGCATTGCTTTGAATAAATAAATATTGTTTTTGTTTATATTTCAAAAACTATTGATCTGAATTTTGCAATAAAAGTATACATTGACTTCTGTTAGCGTCTACTATGGGTAGTAAACAAAATATTTTATTAAAAAGTTTGAGAAGAGAGTGGGTAACGAATGGCGAACTGATCTGTAAAATTTCAGAGCAGTGCCTTCTAACAACTCTGAAAAACCTCTCAACAGTACACTTTCACACACATCTCTTGCTAACTTAATTTCGTTCACTCGATTCAAAAATTCAACAACACACGTATCACCACTATACTTCAGTCCCCAGGACTTCAAATTGGAGTTGTAACTGTTATTAATTGCATATGTTACCTGGGTGACTGGTACATGACTGTTTTGTGTCGAGTGCCTTTGTTTCATAAATGGAATATACTTGTCACCGTCTGTGGCTGGATCTATAACACTAGTGCTAGGATTTGTGTGGATATTTTTGCATAATGGCGACTGGATTGTTCCTTGAGCCATCCTCACATCGGTATTGACATAATTCATTTCGTCTGAATCTGAAACAGGTATATCTATTAAGCTCTGTGAATTTTGGAGTTCTGGTTGAGGTGAATCTGACGTTTGCTCCGCTGTTAACTTACGGTCAACAGACGGTGTACTATACATCTTTACAAGAAAAATTGTTACACACAAATTCAATAACACAATTGTGAAAATACCTACTTCTACAGTAGATTAAATTGTAATCTTTTGTTTATAAATTCCAACATACACCTTTGCACAAGATAAAATTGGTTTGTTTTTAAGTTAAATTCTAAGTAAATAATTGTTCGGGCGCCATTTGTCATAAGAAAATTGTGATTTGACAAAGAAAGACAAAACAAATAACAAAAAAAATAAAACAAAAAGTTAGGGTTCCTGGATACGTATCAGTCACGAAACATCAGACCTCTGGAGTACAGGGGGCCTCTTGTTGAAAATGAAATTGATGATTTATAATTTACCTATCTATCTTGTGCTAAAGATATATGGGAGAAAAAAGAACAAAAGATTATTTGAGGTTACAATGCGTTTACTATTTTGATAAGTCCTAATACAATATTAATATTAAAACGCTGATGGCGATAGTCCAATGGATGACGGCAACGAGAAAAATTGGGAAAATAAAATAAATGAAAGGAGGTTATCTGATGGATCCTTTGCTGATGGTGTCTTCTGCAGGATCATCCGATTCTCGAACGCTTCATGGAGCTCCTCCAGTGAAATGACATTGCCTTGTCTTCAAAGCTTCAAATGAGAATTTCGCTCGAGTTCCTTAGTTTGGTGACCGCATGGCGCGTCACAAAATAATTCTTGAAAGTTGGAGTTTTACGTCATCTCAGACGGAAATATGGACCTGGTGTCCCCTGCGGGATCGGCGTTGGCTCCCTCAGGTCATTCTCTTCTCAAAAAGATGTAAAAAAATCCAAAAGGTGATTCACCCCGTAACACGCGCAACGGCGGCTCCGACGTGAATGTCTATTTTTCAAAATGGTCTCCTCGATCTAGCTTCTCTTTCTCGCTTATGGAAGAATTCTTCGAGTGCGAGCGAGTCAGCGTATATGACGTCATGTCGTAATACGGCTTCCAACAGATAACCAAATATTTTGTATAAAGCTATCCGATAGATTCTAAATTTGAAACTAATTTTATTACTAGTTTACAATTCCAAAATAAATGCTTAAAAAATCCTAATTTGTTATTTAAATACAATTTTGATAATTAATTTCACACCAACATTTTATGTTGGTTTCTGATATATTTTATGGAGCAAAGCACAAGCCATCCTGTGCGCCAATTTGCAAAATGGGAGCTAATAAAATAAAGTAATAATATAATTTAAAGATTATATGACAAGTCACATAAATTGTCTTGGAATGGGAATCGAACGCTCAGCCTAAAGCTCACTAACTAGAGATATTACTACCAACTGAGGTATAAGGCAGACAATACAATATTATGACTATTTTTTTTCAATTTGTTTGATTTTTGGTTATAGCCAATACAAAAAACGGTCAGTTCGATCCATAGATCGAAACCGACTCTCGTATGAACTGAAAGAATTGTATGTTATCACTGAACTCTATGAATACCCATAAAAAGAGCGCGTAACCTACGATAGCTGCTTTTAAAAGATATTTAACCATTAGTTATTAAGCTAACGGTTATCTTTTTGGTAATTCTTAAGCGAGTTTTTAAACCATTTTGTATCATAATAATATTTATGTGACTTGTAATTAATTGTATGTTAAGATACGATGGGGCTGACATGGACGGACAGTCTTCTTCTTCAAAATAGGGTAATAAAGAAACCATTAAAATTTTTGTAACCTAAAATCTACACCTGTTACCAACGCCATCTATTTTACAACAATAAAGAAAATACAAAGGAGTCAGTGTATTGAAAATAACTCGTGCAATATCCCTTCAAATAATTACAGAAAAGTTTCACCCAGTTTACCTAAATTAACTTCTATAATTTGAAACAAAGTAACTTCTCTTGTACCGAAACCGCTATGAGTTTGAACTGTTTAAATTTACTTGTCCTTTCCGCCCTTCAATTGAAACAAAATTAAACCTTATGTAGATAAATGATACATTATTAAAACGGCAGGTAAAATAGGAGTTTCTAGGGCTGGAAAGAGGACCTTGCAGACTGGCTGAACGAAACAGGGCGCACGGTTCTAATACCTTCTAGTTTGTATAGTTAGGACGTGTAGTATTTTTTTTGTTGTGTCAATGGGTTTCATGTAAGAAATGATTGATGTAATTTGGAAATAGCACGGAAGCTATTTGATTATGAAGAGTGACGTAGTTTTGTCACGCTTGCGCAAAGCAGGACGCATCCGCACGCGCGTCGGGCTCTGTTTTCACTCTTTGAGAAAGGTCACCGGATGAGTTCGAAACTATAGTCGGAGTATCCGATATAAATTAAACGTGATTATTCCAGTATAAATAAAACAAAAAAGAGACTGTGAGTTATGGAAATAGTGTCGTTATCGCCGTACAGAGCATATCAGCGCCAGATAATTCAGGAATTACATTTTCCCCCGTTTTTCCCCTTTAGAAAATATTGATCGCACTAAGAAATTCACTAGAAATCAAATGTAGAAAATTGAGTAATAGACAACTTTAGTTAATCTAGCCTTTTTTAACGTCTTTTAAGTCTTTTTTCGAAATGTTGAAAGAGCCAAGATATTGCAGTTTAGAATCAAGTCGCGATTTTGAATATAAACTCTCAGTGATATTGCACCAGCCTTTATCTAGAGTTTTTTCGTGGTTTTTTTTTTCGATAGTAAGTTTTTATCTTTTTTTTAAGCAAGACCGTAGAATTTGCGACTAATCAAACTTGCTTGCCCTTCTTTGCCCTTCAATAGGAGCCAGATTAATTTATTTTTTGAAGATGAAAGTTCTTTATTGGGAGAAAAATAATTTAAAGATTTTAGAACACTACTGTAATTGAGACGTCTCGTCTCTCAGTCGGATAAATGACAAGACAGTAATTTTTTTAGCGAGCAAACAAAATTTTCTTCCAAAAATGTTTATGAGCATTAGGTATGTAGTTGTTATCCATAATAATACTTCTTTGAAGTTAACTACAGTTTTTGTTTCATTATGAATTTTCTAGGTAATAGTCGTTTTGAAAACTAGAAAATGTTTTGCTTAGGTACTATTTATACTACAAGCCCAAAGTTAAGCGACAGAAGATCCGCTATTTTTTCAGAAAAGTGCGTGACATTTTTATTTACAGCTGAGTGATACCGTATAAGATTATAAGGATACTAACAGTGCCCCACGGTTTCACCCGCGATTCACAGGATAAAAATATATCCTATGTGTTCGTCCAAAGATTTTTTTTTTTTTTTGTCTACCAAATTGTATCCAAATCCGTTTAGATACTTTTCCGGATTGAGTTCCTATTTTGACATTTATAATATTTCTAAGATTAGGATTATTAAGGAGTAGGATTAGGTCCCAGTGTAGTTACGTCAGGCGGCATAATTATTATCACTGGCATTGGAGTTGATAGCTTACCCGAAATAACTTTTATAAAAGACATTCTAAAGTTCCCCTATAGCGATCACCTACGTTTTTGTTGCTTACGTATTTGTTTTTACATGTTTTCACCTTTGTTTTTGCTCCGTATTTCATCTGTGACTTCTCCAAGATAAAGGTGATATTGCACTGTACTCCTACTATATGGGTGTCCCGTCACGTCGCCGTCGACGCTACATGACGGGTCGATAGCATAAAGCATAATCAGTCTTTTTAATAGTCCAGTGTTGGAATTAGTCCTTCCCTCAAAGGGCAATAGGGTAGATGACTGATGTTTAAATCGTTATGTTTATTAAAAAAATATTGAAATCGGTTATTAATGTTCTGATATATAAGCGTTTAAAGTTTTTGGTAGAGCCAACTCTGTCCCTTTTCCACAAAACAACAAATGACGTCACGCCTTCCTTGTCAGAATAGAATTTATATGGCGTACAGAGAAGTGACGTCACGATTTGCTGTTTCGCCTTCGTATTAAAATGCTTATTAAGTTGCTTATTTTTGATCAGATTTTCATTTTCTTTTCGTTAATCTACTATATTTATGGGCCGCCTTTATATAGGACAATAAAAAAAACCATTCATCTAGCCTATTGATCCATATCCACCACGCTGGCCCAGTTGCGGGTTGATGGATTCAAATCATCATCATCATCAGCCCGGAGAAACCCTGCCGAACGAAGGCCTCCCCCTTAGGGATTCACATGCCATTGAATTTCTTCTCCGGGCTGTTTAGATTAGACGTTGTTATCCAGAATTTGGTTCTATTGATTCATCAAAAGAACGTAATTCACGTTTAACGTCATTCAAAATTTGTTCTTTTAAACGATAAAACTGAACTGTAGCCGGATTTTAGCGTGCAGCATTATAGTTCATAGTTCATATTAGTTCATAATAGTACCTACCTATTATGTTGAAACTGCATCCAGAGCCATCGGAGGATGGGCGTTATGGGCAACAGCGTGCTCCCGGGCGTTCTGCGATCTCAAAACCGGCTGCCAATCGAGGATTTATGGCAACCCCTCCCTATCAGGAGACCTTTGTCCAGCAGTGCACGTCTTCTGGCCGTTGATGATTATTTTGAAAAATTAAATGTCAATCTGTAGGTTTAAAAATCTTACTATACTATTATAATGGACGTGAACAAGTTGTGTGTTTTTTTGGGACCTGGGTATGTCCTAAAACTGCATCCAGAACCACCGGAGGACGGGCAGCAGCGTCCTCTTAGTTAACGGTGGTAGCACTCTGCGATCCCCAAGCCGCCTGCCAAGCGTGGGGATTATGGCATCCCCTCCCTATTAAGGGGAGGCTTTCGTCCAGCAGTGGACGTCTTCTGGCTGATGAGTGATTGAGAGAGTGTTCACTCTCTCAATATTACTATTTATTTACTTCCCACCATTGACGTAACTAGCCTGTCATGCGCCCGGTGCGAGCTTCTATAACTGCGCTAATGCATGACCCAAATCTTGGTCATATTTGCGCCTCCAGGGCCTGCGCCCTGTGGGCACCGCTGGCACCGCCCTAGTTACGGCACTGCTCCCCACATCTAAACAGTTTTGTTGTGTTACATCTCTCAGTTCTGTAGCGTAATACGACCGCACCATCACCCCTGAATGTTCTCATGTTGCTGTTATCGCGCGAGCGTTTTGGTAAATTATGCAATATCTTGCGACTGTGTCTTTTAATAAATCTTGAATTATTTATGAGGTTATTTAGGAATTTAGTGGAACGTAGGAAAATGAAGGCGTGATGATTGGATGGTAATGTGTTTGTACTTAGTTATTGTCTTTTGGTATCAATGATATTATATAAGGAGGGAGATATGTCATATCGCGCCGTAAAATGGCCCCGTGAAAACGGCCCTAAGGACTGTCTCGCCTGTCTGCGCTCACTAAGCGAGACGCGCGCTATCCCTTTTGCTCTCATAAAAGTGCTATCTTCTTTCGCACTCCAGCGCAACTCGTAAACATGACGGCGCGGAGGTCATTTTCAAACGAAGTTTTATTACGCGATGGCGCATTCTTCGTAATCTTTGTTTGGTATAAATAGTTTTATGCAAATGTTATTTTAAATAGAAACGAGTTAGCAATCATCCGAACGAGATTATCTGGATTCTATTAATAAGATAACAAAACGCTTTTCACGATCATTGCAGTAGTTTCTAGAACATTGAATAACACACAAAAATGGCGTCGGGTGCAGACATGGCACGGGTTCCATTCAAATTTCATACTAAATGCATTGAAATAAGGCACAATTTAGGACACGCCGAACGCTTATTTTTTTTATTACCTTTTATATTTATATAGGTACTATGTTGACTTGGCACAATTATGTTGCATGATTGGTTTATTATACAATTTTTATTTTTATTAATATAAAATGTTAACTAATGACTTTTCATACGAGTATTGTTAAACTTACCCAAATGAAATTAATTAATTGAATCGAAAAAAAAAAACTTTGTCATATTATTATTATTGTTATTATATATTAGTATTCTATCAGCTATCTGGTTTCCGTAATACAAGCTTTGCTTAGTGGCTAGATGGCGCTGTGTGTAATAAATGTCCCCCCAATATTTATTTTTATTAGATAAAAAATAATTGTAATTAAAGTGGCTTCTTACGATGTATGTACAATGTACATTGTACAAAGAGGTATACAAAATCCATTCCCGTTCAGCTGAACAGTCAGTTGCATTTTATTTGCCTCTTATCAAACTTGAAAGTGTAGCCACTCGCTCTCATTTCTGAATCAAGTGCTCTTTCCATTTTAATTTAAAAGTTTCCTTTTTATTCTATCAGAGCGCTGCAGTCAGGATTCTAAGCAATTACTTTGTACAGAGTAGGAAATGTACAGAGGTACAAGCTTCTTAATAAGGAAGACATGTTAAAAACCTAATAATAGACAGGAATCATCTTTGTGTATTTATTATATTACAATTATCAAAATACAAAAAATATTATCACTAAGTTAATAATAACTCAATATAATTTTATTTACATACGTACAAAAATTTAAATAAATATTTAAACTATATACGGTGCCGCTAAAACCAAATTTATAGAGGTAGAAAGAGCGCAACGAATTTTATTGAAGGTTATGTATTTCAAACCCTATAGATTTCCTACTACTAAATTATATTCATTATGTCAGTTACTAACCGTGAGAAAACTTTATATCATACATTCAGTCCTAAAGGTTCACAAGAATCTACCATTCGACACAGACATTCTCAATAAAAGAAGAAAAGATAAGGCAGTTATGGTCAAAGCAACTAAGACTTCATATGCTAGTAATCAATTTGTTAATAAGTCTACACGTTTATATAATGTTATAAATAAGAGTTCAGATATTTATCCAAAGAATTATCATGGTTGCAAAAAACTTATAACTAGCTGGATCATTCCTAAAACTATGACGAAACAGAAGTACTGCTAGGAAAATATACTTGAATAAGCTACAAAATACTGTAAACAATCTACGCTAGACATCACGCACACACACACATAATATATATATATATATTCACATACACACTCACACACACACACACACACACACACACACACACACACACACATAATATATATATATATATTCACATACACACTCACCACTTTCAGGCAAATTGCATAAGTTGAAGTTTTACTTTAATATATAAAAAAACTTAAATAAACAAATAAATATATTAAATGTTAGTAGGTATATGTAGGTATACTAACTATTTACTTGTTTAATGTCTGTAATCATAAAATGAATGTAATGGTTATGGAAGAGCGGGACTTTCTGTTACAAGTATTTTATACTTACTAGAAGGTCCCAACCTACTTTTTGAAGCGTAATCTTGGTTACAGAAATAAAAACATTTTCATTTTCATTTCATTTTCATACTAATAACTACTTATTTACAATAAAATATATACATATTTTTTTAACCCTAGTACCTATAAAACAAAAACGCCGTCTAGATCGCCACCATGCGGTAGGGTTCCCAGGATGCTGGCTGCATTTCCCAGTTGAATGGCAATACTTAGCCTCTGGGCAAAGTATGCGCTAGCTCTGAGGTCCCCCGAGGCGAGGACCAATCTCTTGACCAAATCTTTACAAAAAAAAATTGTGTAATAGTAAAATAATAATAGTTATATATTATTATATATATTGTCGTTTTACTTTATCTTACTTGTCTCGTACTTCTCATATTGCAGAATTACAAACAAATTTATATGACAATAAAATAAATAAATACATGTTAACTTGCTACGTAAAATATATTGATGTTTCGTTTTAGGAAAAAAAAACTGATGGTGTTTTGCGTTTCTAAGAGCTATAACTCTGTTTTCTACTCAGTGATGCGGTGTGCTCTTTGACCGGACAATTGACCTGATTTCGTGTCTGCCCTACATTGTAAAAGGTGCACGCTTGCTGTTGACTTACTTTGTAATTCTGTAACGTGGTTGTAAACAAAACGTTTCTGAACGTGTAGTTCGCCCCGAACTGTGATCTCTCAACGTCTACTTTATTTAAGATCCCTGGACAGAAAGGATCAAATACAAAAAAAACATAATGTGTTTTAATCACGGTAAAAAAATAAAAATGTTTTATATTTTTAAATAAAAATGTAATGAGAAAGTAATCCGTCTTTCTTTGAAAATCTCAGAATTATTAGAACAAATTAGCAAATAAATTAGTCCTCCAAGTATACTTTGGAGACCTATATTTCGCTCGTTCAATATGTACACGACCCATTTTATTTACTGGCAAGATCGAGGCCACAGAAAATCAAAGGCCCTACTCTTAGATCGAGGCAACACTAGACTGTTATATTTTTTTTACGGCTGAAGGACAAGCCATCCATGGCCAAAAAAAAAAAAAAAAAAAGAAAGTTTATACTGTCAACTTTGGATAAATACAATGCACGGCCAAACGGCCAAGCGTGATTTTGTGATTAGGTGGGGTTTGTTCTACAGCCGTAGACAGATAAAACAATGGACAAAGTCACATTTCCATCTCTTTTACTCCGCAGCAAAATACCATATGAAAAAATAGCATGCGTGAAAGATAAAGATTTATGCTTTTTTTCTCTTTGGCATTGTAACCGTTTTTATTTTTCTTTTAATCATAATAATAATATTTATTTACTATAATGAACACGTACAGCATTTAGGACATTAGAATTAAAATGTAGTGAAGAGTCTAGGTACAATTCAAAGTAGCAGCGGCCCCTGCACTAAGCGAAAGCTTGTATCGCAAGAAACCATCAACAAGTTAACAAAGCAGAATTAACTCAAGGGCTGACAAACCATTGTCTAAGAAGTAGCCAAAACAATGGCATCGATAATTTGCATTATTTAAAAATAAAAATAAAATAAACAAGCTTAATTTAAAATTAAGTTAGTAAAGTTGATACAATTCAGATTTGGACAAAAATAAATATATTAATAATAATAAATATTTAAATAAAGCTTGCAAATAACTTTACATAAAAAGAAAGGACAAATAATAATAGTTACAATTTTAGTCTACATAATACAAAGCACTAGGTTTGTAAACTGTGTGTGTACACACACAGTTTACAGGAGTCCAAGCTTTTCATTGAAAGTGTGGTGTCAAACATTACCATGGCTGAGAGATTATTATAAGGACGATAGGTATCCCATCAGCCAGAAAATGTCCACTGCTGGACGAAGGCCTCCCCCTTAATAGGGACGTGCTGCCATAATCCCTACGCTTGGCAGGCGGCTTGGGGATCGCAGAATGTTCATTAACGTTAACGGGGAGGACGCTGCTGCCCGTCCTCCGGTGGCTCTGGTTGCAGTTTAGGACATACCCAGGTACGATAGGTATATATAATTTATATTCAAATATGATTGTCATTCTCGCGTGGTGAAGAGTTTTGGACATCGTCACAATGGTGCAGTGTTACAGAACAGAACAAGGTTTTTGTTTAAAATATCGCTATCTCATGTCCGGTTACAAAGAACTTGGGTCCATTGGTTTCTCCGTCTACACTTAAGACCGGTGATCGTCTACAATACATAACAAGAGTGCTTGAAAGCGAAACTAGGCATATTACAAAACTGGGTCATTGAAATTTGAAGGCAACTATATTTTAGGGGAATTGTACAAAACGAAGTCAAGCCGCTACAACATTTTCTGCTTGAAACTTTAGTATTCTCCTTTCCCTCTTAAGAGCACATTAGCTGATCCTCCGCGCGTCTGTGGTCTCTGTCTAATTACATAGGTAAAAAAGAGAAAGCGTGCTTGCGCCACGGTAATTTTGTTAGAAAATAATTAATTGCAATAAAGTTATTACATAAGAAAAAAAACTAGTTCATTAAGAAGATATACTTATTAAAGTATTACTCGTAACCTTTACTCATTTTATTCATGTGTCTTCATACAAAGATACAAAGAAAAATTCAAATACAAATTCATTTTTAGAGGTTATTTTACATTTTTTTTCCATCGAGAAAATGATTCGCAATCGTGGTTTCGTAACAATAGCCAAATAGGAAATATGATCTAAATTAACATTAAACTTTTTCAGTGCTGTCAAATTTGTACATTTGGCAAAACATTAACCCGAATGAAGCCGATTTGGGTGTACTCATTACCCAACATTTGTATGCAACTGTAGTTTTGCATGGTTTATCATCCAGCTAGCCCCTTTTCCTTTCTTTACCCTATTGTATAAAAGCCATGGGCAAGACACATTACAAGAAGAATAGACGGTATATAGGGTAAAGCAGTTATAGAAAGGTGGTTTAACCAGAAGGGGTTTAACTCTGTGAACAGTCCATTGCAAACGACTGGTCAGATGGATGGAGATTGATGGTATCATCTGCAGGGATAGGCATGGATGCGTTACGGATAATGGGAGGGCCTAAAGAAGTGGTGTGCCTGCAGTGTAGATCAATAGGGGTTGAAAACATAACGAAAACTTCCATACTTTCACACTTTTTTTCAAATGGTTTACCTAGTTGATAGCTTAAACGGTTTGAAATTTATGATGGGTAAGGCTGGGTGGGGTTTTACTTCTGTAGCTTAGGTTCAAGTCCTGCTAGAGGTAATAATTTTTCTTACTGATTATGCTTTAAAAAACATAGAGACCCAAATTTGTATAACATTACCGGCTCCCTACAGCCAGTATTCCTGAGATAATAAAAATAAGCCTATAAGCGTAAGATGTAGGTTAGGTGAGATGTAGGTGTGGTAAGGTGTTACGTTTTTGCAAGTTATTTAGCTACCTTTGTACCAAATTTCATCCAAAGTGGGTGATTGATAACAAACACCAAGCAGTAGTGTGCAAGCATTACTGTGTTCCGGTTTGGAGGGTAATGTTACCAGAGAAATTACTGGGTATGAAGAGATTTAACATCCAATATCTCAGGGTGACGAGCGCAGTGCAGTGCGGCGCGGGTTTGTGTTCGCAAGTTCACAATTCTAGCACTGCTACTGTTAGTGGCAGGCGTGATGCTTACCACCAGGTAAAAGTCTTGCTCGTGTCGTCACTTGAAAGTATAAAAAAAAACATACAAGCAAACTTTCACAACACACTAATAGTATAAATGTTTGTTACCTCTTCTCGCTAAAACTGCAGAACGGATTTAAACGAACTCGGAATAGTTATTTCCAGGAGTAAATAGAGGCAACTTTTTATGATCATCATCTTCACCGTTTTTCATCATCACGCGGGTGAAACTGCGGGGCGTTTGTTATACAATATAAGTAAAATAATAGTATGTGTTAGTTAAAGTTCTATTATAATTTTCGGAATATTATTATTATTTTATTATATCTGTGTGTCCGTGAACAACTGCGCCGAAATATCGGGAGTTCATTTCACAAAATAATCACGGTAAATATCCCGTAAATAATAATAGAACTTAAGTCAACTACCGTGATAGTTTAAACAGTGTTTGATGTATTAAGTAGTTGTTTTACCTATACTTTAAGTATTACCTCATTATACGTTGTTTAAGTTTTTCTATGACATTGTAATGTTGTAAATATAGTGCTTATTTAAAAAAAAATATAAAAGTATATTTAAAAAAAAACCCATAAGTAACTGATTTAGAATCTATGAAATACTGTAATAGACACTGAAAAAACTAAGCCATTCCAGTCGTCAAAGATAAGTTGTAACAAAGCGAAAATTCATATCATTTCCTCATAAAGCTTTCAGTTGACTCCAACTAGGAGTGAATTTAGTTTATTTACCCAAAACACACACAGAATCCTTGAAAGGTCAACAATAGAATTCCGCAAGTTCGAGCCCCTATCGACTACGTATTGCAAAATACTGTGTAAATTACGTAGTTGAAAACTTAGGTTTGGTCTAATATGAATAAGTTTTTTAATTCTTTGAATAAATAAATATTGCGTGGCCATTTTAAACAGCGCCATCTAGCCTCAAACTAAACAAAGCTTGTACCATGGGAACCAGATAGCTGATAGAATATTTAAATATTATATTTTTTTGTAAATACGTACTTTATTATGAAAACTGACTTGGTTTTGACACATTTTTTTTAAATACATACTAGCGTAGCGATTCTTAACGATCACCAATGTTAAGCAACGGACGGTCCGGTTAGTCTTCGGATGGGTGATCGTGAGTGGCATTTATTTGTGAGCGCTACCGTGGGTCGGATGACACGTTAAATTGTTGGTCCCGGTTGTTTGTTCTAGTTTCTATAACAACAACCGTCAGCTATGTCAGAGGCTTTCGGGCGGCACATTAGCTCTGACACTAGGGCTGGCCACTCAGCCTATACGAACTTGCTTACTTTTTAGCCATTTTTATAGTCCAACGCCCTCAAATGGCGTTTGCGCCGTATCCATCTGCTGGCCCAGTTGCAGGTTGGTGGATTCACGTACGTATTGAGCTTCTTCTCTGGACGATCTTCTTCACGATGTCTTCCTTCACTGACAAGCCAGTGGTAGGAAAATCCGTACATAAACTCCATAGAGCTCATTGGTACGGTTTATTCCACTGGGTGAAATCACCCAGGTGAACAAAGTGGAAATTATGGTTTCCTTATTTCACCTCGTGAGGGCCTGGGCTTGAGGCCGCCACGCCACCTCACAATAGGGTAGATGACTGATGTTTATATCGTTGAAACCAATAGCTTTGTTGAAGAATTTAATTAAATATAGTATTATATTATGAAAACTGACGTGGTTTTGACACATTTTTGTTTTATTTGTACGGGGAAAAAAATATATATATACAGGGTTAGTTCTAATCAGTTAGCATCCTTTTAAGGGCATATTCTGTACACCAAAACAAACAACTATTACTATAGGGGCCAACACTGAAATTGCGAAAAAAATATCAGCTGTTCCATACAAAAAGTTCATCGACCTTGGGCAAAATGTATGGAACAGTTGATATTTTTTTCGCGATTTCAATGTTGGCCCCATATAGCTATATTTATGAGCCACATTTTAATAGGACAATAAAAAACCACATCATCTAGCCTATTACAATAATCTCGAGCGGACATTTTTTTTTTTAATTCCCGATATTCTCGAGCCGTCTTCAGGTTTGGACCTGGGTATGTCCTTAAACTGCATCCAGAACCAACAAAGGACGGGCAGCAGCGTCCTCTCGGTGGTGAGGACGCTGCGATCCCCAAGCCGCCTTCCAAGCGCGGGATTATGGCAACCATTATTAAGGGGGAGAACATCGTCCAGCAGTGCACGTCTTTTGGCTGTTGATGTGAGCGGTCTCCCGATTAGGCCACCATAGCTAATTAGGCTACCATAGCTTATAAGGCTACCAGGACTATAGGTTTTTTACAATACAATTTTACTACCAGCTTCTATTTACAACAGAAAGGCATATAAATATGAGCTCTAAAAACAATTTGATAGGCAAATAAATTCACAGGTTAATGCGAATTTGATGTTAGCCGTAAAAACAATTTCATACTCCGAACCGAACATTAGATTCGATATAAAAACAGAATCGAAATGACAATTTACGAGTTATAACCTATATTGTGTGTTTTTTAAGAATGTTATCGGAAGTGCCAATATGGTTCATAAACTCGGAGTTTTTTAAGTGACATTAGTTGGTCATCAAGCTTCAAAATGAGTCGACAATATTGCTTAGAGGAGGTTCCGTTACACCTATTAAAATTACACTAAAAACTATTCAAACAATAAGGTAAGGTATCAGGTCTTTTGTTCAAGTATAGCAATACATAAGGGCGTACTCTAAACTCGCGCGGATGCACGGAGCGGACACCCGTGCCGTGCGCCTGTCGCCCGCCGCGCTTATGAAAACTTGAAAACGTCGCATGCGTCCGCACCCAGCTAGCGCTGCTCATACTTTTTTACATTACAGATACGTGAGCGTACACTCACGGGAGTTTTAACGTACGCCCTAATATGCTAGATGACTGGTGTTTAAATCGTTGAAACCCATAGCTTTGATGAAGAAGTTATTTAAATATAGTACGTTTATTGAAAAAATAATTTAAATCGGTTAATAATGTTCTGATATATGAGCGTTTAAAGTTTTTGTTAGAGACAACTCTGTCCCTTTCCCACAAAACAAAAAATGACGTCACGCCTTACTTGTCAGAACAGAATTTATATGGCGTACTGAGAAGTGACGTCGCGATTTGCTGTTTCGCCTCTCTGTCTAGCATGATATTAAATTGCTTATAAGTTGCTTATTTTTGATCAGATTTTCATTTTGTTTTCATTACTCAGCAATATTTATAGGCCACATTTTAATAGGACAATAAAAAAAAAACAGTCATCTAGCCTATTGTACGCATCAAAGTGAATTACTTTTAGAACATCAGGTAAGTAGTTTGTTAAATTCGGGGATAAAATTGTGTCTTGATTCTAAAACGATCAGGTTGTACGAAGGATGAGACGTCTTAAGATGAGTGAGGAACATCACGTTTGGTAAATTTAAATGAGTAAAAAAAAATACCCTGAATTTAGGTCTTGGGACCAGTTACTGGGACTTTAGAAATATAGGGTCCTAACTAAAATTGTCTATATTGTACCTACATGAAACATTATCATCATCATCATCATCAGTCATCATTGTTCCCTCTTAAGGCACGACACTCGGCCCGACCTCTGGCTGTCCGATTTCACTACCAGTTGTCCTACGTAAATCGTCACTCTTCTTTAGTATCCGGGCGTCCACGCTACGTTTGCCGATTCGTGGTCTCCACTGTAGAACACGTCTACCCCAGGAGTTATTGATTAAGCCACAGATATGAGCAGTCCACTGCCATTTCAGCTTACCAATACTCTGAACTATCTCGGTAACTTTAGTTCTCTAGCGAATTACTTTATTCCGGATACGATCCCTTAGAGAAACGACGTGGCTCTTTCCATACCTCGATGACCAACTTTGAACTTGTTTACTAGCACTACGTATACAGGATGACATTGAATTCATTGGCATTATCTAAGGGAGTCATTCAACTTATCATTATGAACAACATTTATTATGGGGTCAACCTTGAAATCAAGAAAAAGCTGTTTTATACAAAAAGTTGGACAAAATGTATGGAACAGCACATTTTTTTTCGCAATTTCAGGGTTGGCCCCGTGGTAAAACTTGTTCATTATGATGAGTACATACATACATAACATATCCTTCAGTATTGTAGAACCTTTTTCCATTCCATCCATTCAGCCGTTACCGCGTGAAAGACTAACAAACATACACAAACACAAACAAACGCATTTGTAATATTAGTGCGATTAGTAGGATAGCATTTTGTCCAAGATCGATGAACCTTTTTGTATGGAACAGCTGGTTTTTTTTCGTGATTTCAGGGTTTTTTTTTCTTAGTTATTGGCATCGCACGTTGTGCATTCTGCCAGTGTCAAGTTTATGAATTTTCACATTTATTTGTTATCATCGAGTCAAATAAGTCATGCAGTCACAGTAAGTCACACGAAATTAGTCATAGTCGAGTCCAAGTCATACCCTAGTAAAGTTGTGGCGACTTTACTATGAGCTTCTATGGAGTTTTGAAAACAACACGAAAAGACATGTTTCACCACATTATATCACTTGCTCACACTCGTGCATGTAATTCAACACTCAATGAATAAAACACCACCATTTTTAATCATTAATTCGCAAAAAAACACAAGTTTAAGAAAATAATAGAATGCAACGACATGATTTTTCCGTGTTCCCGCCAAAACTCGATTTCAGGGTTGGCCCCATAGTAAAAGTTGTTCATAATGATGAGTACAATGATATCCTAGAAGGATAACGGTGTTCTAACTAACACCCGGTATACCTACCAGCCATGTCATCAAACCGAACATTTCTATTAAATTATCCACGTCAAATACAAAACAAATCAAGTCAATTTACTGAAATATTTGAGTATACTTCTGAAATATTTGAAGGTTTCTGGGAATCTCAAGAAAATCTATTGAAGTACTCTTAGAACATTTCTGACGTTATTTTAACGAAAAGTTTTGCTTAATTAACTTTGAAATGATTTACGGGAAAAGTTATTTTACTTAATGCGTACAGTCCTAACAATTAATATTTTGTTTCTGGAATTGAAATGTTTTGGTTATTTTTCTTTTCAATTTTGGCATTGAAGCGTTTCACACCGTGCACTGATGTCCACTTTCTTACACAACGTAAAAGCGGGTGAAAAAAGTTCGGTCTCGTATTGGACAAATATGAAAATTATTACACTTTAAGCAATTCACACCGCGGTCCCAGCGAAGTGTGGTCGTGTGGTGTGAAACGTCTCGTCGTCGTCAGCCATAAAACGTCCACTGCTGGACGATCCTTTATAGAGGAGTGGTGCCATAATCCCAACGCTTGGCAGGCGGCTTGGGGATCGCAGAATGGTCATCACCGGTAACCAAAAGGACGCTGCTGCCCGTCCTCCGGTGGATCTGGTTGCAGTTTAAGGACATCCCAGGTCAGTACCGAAAACGTCTCAGTACCCCTTTTATCCGAGGCTAACAGCAGCAAATTCAAGAAACGATCGCTAAAATATATAAATATATGCCCATGTAAATCATTGTAAAATAGAGAGAGATTGTGTGATTATAGTTCCTTGATCGCTTCTACTCTTTACGCTTTGTCCAGAAAATGGAACAAATAAACAGATATACTGACAAAATGACAGCTAATTTTGTGTGAGTTGAGATGAGTTTTG
Source organism: Erannis defoliaria (assembly GCA_905404285.2). NCBI lineage: Eukaryota > Metazoa > Arthropoda > Insecta > Lepidoptera > Geometridae > Erannis > Erannis defoliaria. The sequence goes on from FR990084.1 coordinate 5,983,568, forward strand.
CCCCAAATTGAACATACACACCTAATAATTATTCAGTGCCTGGGCGACCGAGCTTTGCTCTGTTTTTTTGTTTTTACTTGAAATCTTTGATTATATACCCAGCCAGAGAGCTAGATCCTCCAAGACTTGAAATACAATGATAAAAAATGACAATGCCAATGAATTTAATGTCGCCTGTATAGGTGGAAGAATTGCTCGTTTAAAGTTATTAGATAGTTAGATATTAGATAGTTTCTAAATGTTTAGTAATTATGTTTTTTTGTCGCTGTTAGTTTCCCGAATAAAATAAAATAAAATAAATAAATAAAATAGATTGTTTTTTTGCATTTTGCAAAGAAAGTGTTGCATTCAGTGGTGGATTTATCAACAGGCTGAGTAGGCTGGAGCCTAGGGCGGCAGATTTAAGGGGCGGCGAATGTGGGAGCAATATTTTTTTGTTTGACAGATACTAACAAACATACTTACCTAAGTATTATTAGGTCCGATTGTGAGTGAAACTTTCAGGGTTAACACATTTTTCCTCCTCAATGATAGAATCGTATCTATCCGAATTATAAAAACGGCAGGATGTAGACCAATGTTTTCAGGTTCAATGAAAAGTTTGCGTTTCTGAACAAAGTGAATTGTCATCATCAACCACTACGACATGATTGTATAAGGGTCATAAGGTTTCTGTGTTAGGGTATTGAATTGCAGAGATTGGTAGGGGCGGCAAAATGTGTTTAGCCTACTGGCGGCAAATGTGTAAATCCGCCACTGGTTGCATTATACAAGAATGCAAGAATTAATAGACAGACATACAGATTATATGAGATCATTGTGTAATCTTTAACTCTAATTTTAATAGGAAGGTAAAAGTACTTATATAATTATTAGGTATTCTAGACTAGACATCCCTAACAGCTATCATCAGACGTAATGTAGGTACCAACATTAAATGTATAACAATATACCTTAACAAGACAAGAGAATTCTCCCCCTAAAACTTAATTAAGGTCGTATTTTACATCAGACCATATCATGGGCTATAAAGATAAATTATTGTACAAAGGCATTAGAAATATGCACTCGGTCCCATCACGTACGTCTTTAACTCAGAAGTGCCATTAAGCAGATGTGAATCGCTGCTTTAAAGAAGGTTTAAAATAAACGAGGTTCGAGGAGGAGTTTTGCCTGTGCTAGGCAAAACTTTTCCCAGATGGGCCAGTGGCGGTCTGGATGTGTCAAAATAAATTTTTCTTGTTAATCGTTGCTTTTATTAACTATCTGATGAGGGCGTTGTCGATAATCTAGTCCAAATAAAAACTGGGTACTATGCCTTGTTTTAAGAATCTATGCAGCTGTTATTGACGGCTTGAAAATAGATTTGTATTTGTATTGTATTGATTTGTGTTGTGTTGTTAATTACCTGATGGCGGGTATCCTGACCACTCCCCGTCATATATTTGTAAGTGTGGGGTATCATTAGAATCCTTACATCATCCCAAATGACAACGGTGGCATATCATATTATATGTCACTATGTGGGTAGTTGGATACACACAAAAAAGATTTCTTTGTTGACTGACCCAAAGCCCCTTATTCCATACCTGTACTACAGTAATAAAAGAGGCGGTAACTGGTACTTGGTATGATGTATCACGTCTATATATATCTTCATACTCTGAGTAATGGTAGGTCGAGCCCTTTCGCCAATCGTTCTGACCGACCTTCCCTGACCCTTGGTTCAATAGTTCTGGGACTGTGATTTACTTAATATGGTTTATGCGACACCTTTATGTGGAAATATGTTGTGGGGTATTATAACTGTGTATGAGTATATCTTGGAATACTAAGGAGGATATATTTCAATTTGAACGCCTATTCTTTGATAAATTATATGTCTAGATAGTCTGATGGATCCTAAACGCGTCGAAAAAAATAGCGGTTAACTGTTAGCCTCTTATGCACGCACACTATAAAAACGACAATGGTGCAACGCGAGTGTAATACATGGCTGTCACGCACACTAGTCTAATAATGTTGCCTGTAAATTTTCGTTCATAAGCAGTACGAGACTCTATCTAGACATATTTTTTATCTAATCGCCTATTTATGCAAAATGTAGGAGCTAGTTCTAAAAATTTTACCGTGTTTACCAGACTAAAATCCTGCGCCACACTCCGCTGCGCTCGTCACCCTGAGATAATATTATTAGATGTGAAATCTCTTCATGCCCAGTAACTTCTCTGGTCCTATGCTAGTTATTCAACCGCCAAGCAGTAGTGTGCAAGAATTACTGTGTTCCGGTTTTAAGAGTATAGGTATCTTCTGGGCAAGCGTGCTCCAACTTAGACCTTGTCTACGCCTCGGCGGGGCAAGGTCAAACGCGAACCCATTAATATAAAAAAAACAGCAATGTTACCAGATAAATTATTGGGTATGAAGAGATTTAACATCTAATATCTTAGGGTGACGAGCGCAGTGCAGTACGCAAGTTCAAAATTCTGGCATTGCTACTGTTAGTGCCACGCGTGACGCCTACCACCAGGCGAACGTCTTACTCGTCTCGCCACTAGATTGTATAAAAATAGTAATTAAAAAATCGCTTTTCAACCGAAACACAGTAATGCTTGCATACTACTGCTTTGCGGTTCAATAACTGACAAAGGGAAGACCACAATACTTCCCCAGAAGAAACTCTGCAATAGAGCCTTACCACTACAAAAAGATCTACATAATTATATTGCTTTGATAGAAAACGACGTATTCAAAACTTTTTTAGGTTACGTAGCCGAAGTTCTAAATAAACTAGCCCAGTTCAGCCCGTATTCCAAAGTTCTGGCAACACTAGCTTCTAATTTCGAGACGGCTCCGACATGCGAAGTTATATAATTAGATCCGAGTCAAATTCACTCAATTTGTACTTAGTTTGTTCCGGTACAGTACATTCATCGCAGTCTCTGTCTATTACGCAAATGTATGAGTTAAGCTGATCATGTTACTATTATTGAGTTACCTACGTTGACTCGGAACCATTTCGTTACCTACTTATTTCGATTTCACCCCACATTAATTTAGCTTTATAGCTTTATATAAGTTGCTGTCCTTACTATTGATTTTGCAGGATATTAATCTATTATATTATAATATGTAACAAAAAGGTTCAACAATACTGAAGGGCATGTATGTACTCATCAATATGAACAACTTTTACTATGGGGCCAACCTTGAAATGCCGAAAAAAAAACAGCTGTTCCATACATTTTGCCCAAGTTTTTTCGTTATTTCAAGGTTATTTAGTAAACAATAACAATAATAGAAACAACAACAAAACAACAACAATAACATAGAATAAAATTATAACACAGAATAGATAAAAAAACATAGAATAGAAACATTATAGGCTTTTCTTTATCACAGGAATCTTACAATATCACAGAGTTATCTTATATTAATATCTATGAAAATCTGTATTGCCATGATCTACAACTAAATCTTAACAATTGAATAAATATTTTTGTGTATAGTATTAATACAATAACTAACTTATATTTTGACTGTAAATACTTATATTTGAAAACGTGAAAGAAGAACTATTTATTTGCCTCAGTATTGTAAATTATCTTATGCTATTCACCTTCGCAGCGATTAGACTTTCTACGAATGAAAATAGGACCAGTGGTTGGTCTGCATTACAGAAAAGCGAAGGCCCTATTTACTACTCTCTTCAGTGGTCTGCCTGCATCCTCGATAAAAGCTGATATTTTATTTTCTGCGATTGGATCGCCCATCTTGGGCTCACTCCAGCCACCAGAGACCATACTTCGGGCATCTTCGAATGTAAACAAAGCTTTAATTTATTTTAATCCAGCTGTCAAGCTTTTTGCTTAAAAGATCCATAACTTGTACCGGGGAAAAGTTTCTTGAAGTGCAGTCAAACGAAATCAGGTCGCACCCGCCTAGAACATGGCCGGTTTTAAGTATTTATGAAAGTTCAAAAAAGGAGGTTCTCAATAGGAATGTGTTTTTTTTTTGTATGTTTGTTACGCGATTACTCCGCCAATTATGAACTGATTTTGATGATACTTTTTTTGTTAGGTAGGTAACTTAAGAGATGGTCACATATACATTTTATCGAAATCAGTTTAGTAGTTTGGTTTTTAAATCAAAATGACTAGAAAATCTGAAGATGTCATCTAGGTAATGGAAGTAAAGTGGGTTGTATTTTTTTTTAAAAGCGTATTATTATCATTTTAAATGTTGCGCTTCACATTACGTTTACGGCTATGTATTTTAAAGTGCATCATAGTTCATCCCCATAAGTTACATCCCTGTTTCAGAGAGTCACCTGTCTACCCTGCTTCTATATCCCCACATCATCCGCCAGAAGACGTCCACGTCTGGACGAAGGCCTTCCTCTTATTTAGATGCCACGCTTGGCAAGCGGCTTAGGATCGCAGAATGCTCACCACTTGTAACCGAGAGGATGCTGCTGCCCATCCTCCGTTGGTTCACGCAGTTTTAGAACATATCCTTTTACTATTATCAGGGGTTTGTTTTTGTCATGCAGAAATGAGCCATAGTGCCATAGGTTCAGAACGACGTCTCATGCGTAGAGCTATTTAGGGAACTTCAGAGACTGCCCTTGCCGTGTGAGTTTATTTACCAGAGAGCCCTATTCACCCATGTAAACCTAGAAACGTTCCAACGTAGGGGCGTTCACAGCACTTTAGATTTACGAAGCATTAAAAAGAAATACCAACTGATCACCCCGTCGCACCGTCTCGTCAAGTCGGAGAGGTCAGTGTATATTTTGGGGCCCGCGATCTACAACCGTATACCAGCTTCCATTCGGGATGCTCCGTCCACCGGGTGCTTTAAAACCAAGCTCAGAGCGTGGTTACAAGAGAATTTGTTTCATGACATTGAAGCTTATTTTAAAATAAGAGATTATTGACGTATTTTATAATTATTATTTCATTTTATTAAGTGTTTTTTTTTGTGAAATTTGACGTGTAACTTTGGTGTTACTTGTATTTGTATTTTGTATATCCACGTACATCCTTAATTCAAATATATGCCACAGTGCAAAAAATACAGTAAGTTAATTACGTCGCTTTTGCTAGCGCTCACGGGTGAGCGTACATTTGACGCTTACTATTACGGACGATATACTGCACCAAAACAATGCAGCGCTGTTGTTATTTTATTGCGATTGGCATATAAATTGAGTCCCTGAGTAAAACGACCGAATTTCGGTCACGTTTGCCTCCGGGCAAACTAGTATTCACTGCACCCTATAAACTATAGCGTTAATAATAAACGTAAACACTATGTTGGGACGGGGGTAATTTCATTTCGTGCTTTGGAGCTTTTGTGGAACCACGCTTCAGGGTTCGTATTACGAGTATGCTTCAGTTTAGATGTCGATATGATTTTATTTGTGGTAAAAATCTAATTGTGTAACAAAACAAATGACTTTAAAAAAAAAACCGGCTTCACATTTACATGGGACCACTCGGGAGTAGGTATACCTACTACTACTATACCTTTCAAATAAAAAAAGAATTTTCAAAAACGATCTGAAAATCGGTGAACATACTCGTACATTAAAAAAAAAACCTTCCTTTTTTGAAGTCTGTTAAAAAGACGAACAACAAAGGAAAGTCTTCGAGTATAAACCAATGGAGGGGGCAAGCCAAGGCCTTTACCTCTGCCAATGGTATATATAGGTCAGTAACCATTATAGTCACAGTCAAGTCCAAGTGATGCCTATTCGTGACAAACTATATTATTTACTAGAGGTTGCCCCCCCCCTTTCCCCCCTCCCAACTCGGGACGAACATGGCATAAATTCAGCAGCGATTAACAAAAAAACTTGATTTAGTCACATCCGGATCGCCGCTGGCGCTATCTGCGAAGTTTTGCCTGTGGAACCTCAATGAGTAAAATTACTTACTTTCCGCTCAGTAGTCCATCTGCTTAACCCTGTATAATGCGTGTTTTCTTCTTTCAATAGAACCACGATCATACATATAAGCTATTCCTTTAATTGGTTGAAACCCTTCATTCCACCGTTTACTGCCTTTGAATGAAAATAAAACGTAGCAATTCTTAAACCGTAAACTTTTCTTTTTTATAGCTCAAACCCTGCAGAAAATTGCTGTCAGTATGTCTCGTAAAAAGATACAGATGAGAAAATAGTAGCAGCTCTTAAATAGTCCGAAGAGCTGAGGACAAAACAAAATAAGACCAAAATAGAAAGTCAGTATAAATAATAGAAACTACATGTCGGGCTACGAGGCTAGTTTTTCAAGCCAGGATAGCAAGATTGTGATAGAAGGCTAGCAAGCTAGCCGCTTTGGCTTCGTAGAAATGAAGCTAGTTCTGTTTACACGTAGCCAAAGCTGCTAGCTTGCTAGGTTACTATCACTATCTTGCTATCCAGGCTTGAAAAACTAGCCTCGTGTATCCCGCGCATTATGAACATAGTGAGACCACAGACATTGATAGAAATAGACAACGTCTGTCCCTCAATCATAATTATATTTAAGAGTGGTCGCACATTGATTCGGCACGGCACTGGACAGGCGCCGGACGACCGTAACACACTGCGCACAATTAACTGGTGCGAGCGAGACGGGCGTCTCGAGAAATTTCTTACGGTGTGCGGGACCTAGTACAAAATGCATGCACGGAGCGCCTTCGGGCGAAACCGGACGGTTTTTCTTACGGTTTTTCTCGTCGTATGCACCCGGCCATGTATTTATTGTGTTGCAATTAAGTCCTGGTGATAAGTTTTTATTATCACATCAGCAGTCAGAAGAAGTCCACTGCTATACGAAAGCCTTCCCAATTAATAGCGAGTGGTTGCCATAACCACTCGCTATTAATGGGACCTGGGTATGTCCTAAAACTGCATCCAGAACCACTGGAGGACGGGCAGCAGCGGTCTCTTAGTTAAGTTAGTTACTTAGTTAGTAATGTCGTCACTAACGAACACTAGGGGCTGTGACTATGCAGTAGGGCATGATTTGCACTTGACTGTGACTGTTTTTAATGATTTATGTTTGATATTCTATCAATACATTTAATTGACAGCCTTATAGCTCAGTTGGTAGCGTGTCTGCCTTCAGAGCTGTAGGGCGTGGGTTCGATCCCCACCCAGGGCAAACATTTATGTGACGAACATAGATGTTTGTTATGTGTCTGGGTGTAGTATGTATTATAAGTATGTATTTACGAAAAAAAAAATATAAGTATTCTAGCAGCTATCTGGTTTCCATAATACAAGCTTTGCTTAGTATGGGGCTAGATGGCGCTGTGTGTAAAATGTGCCACACAATTTTTTTTATTTTTTTTAATTTAATAACTTGAAAATGTATAATGTTTGTTACACTGGCAGAATGCACAAAATTGCGATGCCAAAATTGAAGAAAGAAAAAGAAGGACACTGATACCAACTTGGGAAAAGGTTTAAACAATGTGAAACTCTTTTCTCTATAAGAGTAACATTGGGCTAAGAAAAGGTTAACACGTTGACTGCGACACTATTTTTGATGGACTTCCAGCCAGTGCGAATGCGGTCTTTTCGAGGCAAGGTTGAACTTCTTTACAGTGCGAATGACAGCTTTTCAGCCTCACAAAATATTGTTTCTAAAAACACCTTAAATATAGCTCAAAACTTAAAACATGTGCTTGAAACTTTTTACAATTATAAACTTAAATAGTTTTTCAAGTTGAATCTAGCTTCAAGCGCAGTTGTGACATTTCGGTTTTGAATAAATAAATAAAATATTCATGTCTTCGGTTCTGCCTCACATCGCACTAAAAAGAAGTTCGGTTTGTTGTGTTTCTGTTTGTGTACTAGTGATGGAAATAAAAGAGAAATGCAGGTGCTATAACATTTATCGCGGACGAGAATCGTGCTTTCGTATAGAAACTTGTCGCATCACTACGCTAGGATACGCGGCGCCCGCGCCGCCCACGCTTCACTCCGTGCGTCTGTGAGGCCTACAACTTTTGAGACAGATTAGACCTCACTTCGCACAGAAGCGTATAAAAATTCTATTCAGTGCGTATGAAATTCGGTAGCGCTCGTGGCGTAGCTTGTCTAGGTGATTCTAAGCGATCACCGATGTTAAGCAACGGACGGTCCGGTCAGTCTTCGGATGGGTGACCGTAAGTGGCATTTATTTCTGAGCGCTACCGTGGGTCGGATGACACGTTAAATTATTGGTCCCGGTTGTTTGTTCTAGTTTCTATAACAACAACCGTCAGCCATGTCAGAGGCCTTCGGGCGGCACATAAACTCTGGCCACTCAGCCTATACGAACTTACTTACTTATTTGTACATTAAATAAAAAAACATTATTTTTTTATTCATTTTATGGATTTTTTTAGCCAACCTACTCCCGATGTATTTTTTTACATATTTAATTTGCTAACAAACAATTTTCATCAACTAAACAGATGGGTGTTTCTATTTTTCATTGTTCATCGGATCCTATACTATCTTGTTTGAACTTGGCCCTTTAATCAGTTAAGTGATGCCGTCCTTCAGTTAGGTTTAGGTGTCACTCATGGTCCGCGTTTCATTGTTATTTATGGTGTTATTTATTTCCGTTTCCGGGTAGTAGAACGGAAGTAATGGAGGTGAAGGCGGTTTATTTTTTGTTTTTGGTGTTTTATGTCCCCACTTTAGCTTGTCCATCAGCTAATGGCGAGCTTGGTCTTGGCTTTATCACAATTGGGGACAGAATTGTTCTATTTTTCAAACGACTTCAAAAAAGGAGGTTCTTAATTAGACTGTATGTTTTTTAACCGACTTCAAAAAAGGAGGAGGTTCTATGTTCGACGGTATGTATGTTTTTTTAAATAATATTAGTTCTCAATTTTTTTTTATTCTGTCAAGTGACGTGACTAGCAGGACGTTTGCCTGGTGGTAAGCGTCACGCCTGCCCATAACAGTAGCAGTGCTAGAATTGTGAACTTGCGAACACAATCCTGCGCCGCACTGTACTGCGCTCGTCACCCTGAGATATTGGATGCAAAATGTCATACCCAGTAATTTATCTGGTAACATTGACCTTTGCACCGGAACACAGTAATGCTTGCACACTACTGCTTGGCGGTTGAATAACTGGCAAAGGTGGATTCTGCAGAGAGTCCTACTACTACAAAAAATATAACTAATTAAAACTGTAACACTTATAGGTATGTGAAGGTCATTATTTTGTTTATTTACAATAGGCTTGCGTTATTATGAGAACGTAAAGATTTTGCTTTTCTGTACTTGTATGAAGAACCATATAAAATGAAATCTGAATTTAAAAAAAAACTTTGCTAAAAAGTTCACCGTTATAAAATCTTTATAGTAGAAGTTATAGTATTTATAATTTTACCTAGTTGTAACCAAATGATTGTACTTATTATTACAGAAAGGATAATAATTATTTGTTACGCAAGGCTGCAAAGTTGTTTTTTGGCGCGAGTACGTACTTGTATTGAAACCTGAGAAAGCGAAGGATTCGAGGATTGAAAAGTTCAAAATATAGGATCCTGACCGTAGTGATGGTTTCAAAGGTACGAGAAGCAGAATAACTTTACTGCCGAGCCAAACACACAACTTTTCACCTCACTACGCCGAGGAAAATGCTAGAGTTTTTTTTAATGCGTCTTCTTGCTGGCCAGTGCGATTATACTAAAAATTATGTTGTTGCACTGACATGAAATAAATATTAGTACTTAAGCACTCTACGCACCATCTTGCATGCTGTACATCCCGCAAAGGCCGCTGTGCTGGATGTAGCATCGTGCACGTCGTGCGCGCATCCAGCTGCGGGATGCTTAGAGAGAGAAACCAACATGTTTCTCTGTCTGTCTACGACTGAACGAGGTGTGAACAAAGGGAGTGTTAGAGGAGTTAATTTTTTTGCTATTTTGCCCACAGAGCGGCCTAAGCCGTAAGGCCAAACCGCCTGGTCATACGTCAACGATTAGTTTTTGTTTATTTATGTAGCCCGTACTTGAGGCATTCCACAGACAAGTGGAACTTGTATCTTTCAATGAATTTTGAAGGTGTTTCTCAGTCCATTTTGACGTGATGTTGCCTTACGATATAAGCTTAGAGCTTGAGGCAATGAGGCAGTAGCCCGTACAAAAAACAAAAAAATTGAATCTGCTGTATAGCAAGATTATACACGGAGTTTTGGCGGGAACACGGAAAAATCATGTCGTTGCAATCTATTATTTTCTTAAACTTGTGTTTTTTCCGAATTATTGATTAAAAATGGTGGTGTTTTATTTATTGAGTGTTGAATTACATGCACGAGTGTGGGCAAGTGATATAATGTGGTGAAACATGTATTTTCGTGTTGTTTTCAAAACTCTGTAGAAGCTCATAGTAAAGTCGCCACAACTTTACTAGGGCACGACTTGGACTCGACTATGACTGGTTTCGTATGACTGACTGTGATTTAATGACATATTTGACTTGATTTTAATAAAAGAAACTTGAAAATTCATAAACTTGACACTGGCAGAATGCACAACGTGCGATGCCAATAAATAAGAAAAAAATAAAAAATAAATATGCACGACCGTTCTGCTGTACAGCCCGCTAAGGTCATGTTCGTTCGCGGTGGTGGGGCACTCGCTGGATGCAAAACGCGTCCAGCAAGTCCAGCAAGCGACATTCATTCATTCATTCAATTTGCTGTACGTCAAGACTATTCACTGTTGTTTTGCATCGTGCATTGTGCATGACCTTGGCGGGCTGTCAGCAAGCACGATGGTGCGTAGAGTGCTGTATGCATTTTCAACGGACTGGCGGTATACAAAATTATTGAATAGAAAGGTTCGAATTTTAAAAACTCCTTTCACGCATGCGGACTAAATGCACTTTTGTACTCAGATTTCGAATGATAAACAGAATCATTCCGAGCTTGTGAGCTGAAAAGTTTATAGTATAGGTACTTCAAGAAATCCCATTAGCATCACTTTAGAAAGAAAATATTAAAATAAAATGAGCACAAAACGCAATTTAGTCCCTAACAAAATTCACGCCTAATAATTTCAACGACACCTTTAATTGAGACGAATTTTCTGCTTAAAATACTGGGAGTTCATTTTAAATATGAACTCGAGTCCCGTATAAAACCGCCGTTATCTTTGGCCCGTTTCTGCTGAATTTCCGTATTGCGGTTGACCTTTCAGAACCCTAAGGGATTAGAGTATAGCTTAGTAAGATATTCACTTCAAGGGGATTTGTATACAATTTGGTGTTAAAAAAAAAGAATACTTATAAACGACGACCTACGTAGACTTTATCTTCATGGAGCTAGTGCGGATGGACGCGCATCTGATGGCGACTTGGTGAGCTCCGCCGTAATTATTATGTAAGTATACAGGGTTATTTTTGTTTTATTTATACGGGTATACTCACGTTTAATTAAATCGGATACTCCAGCTATAGGTCTAAGGTCACCGGATGTTATCGAAATTCACCGGCTTGGAACTTCTGTCCCGGTCGTCCCGGTAAATCCTCGAAATGTCCAGGTATGCTCCTTCCACCGGGTGCTTCAAAACCAAGCTCAAAGCGTAGTTGCAAGAGAATTTGTTTTATGACATTGAAGCTTATTTTAAAATAAGAGATTATTAACATATTTTTTATAATTATTATTTCATTTTATTGTAACATACTTAATGAAATTTGACGTGTAACTTTGGTGTTATCAATAAACTATTTGTATTTGTATTTGTATGTATTTCAATTACAAAGTAGGTAAGTACACGAGATCGGAAGTTTTTTTTTATTTGTCGTCTCAAACTCTATTTTTTAGGTGATTACACCAAAGAGTGGTCGTATGTAAAGAAGAAAAAAAAGGTATGATTTCGAACCACGTTGCACACGGATTTCTTACTTACTTACTTATGGTTATTTTGAAGTTATTGCTAGACAAACCCCACCAAACAAACTATCATTATGGGAAACCTCCTATTAATCAAATCCTTTTATTAATAGGAGGTTTCTCTAGGAGGCACGGCAATCTATTTTAACATCGTCACAATCAAAACCACGTTCACTTTTATAAATCAGCTGGGACATTGCCCATATTTGGCAGTTCCGACTTTATTCCTAGTTTGGTCGGCATTTTGTTGCCGCATGTATGTAGTTTATCGTTCGCCCGGCGATACTCCGGTTTACGAGCACGGTACTACCGATACGTGACGTCACACTCGCGGGGAATTGTGGGACCACAAAATCCTAAGTAGAAAATGTATAAAAAAATAGCGTAAGAGTACAAAACTAGCAATTTATTAATGCGTAGCCAAGAGAATGCTGGAAGAGTATGACAATTGGCTGGAGTTTAGGTATTGGAGAAATTATTGACCAAGTGAGGGGGGGAGAGCAAACGAAATCTTGCAACCATCTGGCAAATGATTTGAGCTGTCCGGACTTACTTACAGAATTTTAAATAGGTATAGGTATAAAACAATTTAAAAATAAATTGCAAAATTGGTCAAGAAGTTATCAAGGTACGATAAGGTCGTGAGGTCGCAGTTCGCGAAGTCTTCTATTCGCAGAACTACTAGTCTATCTTTTTTTTGCCACAGGCCCCACAGAAGTGGCGTTGGGACACGCAAGGGTGGCATGCCATTCTATTATTCTATTAAAATTTCATACTAAATGTACTAAATACATTGAAATAAGACGCACACCGCGCCCGATGTAAGCCCGATCAACGTCGTTCGGTGTGTCCTAAATTGTACCTTATTTCATTGTACTTAGTATGAAATTTGAATGGAACGCGTGCCATGTACATTGTACAAGCCTGTCGCCATTTCTGTGGTGAACCTCCGACTTTGGGCCAATACTGGAAGACACAGGGGCGGCCGATTTCATAGACAGTCCAGGATCACGTCGCCCCAGGAAGTCTGTCGTCTAGTATACTTACATGCATCTGTCTTATTATGATTCATTCACTTGGAGTTAGGGTTGCCACCCGTACTTTATAATAAAGTATTGTACTTTATTTTGGCCGAACGTACTTTATACTTTATGAGGGCAGTAAAGTAAGTGTTTTTTTTTCTTTCTTTATTTTTACCTGTGAAGATTTTTTAAAATGGACTTCTATTTTTTACGTGTAACGGAACGGACCGGACTGCTTTTTAAATTAGGTAAGTAAATAGGGATTGATTGTAAAGATGCCGTTAATATATTTAAGAGTAACCTCTATCGTAGCTGACTACGAAACTCAGCTACCAAAACGGCAACAAAATTCTTGTTAAAACAATGACATTCTTCTTTCGTAGCTGACTACGAAAACCAACTACCAAAACGGACCAAACCTAACAAATATTTGTTGGATGTTGCTAGAAGCAACAAAAAATATGTATGGAAGAGAAATTGTCTGGTAAATAAACAGTACTTTATTTTCAGATGTTGTACTTTTTTTAGCCTAGAAAATTAGATATACTCTATTTGCTTAAAAAAAGATGGCAACCCTACTTGGAGTTGTCTTTTTGCGAACATTTTCTACTCCGTCTAGCCACAGTGCTGTGGGACCACTATAACTGAATGTAAGTTTCGCTGACAGGATTATAGTTTCGCACACGAATTTTGTTAGAACTCTTCTGCAAAAATGTTTTCGTGCAGCTCTGATAGAAGTTGGAACGTGACTGGTTTACCTAATGTCACATAATTATCAAGTAATAGCAGATCCAGTAGACCGAACACTTAACTATCTTCACAAGATATAGGTGTACAGTCGTCGTGGTCTGTTGGGAGAAGTCGTGTTTATCGAGCAATCTCCCATTAGTAGACTATTGGAAGATCCTCGACTCGAAATCGTTAGGACACCATTGCCAGTTACTTAACCGCCCAGCAGTAGGGTGCACGCATTACTGTGTTTGGGTTTGAAGAACAATGTCATCAGAGAAATTACTAGGCATGAAGAAATATGACATCTATTAGATACCTAAAGGTGGCGAGCGCTTTGTTAGCAAGTTCACAATTTTGGGATAGCTACTATTATGGGGTCTAATTTTTGAATCGTTCGCATGCGTTGCGCATGAGAGCGGAGCCGACTTTCGAACGATATTGAACCTTATTTCAAAAAATATCGGCTCTGCTCGTAAACGCAGCTCTTGCGTACAATACAAAAATATGGCCCATGGGCAGGCGCGACGCTTAGTACCAGGCGAACGTCTTGCTCGTCTCGTCTCTGTGTTTTGCGTTACCTAGGTTTAAAGCAAGTCTCTTACTAATGAGTTCTTTAGAGTTTATGTACGGAATTTGATACTACTTGCTTTTCGGTGAAGGAAAATATCCCGAGGAAACCTACATACGCCCAGAGAAGAAATATAGAGTATGTGAATCCACCAACCTGCAACTGGGCCAGCGTGGTGGATATGGCCTAATCCTCCGTCGAGTGTAGAATTATGTACTGCAGTGTTTTTAAAGCTTAAACAATAAGAAAAAATATGACCTCTGGCAGGACTCGAACCTGCATACGAGCATCTCTGGGTTTCCGTCCCATTTGCTTTGCCAATTAAGCTACAGAAGCCTTTGTCTAACTCGTCATAATTCTCAAAGCGTAACCAATGATGTTATATACACTTTATATAAAATATTCAATATGTCCTGCAGTACCTAGATGGCTGTGTGAAATGTCTACCTATTTATTTAAACCGATAGACGCTAATAGCTAATATTTCATCCTAATGGGTAGATATAATAGTTATGGGATCATACCAACTGTAACTAACCTAATCAATTATTAGTATCGACGTCATCCACAAACGCTTGGGCAAACAGATAACGTGATTGGTTAATAATATACCAAGCTTCTTATGCCAATAATAGAGGATTACGTCGGATTATGAACCGTTTTCGGACATTATTTAGTATTTGGGTGTGTAGAAACGTATTTATTATTATCTTGGTAATACAGTGGCCCTGTTGAGTTTAGTAATTATAATACCAGCCGAATTTCGTTTCCATATTGGAATTTTACTAAACGGTCCTAATTAAAAACGCCGCGTATAGTTCAATAACGTTAGTACTCAGCGATTAATCACCGAACATCACTACTACGCACTTGATTTTTATATGACGTTTGTTAACTTAACGTCATTTAAAAATCAAGTGTGCAGTACTA
Organism: Erannis defoliaria; assembly: GCA_905404285.2. NCBI lineage: Eukaryota > Metazoa > Arthropoda > Insecta > Lepidoptera > Geometridae > Erannis > Erannis defoliaria. The sequence continues at coordinate 5,998,714 of FR990084.1, forward strand.
ACTTGGAGGATTTAACTCTCTCGTACTGTACTTAAGAGAAAAACAGAAAAATAACAGATTTCACCCGCGCGTCTTGCATTAGTTTAGAGTCGAAAATCGCATGATACAATTGATGACGATGATGGCTTTTAGCAATTTAGGCGGGGTTTTATTTAATTGTTTAAAATGTAGGCATGGAATAAAAAAAATAAACGGCTACTGTGCTAAAACATTAGTTTGGCTATGTAATTCGTAAAAAATTATGTGGAGCTGTCGCTGATAATTTAGAGCATTTGAATTAAAACAGTTTTTTTTGTTGGTAATTTGTTTTTTTAAATAAACTAGAATATTTTCCAAAATTCTATTCGGTTACTCGGCTTCTTTAGGTTTTTCCCCTACCTGTAGTATTTTTTTAATCTGATTATTTACGTTCTTTATGATTAAACTATGTGTTTAAAAATACACCTTTTACTTACTTTTGGCATTAATCGCCCCCTTAAGTACCTACTTACAGTGACAGTAGTTTTTAAGTAAGGCACATAGAATATTCATGATACTTTCATATTTGAAGTAAAAACATTTTTTTAATATCCTATGTTACTTATATGTTACTTGTATGTACCATAGAATATTTTAAAAATGATTTTAAACATTAACTTACGCATTTTTAATATTAGTGTTACACTAGTATAAAAATTGCGAAAGATTTTGAGTTGCCAGTTAGTTAGTTATCTTTGTTTGGGTCAATGTATTTGAATGGAATTTAGAATGGATAAAACATACTTCCCAAATACCCAAAAATATAGGTTCGTTTTCCGTAGAATCCCATATTTTTTAGAATCCAATAAAAAGACAATAAAATTAACTATAATTTATAAGCCGGTATCTAGACTATGAAGCAAGTTTTATTAGCATGAACCAAACGCGGCTAAACCAAAGACAAACAGTGCTAACAACCCAAACCGATGTCACCTCTAGTTTTAAACAGACCACTGTCAGCTAGAGTATTGCGTAACAAGGTGAGGCCTTCTGCTCCAAATTGTCCCAACTAGCCTAACCTAGTTATCTCCTTCACCGTTCCTCTCTCAAAGCTAGTATATCTAGCTGTCCTTTTCTAGGAATCGAGAATGGGGCATTGTTTGAGTCCGCTCATTGATGTTAAATTTTGCATGGATTAATGAATTGGAACTTGGGATTTAAGGTTAGTGAAATGGAAATGGATTATCAAGAATAGTTTAATTAGAAAATGCCCAAACTTTTGTTTTGGTGGGAGATTTCAATTGATGAGTCTTTTATAACTCTATTTCTAAAGTTAAGCCACAGAAGAAATAATAGTACTACCTATGAAGCATTAAATTTTTCGGTGTGCAATAAAATCATAATTTTTCAAGACATTGTACTTATGTAGCGCTATCTTTCATTCTCCACCAACTAATACGTGGCATAGTTTAGTCTTATAAAACCAATACTTTGTAACGGAAGCCCTGAACTCATTTATATACAAGCAAATATCCTACATTTTAATAAAAAGCGTGGTCGTTTATTTTCTAAATTTAGAAATTTGTTAACTTTACTTTTGTTTAAAGACCAGTCAAGTGTGTGTTGGAGCCGCGCATTAAGAGTTCCGTACCACACAATAAATGATGTACTTATGTAAAAAAAATATTCTTAGGTTAATTTTGTTTAAGTATTTTAGGGTGGAATTGGCACTGTTATTACTATTCATTATTAAGTAAATGTGTTTGCTTTATATTCACATTTATCATCAGCCGGAAGACGTCCACTGCCGAACGAAGGCCTCTCCCTTGGACCGCCGCACTTTACGACAACCGGCCACTTGCATCCAACAATTGCCCGCGACTTACACGATGTCGTCGATCTATCTGGTGGGAAGGCTACCTACGCTGCGTCTTCCAGTTCGTGGTTGCAAATCCAGAACCTTTCTTTCCCATCGATTATCGGTTCTTCGAGTGATGTGGCCTGCCCATTGCCACTTCAACTCGCGAACCCTGAGAGCTATGTCAGTGACTTTGGTTCTTTGGCAAATATCCAAATTAAACCTGTAAAATATTTTAAAAAAACAGGCTCGACAAACAAAGTTTTTATTTTTATTTTAATTTGTTTAATTCCATCATGATGCCAGAAAAATATTATCTGAACCTATAACCGACTCTTATGGTTAAAGTATTCAAAGAAGGCTATCAAAGGTAGGACGAATAGAGAAAGAGACGTGTAGGCTTAGTACAGTTTCTTCTTTAGCGTGCTTAATCGGGACTACAACAACAAAAACAACAAAAAACAACCGAGATGCCAGTCAAACGCAAAGCAAGCAAGCATAATACATTTAAAAATAACCCTTGAATACCTTCCGGGGACGGAACCCTAAATTAGCTTAAGCTTATAAAAAAATATAGGTGATCTTACTTTATTTTAAAATGTGAAGTAAGTTTTCTCCAAGAGATGCCAATTATAAAAATCTTTTTACAAAATCTCGAGTAAGCATCTGAAATGAAATTCTACACTCTGCGGTCCGCAAAAGTGCTGCAATGAATGTTGCATTTCTTTTACAAAGAGAAAGCTTCGTACATACAACACAAACTGTAACATAACGTACGATACAACGTTTCAAATATATTTTATTGCTTTCGAGACGACAGTAAGACAGTCTGAACAATCTACTTATATTTTCAAACGTATCTTCGGATAAACACAAAAAGTAAACTTAAGCGTTAAAAATATTTTTTCATCACACTTGCTCGTAAAGTGGATCTTATTGCTTCGGTTTTAGGCTCATAATCCAAACTATTACGCACGCGTGCTTTTTACTTTACATTACGGCACTTGTGCTATAATAGGTATAAAAAGACAACCCGGTAAAGTCAAGTTTGTACGTGACTGCAATTAGATGTATGTATACGAAGCACTGTTAATATAGCCGGGTAATACTTACAGTTTTTTTTGTAATACCTACAAAGAGTTCTTATGCCGCTGAAGTAAATGTCAACATGCACGCGCATTGCTGGCTTGGGCGCCATTTTCCGCAAATGTTTGTTGACGTTTTCTCTGTGTGGTTGATTATTATCAAAAAACCTTTGTTTTTTCCTCGCAAGTGTGATGAAAACAGTCGTATGAAACTCTTGTGCTATGTTTCAATACACTCTCGGCTTCCTTATTGCACTCGCCTGCGGCTCGCGCGCTTTATACCGCCTCTAGTGTAAGTACCAACGTAGCACAGTTGTAACATAATGTACTATTATAGTTGTGTATACATCTATATTTATTTATTTATAATTTTATTTTATCTATTGGAAAACCAACAGCTTTTGTAACTTATAAATACACTAATTAAAGACAGAAAGCTATATATAATAGAGATATAAGTTGCATCAACTATATTATAATAGTATCCACTAAATTAGTACCAGAAATCGTCCACTACAATAGTTGGTGTCGTTTTCCTATAAAAAAGGACGGGTGTTATTTTTTTGGTAAAAGTAGCATTTCTTTTTGATCGTGGCTACGCCGCTATGATGCTATAATCCCATAAATAGAAGATTCGTCAACGTGAACTGACACTGGCGTACTCTTTAGTAGCCTACGTAGCAGAGCTACGCCGTAACCATGCACTTTGTGGTACTGCGTAGCACAGTTGGCAGAGATCGATAGGACCAAAATCCCGCCATGTGCTGGTGCAGGTGCATTTCCAGTTACGTGAATTTGAAATTGATAACTTTAAATAAAAGTGAAATGTTTGGAAAGATATTTTTATGGTTCTGTAATTACCTACATGTAGACTACAATTGTCCGGTAAAAAGTAAAAAAAAAAAACAGATTACTTTAGGACAGCTGGGAAAAATTAAAACATACTGCTTATACCTCTTTATTTGAAAAAACAAATAGAAAACCAACATTTCCCCATTTGCCAATCTTTGTTTAACAAATTTGCTAAACCACTTTGTCCAACCGCGCTTCTGCACTGTCCAACCCGATTACAATTTTGGCCAAGCCACAATTTGGCCTAAAATGATCGTCCCAAAATAGGAGGACTAGAGCGGACTCAGGTAAATATATTATGCAAACGAGGTCAGACTTTACTAGGGTTGTCACTCAGCTTGGAAAATAGGATTGGGCGTAAAAGATGCAACCTTACTTTACGTATAAAGGTTTACGGCACTTCCCATAAGCAGATGACCTAATGGCACAAAATTCCCATAAATGTATCAGCTAGCCCAAATTTTTTTATGCCTTTGTTTCACAAAGTTGTACAAGCGTCAAGTAATTACGCAAATCAAAAGTAATTCGAAATTCTAACGATCAAGTTTTGCAAGTAAGGCGTTTTTTTAAACGACTTCAGAAAAAGAGGTTCTCAATTCGACGGTATATTTTTTAAATTTTTGTTTTGTGTATATATTTTACGCGATTACTCCGCTAATTATGAACTGATTTTTTATGCTATTTTTTGTTTGGTAGGTAACACTTCCGAGGTGGCCCCATATAAATTTTATCGAAATCGGATCAGTAATTTGGTTTTTATATCAAAATAACTGGAAAATATGAAGATGTCTTCCAGGTATTGGAAGTAGGAGTCGGTTGTATTTTTTTAATTTTTAGTTTATTTTATTTATTGATACACAAACAGAACACAGTTAAAACATATACATTATTAATCTTACTAACACTACTATTAACATATACTTTTTGTATGGTATAGATGAGAGGTGATCATTTTTTCGCGACTTTAATTTTGGCCCCACACATTACAAGTTGCTTGTTTTGATATACAGAATATACCCTTAAAAGGATGCTAACTGATTAGGACTAACCCTGTATATGATGACTACGTATGCTACGTAAATAATTACGTTAGGATTATTCATAAAAGTTTTACCAATGCCAGGCAAAAGCAATTATAAATTTCATTTTATAAATTAATTTTGTCAGCCAAATTCTGAAACAAGCGCGCTTGAAATTCACGTGGGTGGGCCACGCTCGGAGGAACTAGCTCTGTCTCTCGGGCCACGTGATATTTGAGCGTAATATTGAGAAATTGGTTCACTTGGTTTCACTAATCCTATATCCTATTATAGGCCGAGTTTTCAAAAAAGGTTCTCAATTCGACTGTGTTTTATTAATATATTTAATTTAAATTCGGTGCCATTACTCCGCTAATAGGGATATGCATGGGTTTTTTATTGACTTGAAACAAAACAACACATCGAAAATAACATTAAAATATGAGCACAAATAATGAAGTTATAAACATTTTAGTTTCATGTTAGACAGAGAGGGCACTATACTAGCAAATAACGTCTGAGTCCACGATTCCAAATAAATTCTATACTAGCACGTGTTTTGCCAGATAGGCACAGATGACTCCATCCCAAATACTCTGAACGCTTATATTTCAGGACTTTACCAGACGGCTTAAATAATTTTTTCGAAGTAACCTTCAGATTCAGTTAAAATCTCCATTTATCCTATTTTTCTTAATAATCAAAACACATGCATATTGATATTATGAATTGATTTTGATGATTCTTTATTTGTATGGTAGGTGATACTTAGAAATGATTCCATATATTTAATCGAAATCGGTTCAGTAGTTTGGTTTTTAAATCAAAATAACTGGAAAATATGAAGCCAGTTTTTTTAAAAGTGTTTTATGTATGACAAAACTAAAGTATATATGTGACGTTTCGTCCTAATTAATATTGCTTTTTGCTCGAGTAACTTGAATTACACCAGAAATAACCGATTACATAGATAGGAACCCTATCTGACCTGTGGTAAAAGCACAAACATTTCCCGTAGTAGGTACGTGATTACACATAACTATAGAATAATATTGGTTATTCGTTAGTGATAAAACGAGCTGTTAATGGAGTATTATATTTTGTACTAATGTGGTAGTAGGTACGTATGTCTACAATATGTGATAATTACCAGCGCCATAATGTTGAGTTTATTTCGAAAGAAAATTAACATTTTACTTTAAAATGGATTAACACGTCAAAAGCAACTGTATTTTCAACCGACTTCAAAAAAGGAGGTTTTCAATTCAACTGTATGTAATTTTTTTAATGTATGTTACGCGATTACTCTGCCAAATATGAACTGATTTTGATCATTCTTTTTTTGTATTGTAGGTGATACTTAGAGATGGTCCCATATACATTTTATCGAAATCGGTTCAGTAGTTTGGTTTTAAAATCAATATTACTAGAAAATATGAAGATGTCATCCAGGTATTCGAAGTTGAAGTTGTATTTTTTTTAAAAGCGTTTTATCATTGAATGTTAAGTCCGTATGAGTGTGGGCTTTCCACTTGACTGGGATGCTGCCATTTCACTCAAAATCCGTCCATGGCCTGAATCAATATTTCTGTAGCAGATTGATGCTGCAATTTGTCTGCAAAGAGGTAGGCAAAGCTGTATCTAGTACTTTGTTGCTGTATTCTGTTTGTATTGTTTTTTCTACAGATTGAAATTACAGTTAGTTCTGAGTGAATCTAAAAACTCAATTATTATTGCAGCTTTTAATCAAAATATTGTAATGAAAAACTAAAGCAATATATGTAAATGAAACATGCCAAAAAAATTATACAAGAATTTAGAAGTTATGGTGGAACAAAGAAACTCACATAAGTACACGTGACACGAAAACTCACATACATGAACACTAAAAACATAACACTCCTTTTTTTTGGTAGTTGTATAAAAAATTCGTCCTGCCAATTAGTTATAAGTTTAAGAGTTGCCCGTAATTAATATAAATTGTTAAAAGTCTTTCCCAAAATTTTAAAGTCATAGAAGCTGAGTGGCTAATCCTTTGTGTCAGAATAAATAGGCTACTAAAAAAGCATTTAAAATGACGATCCTTGAATTAATCTTACTACTGCAACTAATTATAACAACATATGTTTATAACAGCAACTGATTATAACAGCAACTGACTATAACAGCAACTGATTATAACAACATCTGTTTATAACAGCAACTGATGCTAGCAGCAACTGCTTATAATACCAACTGCTTATAACAGCAACTGCTTATTACTGACAGAGGTAGCTAATGTAACCCTGATATTTGATCATTTAGACGTATGATTATTGAGAAACTGTCTCCTTACGTGAGTGAGGTGCGGTCATACGACCAATCTTTGTGGATCTCCGAACAGCAGGCTAATAATGTAACTGTTCGGGATCGCGATTCGAATCGCGATTTGTCATAAATGTCACTAGTCACTGTCCCGCCAAAACTCATTTGACCCTGCAGGCAGGACGAAACGCTAAAAGACCGACGGATTTGCTTATCTTAATTAGGAAATCAATGCATTCGTTCGTTAACGATAGGAAGAGAAATCTCCGTGATACCGTGAAGCTGTGGCAGTGACAAGTGACAATTATGACAAATCGCGATCCCGAACAGTTACTTGATTATCCTGCTGAATCTGAGATCTATTTCAAATTATCGCCACCTCGTGCGAATAGTCCTCGTAACAAAATAAAATCCATGTTATTATTGCTGTATTGAAGTGGGAATAGCGTGCGTGGCCTGAAATTCTACCGCACGAGACGTGTTAATAATATGTATTTTTTTTCTTGTTACAGGTAAAAAATACACAGCAGAGATGGCCAGACGGGGTGAGCAAAAATTCTCAGCATCGATTTGTGGTAATCATAATACAATTAATATACAATGTATGATAATATGTTCACCGTAATAATTTAGACATGTATGTATATATTTTCGTCCCTATTTGTCTTACTACGAGTACACTCAATGGTTACCTTTAAAAGCATCTGTTATGGTTAAGGCTTGTATTTACCAAATTTGCCCCTCACAAAATCTAATTTATTTAGTCAAATTACTATATTTAAAGCCCGAAATACAGAATGTTGCAGAAGAACATCCGTCTTAGTAACTTTTGTGGATGAAAACACGATTGATTATACTTTCCTCGATAGAAAAAAATACCGAAACAGTGTCTATTTTTAAACCATTTTCAGTTATGTTTAGCATAGTGAAGTAAAAATAAACAAATTTTAGTGTCATTTATTGTCTCCAAAAATTTTATCCTTCACTGCAAATTTTCAATCGACTGACCTTAATCTGACCTAAGGTTGACCTACAAGCATAGACAAAGATAATTCCTTAGTTCAGATATTATCTCCGTGTGTTTTGATGTCTCTCGGTGTTGGTTCAGGACCAAGGCCTCATGTTTATTCTATGAAATGATCAGAACCTTATAACTTTAATACTTAGGCGCCGTCTCCTCTAGCGGCAATAGTACAAACTACATTCATGCGCTTATTATTTTATTCAAACAAGTTTTACGTGCCTGCGGGACTAAAGTGGCTACTTTAGCTCTGCTACGCGGAGCGAAAGGAACCACTTCCTCCCCGCAATCAAGTCAATATTAAAGTGAAATCGTATACACACCACGGGAGCAAGTAAAGAAGCCTCAGATCTCATGTTTGTGAGTATGTGAGTAATCTACTATTAGCACAGAATAAATAATAGTACTACGTACAGAAAGTTAACTCCGCAAAGAAATTGAAATAAATAAGGACTCTATCTACTAGGCAATAAAGTAGCAATTAATCTTGCACAGCGCTGGATACCGCTCGCTATATTCACCTAGATATACCGCTCTCTTTCTGTCACGTGCGACGAGGCTAGCGTGCGGGCGGCGACTGACTTCTGCCTTGCATTGTCCACCCGTTCGGAGCGCCGGCCGAACATGCCCAAACTGCGGAGTGACACCCCCCTGCTATTCGTAACCTAAAAATTTGATTATAGGTTATGCCCAGTTTTATGAATGGAAACTTGCTTGAATCGTTTTTTTTTGTTCTCAGCCATTGATTTCTTATTTTCATTCATTTAACCGACTGTGATATTTCATAACTACGTTAAATGATCTTCGAAATCTATACGTATATATTTATGCATTCTGTCGAATGGGATAGTGTTACAAGAAAAATACTGAGAAGCTTGAGAAACCTTAAACGAAAATAAAAAAGGCTTATACAAAAGAGTGTCTACGTTTTTTTTATCTCTCTTTAGTAACACGTCTATCAGTATGGTATCCCTAAATCTTCATTCTTACATCCTTACTTTGAATCGCGCATAAATCCACTTTTATTGGATCATGATACTTTTTACCGCATACCGACTCTGTTCTATATTGCCATATACATCACTGTCACCATACTTATTCGCAGCAGATATTACATAATACGCTTTTAAAAAAAAACAACCGACTTCAACTTCGAATACCTAGATGACATCTTCATATTTTCTAGTAATTTTGATTGAAAAACCAAACTACAGAACCGATTTCGATAAAATTTACATGGGACCACCTCTGAAGTATTACCTACCAAAAAAAAACAAACATCAAAATTAGTTCATAAAGTAAGTTCGTATAGGCTGAGTGGCCAGCCCTAGTGTCAGAGTTAATGTGCCACCGAAGGCCTCATGACATGGCTGACGGTTGTTGTTATAGAAACTAGAACAAACAACCGGGACCAACAATTTAACGTGTCATCCGACCCACGGTAGCGCTCAGAAATAATTGCCACTTACGGTCACCCATCCGAAGACTGACCGGACCTTCCGTTGCTTAACAACGGTGATCGTTTAGAATCACCTAGACAATCTACGCCACGAGTCAGTCCATAATTGGCGGAGATATCGCGTAACAATGAAAAAAAATATTACATGCAGTCGTATTTTAAAAAACAATAAATACTCAATGATGTAGCAATTCACGTACCTACTGGAACGTGAATTGCTACATCATTGAGTATTGTTCTTTATCCTTTGCTGGCTGTAATTTTATCGCGATAGGTTGCTCGAGTGACCTAGTTCTTGTGAAATAGCGATGCAAGTTCTTGAAGCGCGATTTTACAGTTTTCCTTGCAATGATTGGATTACTTTCATCTTGAAGTATTGTTGTGACTTGTGTCGATTTTCAACCGACTTCAAAAAAGGAGGTTCTCAATTCGACTGTACGTTTTTTTTGTCTACGCGATTACTCCACCAATTATGAACTGATTTTGATGATTATTTTTCGTTTGGTAGGTAATACTTCAGAGGCATATAAATTTTACGCACCTCCCTTTAAGGGAGAGGCCTTCGTCCAGCAGTGGACGTCTTCCGGCTGTTGATGTGATGTAAATTTTATCGAAATCGGTTCGGTAGTTTGGTTTTTAAATCAAAATTACTAGAAAATATGAAGAAGTCATCCAGGTATTCGAAGTTGAAGTCGGTTGTATTTTTTTAAAGCGTATTATCATATTAAAATCTGACAATTCGTTTGTAGAACAGTAATACAGAATTGACATTTTATTCTTTGAATTTTTTTTTTTTTTTTTTAAATAATCAATGATCGTTGATTGTCGGATCTAGAAAGTTATTCGCTCCAAAGCAAGACCGTCAACAAAAAAATAAACATTATTTTCAGTGGCATCCAGGAAGTTATATAAAAGGTATCTATTTATAACATTCATAATCAATAAATCAGTGACGGAATATCATGATTTTTATTACAAATATGTTATCTGAGATATACAAATAAGGTTTGATTTGAAGGAAGACTTTGAAGCTACAAGGAAAAGCGTCAAAGGAAATTGTATTAATAAGCAAAACGAGGCTATTCAGTACGGTCTAATTTGTCATGGCAATCTATAGATATTTATTGGTAGTTAATCTTTCAGTTCTTTAATTTATTTTATTTCCGTTATAAGTAAAAAATACTAATTCGTATATACGAGTGGCCGGCCTAGACCTTTGACATGGCTTGACGGTTGTTGTTTTTTTTATTTTTGTATTCTGATTATGTTTGCGTTTGACTACAATTAAACAACAAGAAACTTAAGTGTTATAATAATATT